>CM038793.1:93405672-93702704 GCA_021764765.1 Vicia sativa | reverse complement strand
AAGCAATTTATTTATGACTCATCATTAGGGATTGAAGGAAAGGATCGGGATTAAAGTTTTTCCATTGTATGCTCGAAAGGCCTCGGTCAAATTTAATTTCATCCCTCATTGGCGTTACTTCCATTGCAAATCAACAAGTTTTACTTGGTTAACTTGGTTCACATGCAAGTAAAAATATCTTTACTACAAATCAATAAGGTTGTATTCACATTGGTGACAGAGTTACTTGATTTGTTTTAACATTCACAGTGCGGTAAAAGCGAAATACATTTCCAGCCCAACAGATTTATGGCAAGCAAGTTTCAACCCAATAACTAAGTCCGAGCGGATGCGAACCTAATTCACAGTACTTAAGCATTGAAGCTACCCTAACAAGAGGCGATAACATTCACTACCCTAATCGAGGCAACCCTAGCACAGGAAAAACCAAACCAGATACATTGTTCAAAAGCCAACAAAAACCATAACCAAAAAAGATACATTGTTCCAAAGCCAACAGAAACCATAACCAAAAAAGAACATTATTCCAAAACCAGAACAAAAATCATAACCAAAAAGAACCTTGTTCCAAAGCCAACTAAAGTCCAAACCATGTAAACTGTCACCAATTGAAAACAAAATCACACCAGGAACAATCCAAACCAGGAAAAGAAAACAGCAAGCTATCGTTCCAACAACAGAAACCGAAATCACAACATTGTTCCAAAACCAAAGCAAACCACAGAAATCGAGTGAGCCAGCATACAAACCCAGAAAAACATAACTCAAACCCTAATTTTTGTCATCATTTCCCATCAATCCCGGAAAATATAAAAGCGGACACGGGGAAGAAGAGCGACAAGCAATCGAGTTACGAAAGGAGGAGAAGGAACAATCTCACCAAAGGTTGTTAATCGGTGACTTCTGGTCATTGCACCATCTGTTCCTCTCTTACTTCCGTTTGTTTAGGTTGCATCATCACCGCACGATTTTGAGCACAATAGACTTAGGGTTTTCCAACCCTTTCTTTAGATCTAGGGCAAATCGTGTTATTTATGTGAAAACAAACAGCAGTTAGGATCGAGAATAAAGAGAGGAGTTAGAATATAAAAAAATTGAAATCGCGACAAGTTTTTTTCTCGTCATGGCCGCGAGAAGGCTTAAGTGGCCCATTTCTTTTCGCGAGGCAAAGTGTAGAGAGAGAGAGAGCGTTCGCGAGTTAGAGAGTGGAGTCTTTTATTTTGGCTTAATTTAATTTGTTTTTTAGTTTAATTAACCTTTTTAAGAATAATAGGGTTATACGATCGGGTGGTGACAAGTGTCACCCCAAACTTTACTACGGTGGATTCCGCGGAATGCCCGTTACTGTTCCTACCCTTGGTCATCATTAGGATTATCATTCCTCATCATCCAACGATCGTTAGCAAATCGGAGTTTCCACCATCAACGCGATCAGGAAGATGCTACATGGTATACCACCAAATTTGTTGTTGCGCTAGATATCCTTTATTTGGGCTGGATTCCTATCTTTCTTGGATTTATTTTACACCCAAGATTGCTTCAAATTACAGGCCCATTTCTAACCTTTAACTTATTTCCTTTAATTATTTATTTTGCAAATAAATTGTGATCATTTGTGTTAAATAATTATTAGGCATTGATAATTTTTATTTAATAATTTCCGATTAAACTATTAGTCGATTTTATCCAATAAAAAGATATATTCTAACAATTATTTAAATTTCTATTTGTATTGTTTGATAATTATTTATCGCTTTACGCTTGTACAATTTATTCACCATTGTACACTTCGCACACAACCACTATTAAAATTAATCCGATTTCTTTTGATTGGCTCATAAGCAAACTTCTTAAAGGGTCTCATAGTTGGGGATGGGCATGGCCATCCTCAAAGTTAATTAAAGCCTTGTTGCTTTAATTAATCATAACGAATAAATATTGGTCCATATACCAATTTTCCATGTACAAGGTCTCATAGTTGGGATAGCACCTATCCTCACGAGATTAATCAAGTCCATATATTTGGTTAATCATAACCCGAATCATTCCTTCTCTTCGGTCCGTTACAAACCCCATCTAAAACACTTTCACAATTAAATTTTCAAACCTCGATCCAGCGTCGAGTGCATTTTCAAAACTCTTTCACAATAAAAACCCAAGTATTTAAATCGTTGGTTGCTAGACCAATTGTTTAAATACTTGTAAAACTTGAGTCTTTAAATTGTTGGATGCTAGTCCAATTGTTTAAAGACTCTTAATCTTGAAATTTTATTTCACTTCACTTTTATAAGAAATTTTTGGGATGATAGACGACTCATTGAGCATTGAGCTCCTCTTGTTTCTAGTATTTAAATCATAGGATGTTAGTCCTATTGTTCGGTACTTTTCACCCACCTTAAAATTAATTCAACTCACTCAACCCTTTTCACTCAATGTGACTATCAAAACTCTTTTCTTACAAAGAGTGCAATAGTCATTTCAAACACGAATGAGGACTTAAGCTTTTCAAACAAACTAAATAAATCCAAGTTCAAGCATTTGAAATGTCTAATGCACGATTTTTCTTATAAAATCAACATAACCAACTTAAAACATTTTTAGAGGAACTACGGAGTTTTGACTTTCCCATTGCGAGGAATACATAGGCACAAGGTTTACGAAACGGGAAAACTTAAAATAATAATAAACAAACCCTTTTCTTTTTATTCATAACAGCAATAAACACACACAAACACTTAGAACTAAATGGGTCCCATCGAGCGATGGATGTAAGGGTGCTAATACCTTCCCTTGCATAGACTCGATTCCATATCTTTTGGTCACGTGGTGCCTTATCCTCATCGTGGGTTTTATCTATATTTACCTGTTCTTTTTAGAACAAATAAAATTAGGTGGCGACTTCATTATTCTTAAAACAACCGATGAAAAAACCAGTCATCACAGCTGGCGACTTCACTGGGGACAATTTTTAAGATTCTTTTTTACTAAGTGAGTCAACCCTAGTTTAGTTCTTCACATGTTTTTTGTGTTTGTTTATTTCTTTGATGTTTATTATTCATTGCCTATTATTTCTTTATGTTTTGTATATGATCCTATTGATGTACATTATGATATTGGGAACTTGTTGCGTAGCTTAGGTCCATTGGACATCCGTGTTCCTTGGATTGACGTGAAGACCACAACTTAGAGTTGGTCGTTTTAAGGGGATTGTTGCACCGTATGCTAGTGCGGGACAGCAATTTCTAGACAAATGGCCTATAACTCTAAGTATTAGGATGTCCAAAAGCGAGACCAACGCTCAAAGGTTTTGAGTATCCTTTAGAGTTGTTTCTTGGGTATACTTTTGAAAATACTATCGTCATAACGATAATATTTTAAAAAGGAGATCTGAACTCAGAAACATTTAGCAAAAAACATTAGAACCAACCTTGTTTTGGGAATTGTTGGATGAGGTGAAACCATGTCAGGCCATCCATTGACTATCATGTGATCTACAGCATTGTTGGATCAGCTCAACTCATTTGTTGCATTTTGCATTAATCATTCATGTTTCATCATATTTGTTGCCATTTTAGTTATCTTTAAAGACTCGTTCTTGAAGGTAATCGAGACCGTGCAATGGATTCCAGAGAACAATCCTCATATCAATTTGAAATTGAAACATTCGAATGCTGTTGAGGCTTAGGAAAAGTGAAGCATGCTCAATTGAATAACTTTCATACGGTATGGGTGGATTTTGGAACTATTGGATGTTGGCGTTGATCCAATGCCTTGAAGGCTCTGGTAAAGTTCTTTGATCCTTCTCTGCGGTGTTTTACGTTCCAAGATTTTCAGATGGTCCCAACAATTGAAGAGTTCGAGAGATTGTTGAATTGGCCTTTAAAGGATAGTGCTCCTTTTACTAAGTTGGGGGAGAGTGTAGACGCAAGTGATGTAGCAACTGCCTTGAATCTTCCGGTCTGAGAGATAGGGCCAATGTTAGTGGAGAGAGGAATTCCCAGGAGTTTCTTGGAGAAAAGAGCTGAAGAGTTGGCAGTGGGGGAAGAAAATTGGATATCATTCAGTGCTATTCTAGCCTTGTTGATCTTTGGGGTCGTAATGTTTCCGAGCCACGACGACGATTATGTGAGTCAGCCTGCAATCAATGTGTTTCTTTCAGAGAATCCTGTACCAGCTTTGCTAGCAGATATGCTCGTCAACATCCATACTCGATACACCAAAAGGAAAGGAGTGGTGATGTGTTGTTCCGCTTTACTCTACTCATGGTTGAAGTCCCATATTTCTCAACGAGGACCTTGGGTTAAAATCTTGGAGAATTTGATTTGGTCTCAGAAGTTGGCTTCTCTTACTGCTAGTGGTGTTTTCTGGTATTCTCCAAATTGGTATACATGGGAGGTCATCACTCATTGTAGTGCATTTCCTAACGTTTCGCTAATTAGATCCCAAGGATGCATCAATTATAATCCTAGGTTGGTTCTCAAGCAATTGGGATGTCCTATGGAAACTGCACTGAAGGAAGAATTTCTGAAAGATTTTATCTTCCTAGACTTTGGAAGAAGATCTGGTTTGTTGGGCAGTCAAGCTTGGACCCAAGTTCACAGGAAGGGTGCAGAGCTCAGAAAAAGAGGAAATGGTGATGGAGAACCTTACGAATCCTGGATACTTATAAGAGCAATGGAGGTAAAATTGCCATTTAGTGTGGAAGTTCCGTTTGATGTGCCAGAACCTGAACTCACTCACGTCCCTATTGAGGAGTTCAACAAACTCAAGCTCACCATTACAGAGATGAAAGCTGAAGAGGGACGACAACAAGCAATCCTTACCCGTGTTGCTCGAGAAAGGGATGATTTGATGCAAAGCCTCAAGGAAAGAGATGGTGAGCTTATAAAGAGTCAAGAGCAAGTATAAAGATAAAGGAAAGCAAAGTTCTGTGTGAAGGATAATCTGGATGCAACCAATTTTGAGTTAACTTAATTCAACTGTAGGCTGGCCAAAGCTGAACGCGAAAGAGGACAAGCTTACGCAGATGAAGAGTGAGCTATCAAGGAAAAGTTTGACCTAAAGACAACTCTCACCACTCAAATCCAAGAGTTAAAGGATGCGTTAAAGAACATTGAATTTTGGCGCGTGAAACTCGCCTCAAGGAGGAAGCTCGCATGGCATGTAGCATAGACTCCGAAGAATTGGCCCAGAAGATTCAAGAATTGGATACTGCGAGAAACCTTGTAGGCCAATGGGAGGCAGCATATGGGGAATTGGAGGTCCAGTGTGAGGGATGGCAGGAAGAAGCCCAACGTCAAAATGAACTTTGGGTAAATCGGGGAGAGACCATTTTCAACCTAGAAGAGCAAAACAAGAACTTGTATGACAATTACTTAGGCTTGGTGGAATTCTGCAGACAGTTGATGGTGGAGGTCCCATGGAGACTTCAATCAGCTATCAAAGATCTAGAGGAAGACCAAGTTCCCCCGACAGTGGAGTACTTCATTTATCTTTGCAAAGACATGGTGGAGCGATTCAAAAAGGAGATAAGAGAGTTCAAGCCCCGAAGAGGACAACACTTCTGATCTTTTGTTACCTTTGTGTACTTTTCAACTTCATTGTATCTGTTAAACTAAAACCAGGCCTACGAGTATTGCTCTTTACTTTCTCTACAAAGACTGATGTTTGTATTCAACTTTTATGTTTGGAATGAAGGAGCTGATTATCCATTTGTTGTGCTGATTGCTTACAAGTGAATGAGTCCAATAAAGATCCTTGGGAATGGGAACACGATCATAAGCATTTTGCATTAACCATAAATAATCATGCATTTTTTATTAAAAAAGGGGACGCCAAGCTCATTACATTTCCTCTCATCCAGATTCAAGCTGACTACTCGACACCCGTACAGAACCAGGGCTAACGTGAAGAAAGCAATGGATCAGTATGAAACCAGGCAGGCTGTCATGCAAGATGACATCGACAGTTTAAAGTCCAAAATGGACTAGTTGATGGAGATGTTGACTGCTCAACATATGAGGGAAGAGGAGCGAGCCGCTGCTGTCGTTGTTGCTGCTACTACCGCTGCTGCTACAGCAAACAATGCAACTACTACCATTCCTCCCATTGTTGCGGGAAATGTGAGAACCCATTGAGGTGGTGGCAATGCCCCATTTCCAGGAGTGCAAGCACCTAATCCGTTACTCCATGGGATGCCTGCTGACTTCTTCAATGGAGCTGACAACCAAGGTACTGCTGCTGCAGCGCATGTTGCTACCCAAACCATGGGAGGTGATGAGCAAGAGCAGGGGGAGGATGAGCAATAAAATTATTGGTCTACGACTCCTCAAGCTGATGAGGACCTACAAGACGACTATATGAGGCAGTTCTACCGAATATTTCACCTGTGGGCAATCTGACTCCTATTCAAGATATGGCAACGAGATGTATGCAAGTGAAGGAGCTTAGAGGAAAACGCTGTTGAGGAAGTGACATGTATCATGTTGATTCGAAAAATTCAAAGTACCGACTTTGAAAATATAAGGAGTGGCTGTCCGGATACCCATTTGAGGATGTATTATCGCAAGATGGCGGCACATGTTAAGAACAGTTAATGATTCATTGTTTTCAAGATAGTGGGGCATCCTTGACTGGTATATGTTAGAGATCGAATTCTCTTTAATGCATACCACTTCAACACCACTATGGCTCCCAATCGTGTACAACTCCAGAATATGTCTCAGAAGGAAAGAGAATCTCTTAAAGAGTATGCTCAAAGGTGGAGGGAGGTAGCCTCGAGGGTTCAACCGGCTTTAGCAGAAAGAAAATTAAATGATTTGTTCATGGGAACATTGTCGGTGCAATATTATGAAAGACTGATTGGAAGTAATTTTTCTGATTTCTCTAATCTAGTGATTGTGGGTGAAAAGATTGAGGAAGGTTTGAAGACTGGTAAGATATCCGGAGGGAATGCGGGGAAGTCTACAGTGAATAAGACGTTTAATGGCTTTAAGAGGAAAGAAGTTGAAGCCAATGTTGTGTATGAATCAAGGCGAGGAGAGGAAGAAACAACCAGCCAGACTCCCTCTGTTCCCATATATCGTCGATCCTTATGTTGCTGCTATGCAATTTCCTGGCATGCCGTATCAGCGACCCATGCAAATGCAGATGCCTTATTCAACTCAGGTTCCTCAGAATCAAGTTTCCCAACAACAACAAGCTAAAGGTCCAAACAAGGGTCTAGGTCAACAGAAAAGTCCACATTATCATAAGTACACTAAGGAAGAGATCCAGCCTATTCCAATGACTTACACTAGCCTTTTCCATATTTAATTCAAGATGGAAGAGTAGTGCCAAGGGAGTTGAAGCATGTTCCTGGGCCACCCAAGCCATAGTTTAATGAGAACGCAAGATGTGCCTTCCACGCCAATTCTCCCGGGCATACTACAGAGGACTGTTTCGCTTTTAAATGTAAGGTTCAAGAACTTATTGACAGAAAGCTATTGACTTTTTCTTATGTCCCCAACATTGCTAATAATCCGTTGTCGAGGCATGGGTCATCATTGTCATACCCCAAAATTTGCCCTCCATCTTCTCAGGATATTCCATACATCCATACTCAAGGATTCCTCAAGAGTTGATCAGACAAACTCTCTCCTAGACAATCAACCCAAACTAGGGTTTGGTAATTCTCAGCTCCAGATGGACTTCCAACATCTCCAATGTTCATCATGCCTCCTCATATGCTTCAAAGATTCTCCATGTCAAGTTTCAAGCCTCACAACTCAAGTTTCCTCAGACAATTGCTCAGATGGTTGAAAATCAACAGATTGGACAAAAGTCAACTGTGGTCAACATACAGTCAAACTTCATAATTTTTGGTCAACATCCTCATTTTGAAGTTACATTCATCATTTGATCAAGGGTTGATCATGATTCATCAAGAAAACTCAAGATTTGCTCAAAAGTCAAACTTTCTAAATTAGGGTTTCTAGATGAAAAGTCAACTGAACTTTGACTGATCATAACTTCTTCATACTTTCTCAGAAATTTTTCCACTACCTCTTGTTTTGAAGGAAATTCAATTGTCTACAACTTCATGTCTCACGAGAATGTCCAAAAAATGCTTCATTTGAGAGGTATGGCTCAAAACATTACAGGTCATTTTCAAAGTCAACAAAAAGTCAACATTTTGTTTTGAAGATATATTGAGCATGGAAACTCCAATTGAGATGATACCAAAAAGGTTGGTTACGGGACTCTTAGAGCTTTCCAAAAAGTCCAAGAACACTCAAAAATATGGAAAATTGAGCAAGATACACTATTCAGAAGTTGGGCAATTTTGGACAATTGCACAAAAGGACATTTTGGTCAAAATGCAAAATTTTCCAAATGGGCCTAAAATCTTTTGGTCCAAACTTGTTCATGACATTATTTGTGACCCATAAATGCTTGGCCATGACAATTTTCTATTTTATTGATTTATTTTTGAATTTTAAATCATTTAATTCAAAATGAAATCATATAAAATATGAAAATAAGATATTTTTTCAAATGGATTGGATTTATATCTTACTTGAGGTCCAAAATAGCCCACCAAGCATACCAATTTCGTGATAGCTTGCATATGGAAAGAAAAAATCAAGTTTTTAAGGAAATTGGATTTTATTTAAAGAGAAAATATTGCACATTCAATGACCAATCTTTTTTTCACTCTTTTTCCTGTCTCAAATTCCTCTATAAATGCTCAGCAAGTACACAAGCCAAAAGGACAAAACCCTAGCCCAAGAAAGAACCCTTATTCTTGCAAAAATTTTCATAAACTTGTGAAAATCGAATTCTTATTTCCAGCAAGTTTCAGGCTAATTTAACCATCCAATCCTCTTCCTGAGGTCTCCAGGGATCGATCCCAATCCTCACTCCAGCCCAGAACTGCCCAAAACTCAAGAACTCAAAGCACCGGTTTGATATTTTTTCTCAAATTCGATTTCATAATATCATGCATTGTTAATCGTTTTCGTGTGTTTATTTGTATTCAGGACATGTATTAGGTCGCATCTGGGCCATTACATGCAAGCTTAGACGTGAGAAACACGTTATGCCATAGTTAGGGCTTGTCGAGCTGTTTCGATCGAACCAGCTTATACAAGCGTTTTCAGGAGAAACCAATATCGCCATTGAACTCAGAAGGGTCGAATTAGGTAGACTAGGTCTTTCTTTTGCTTTGATTCTACATATTTTGCAGGTTTGGACATTCTGATCGCCGGAGAAGACGACCGGAGCTAGGGCTCCGGCGTCGTTGACCTGGCTGACTCCGGTGTGGGCGTGCGTGGCAAAAGCAAGCTTTCCAATTCGTCCACTCATTTACAATCCGGGCCCACGCGTGTTGACTGTGCTTTGTGTTATATCCCTGACACATTTACATTCATAAATAACTAATTCCAGCTTTCCCAACACCAAGTGACACTTGGCCTAGTGGTAAGGATGCTGCCTGTTCAAAGATCCTCTCAAGGGTCCCCTGTTCGAACCTCATCAGGACCTGGTTTTGATTTCTTTTTCCAAACTTGCATTTTTTTCAATTATTTTCTATTTTCCTATTTATTTAATATTTGCATCAATTTTAATTCTTTTCATATTTTTATTTCATGCATTAAAAATCATCAAAATATTTTCTCCTTTTGCATTTATTTTCAGAAAATACTTAATTAATTTATAAAATTAAAAAATATCATTTTGCATGCATATTTATTTTTATTCATAATTTAGCATTTAAATCAGTTTTAATTAGTTTTTAATTATTAAAATGCATCCAAAAAATCCCAAAAAATTATTTTAGCATATTTATGTTATTTCCAGCATGTCATATTTTTCTTATTTTAAAATTTGCATTTTACTAACATTTTTTCTCTTAATCAATTTCTCTCGTATTCTCCGATTTTCTTATCTTTTCACAGGTTGTTCCGTTTCAGACGGTTTCTTTTACTATTTTCATTTTTTCCAATTAAGTAACTGTTCATGGGATGTAATAGTTTAAATTAGGGTTTTATTTTCCGCAAGTTTAAATTATGTATCTGCCCCAAAGCCATGTAATAGCGTAGGACATTTACCTTTCCGCAGCTTTACATTCCGCATTTTAATTTCCGCACCCTATAAATTGCTAGTAACTAGGCGTGTATGGCAAGATAATAATCAACATAGCTCACTAATTTTCAAGATAAAATATCTGAATCAACACACTCTTTTCACACATGCACCCCTTAGGGTAATTCTCTCTCGTTGCCTTTACGAATTCAATTGGTCATGTCCCTCGAGCGTAGAGGTATTCTAGCACCGTTGCCTTCCAAACAAATCATCATAGTCCCTTCGATACAAAGATCATAGACCCACGATGTCGCCTACGAATACATGATCTTGACCCTCGATTGTCGCCTACGAAAAATGATGATAGTCCCTTCGAATGTGCTAGGATACTTCCTACAAGTTGCTTTCTATGACCATCTGATGTCCCTTCGAATGTCCCGCTTACATCCAACGAATAGGGTTACCTACCAACTAATGGTATGGATGACACTATTCTAAAGGAACGTAAAATAACACGAAAACGACCAATTCTGAGTAGGTAATAAGACTTTTAGTTGCTTGCTCTCTCAAAATACTTTTCACACCTCACACTTTTTTCAAAGTTCAAACTCTTTTCAAAACGAAACATTTCCAAACACTTTGTATACATTCCTACATGAATCATTACAAAGTCAAAGCGAAATGCCTTTTCAAAACATTTTTGTCAAACACACAGAAAGCACAATTTTTAAAAAGTGATCTAAGAGCAACTAAGAGCCCGTAGATAACTACGGATGGAAAGGGGTGCTAATACCTTCCCTTTTCATAACCTTCTCCCTTACTCAGAATCTAACGAAGGTCTTTTTCTGTACTTTTACCTTCCCTTAATTGGATAAAGATAAAAGTCGGTGGCGACTCTTGCTATCCGCACATTTGCGATAAAAATCCTACAAAGTCAGTTCACCGTGTTACAGTCATCAGTGAATGCTTTGGTTGAAGAAGGAAGAAGTCTGGTTATGGATGTAGATCAATTGGAAATGTCTTTGAAGAAGGTATTTGAAGAGTTGAAGAGGGCTGATTTATTGAAAGGAGTTCATGATCATTGTTTGATTTGTCAAGTCAATTCAAAACACTGTGCAGAATTCAAGAAGTATCTACAAAGATTAATGTGTCAGCATTTGATTCAGTTTAGCCGAGCTCAGAATGAGGTTGAAGTAGATGTGGTGGTTCCGCTCATCAACAACAGGAGACTTCATATATCTTCGACGGTCCTTATCCAAGAAGAAGAACCTGTTACAGTAGTAGAGCCAATGATGGTTTACCTGCCCATAGGTATTCCTTATGAAGATACTAAAGTTGTACCATGGGATTACGAGCCTGAAGTTGTTGTGGGTGGTAAGCCAATGGTTTTAGGAGAGCCTACTGTTGAAAACATCATTGGTATGAGTGGCATGACCCGTAGTGGTCGTATTTATCACCAGGATTCGACGAAGAGTAGAGCTGTAGAGAAAGCGCTAGATGTTCCTCCGAAGAAGGATGAAGTTGTTGATTTGAGTGCAGAAGAATTGAAGGATATTTTTAAACCAAGTGATGAGACTTTGAAAATCATCAAAAGGAGTGACTACAAAGTGGTTGATCAGCTTAGTCAGACTCCTGCAAAGATTTCGATCTTATCTTTATTGAAAAGTTCTGACGCCCACAAGATGGCCTTGTTGAAGTTCCTCGACAATGCATATGTGGCTGAAGATATTACAATTAATCAATTGGATGTTGCTATTTCAGGTTTAAATGATGGCAGTTGTTTATCTTTCACCGATGCGGATCTCCCTCTAAATGGAGGTAATCATAACATGGCTCTTCACATTTCTGTTACTTGTGGTGAAACGAATCTTGCTAGAGTATTGGTTGATACAGGCCCAACTTTGAATGTGATCCCGAAGACAACCTTGGCCCAATTACAAGTGGCGGTGGAAGAGATTGACCTCCCGGTACTTATCGGACCTCAGGTGTTCAATATCACTTTTCAAGTGATGGACATCTTTCCAGCTTATAGCTGCTTATTGGGAAGGCCCTGGATACATGGTGCTAAAGCTGTTACTTCAACTCTCCATCAGAAGTTGAAGTTCTTGTTGAATAACCAGGTGGTGGAGGTTAGTGGTGAAGAAGACTATTGTGTTAGTCACTTGTCTGAGTTCAAGTATGTGGATGTTGGAGATGAGGTGCACGAGACTCTCTTTCAAGCCTTGGAAATTGTGGGTACTGTGCAAAAAGAGATCAAGTCTGTTGAGAAGCCTCAGGGTAACATGGCATGCTGGCAGGATGTTAAGACCCTTATCAATGCTGGAAATCCAGAAGGTTGGGGAACGGTGTTAGATGTGGCGGAGAAGAAAGACAAGGATGGACTCGGGTACCAACCATCATCCAAGATCAGTAAAGGTTCAGAGATAGGAAAAGGGAAGATTCCCCGTCTTGAGGATACTTTTGTCGCGAAAGGTTTCTGTTCCGAGAAGGCTATCAATGCCATTGATGACGATGAGCGCGCAACGGAGCTTTCTCAGATGGTGTTCCATACTCCTCCTGGTGTTGTTACCAAGAACTGGATCGCCAAGAACGTTACCCCGATATTTTCATTGTCAAAGTAATTTCTTGTTTTAAAACAAAAATCCTGTGCTCTGCCCAAGGCACAAAGGATTGCTTTGTAGGGCTTATTCCGTTTAATGAATGAATTTTTATCTTCAATAAAAAGCGCATTTTGTAATTCAGTTTGAGATCCTTTTTATATCATTTTTACTTTTGCTTTCCAGTGCATACTAATAAAAACAACAACATTTTCATTGTTATTTTTGTTAACATAAACATACATATCTAAAATATAAAATCAATCCTTTATGCAGATCACCTGAAATTGAGCTCATTGAACATAGCCATGCTGTAATTCCTTCTGACTTCGATTTCCCGATCAACCAAGCCGAAGACGATAGTGAGGAAGACTATGAACTCCCTAAAGAGTTAATGCGTCTGGTCGAGCATGAAGAGAAGACGATCCAACCTCATCAAGAACCAGTGGATGCGATCAATCTGGGGACTGAAGAGGATCGTAAAGAAGTCAAAGTTGGAACTGCTTTGGGGCAAGAGATAAAAGATGAGTTGGTCCGCTTGTTACAAGAGTTTGTAGATGTGTTTGCATGGTCATACCAAGATATGCCCGGACTTGACACAGATATTGTTATGCACAAGCTGCTGCTAAAGCCTGAATGTTCGCCTGTAAAACAAAGACCGAGGAGAACACATCCAGATATGGATAAGAAGATTCGGGATGAAGTCAAGAAGTAGTTCGAAGTCGGTTTCCTTGCTGTGTCGGTATATCTAAATTGGATTGCCAACATTGTGCCTATCCCCAAGAAGGATGAAAAAGTTCAGATGTGTGTGGACTATAGAGACTTGAACAGAGCTAGCCCGAAAGATGATTTTCCTCTACCTCACATTGATTTCTTAGTTGATAGCACGGCTCAGTCTTTTGTGTTTTCTTTCATGGATGGTTTCTCAGGATATAATCAAATCAAGATGGATCCTGTAGATATGCTGAAGACGACATTTACCACTCCTTGGGGAACCTTCTGTTACAAGGTCATGCCATTCGGATTGAAGAATGCGGGGGCAACTTATCAAAGAGCCATGGTAGCCCTCTTCCATGACATGATGCATAAAGAAATAGAAGTATACGTGGACGATATGGTTTCCAAGTCTCAGACTGAAGAGGAGCACATTGTTCATCTAAGAAAGCTGTTTGACAGATTGAGAAAATATAAACTTCGTTTGAATCCCAATAAGTGCACTTTTGGAGTTCGATCTGGGAAGTTACTTTGTTTCATAGTGAGCCAATGAGGTACCGAAGTGGACCCTGATAAGGTGAAGGCTATTCAGGATATGCCTGCACCAAGAACAGAGAAGGAAATTCGTGGTTTCTTGGGATGCTTGAACTACATTTCCCGGTTCATTTCACATTTGACAACTACTTGTGAACCTTTGTTCAAGTTGTTAAAGAAAGATCAGGCCATTATATGGAATGATGATTGTCAGCGGGCATTCGACAAGATTAAGGAATACTTGCAAGAACCACCAATCTTGGTACCGCCTGTGCCTGGAAAACCTCTCATAATGTACCTTACTGTACTTGAAGGATCCATGGGTTGTGTTCTAGGACAACATGACGAAACGGAAAGAAAAGAGCATGCAATCTATTATTTGAGTAAGAAATTCACGGAGTGTGAAAGTCGGTAATCTTTATTAGAAAAAACTTATTGTGCTTTGGCGTTGGCTGCTCGTCGTTTGAGGCAGTACATGGTGTGTCACACTACAATGCTAATATCCAAGATGGACCCTATTAAGTATATCTTCGAGAAACCAGCTTTGGTCGGAAGGATTGCACGTTGGCAGATGTTACTATCTGAATATGATATTCAATATGTAACCCAAAAAGCTATCAAGGGAAGTGTGGTATCAAAATATCTCGCTCACCAGCCCATGGAGGACTATCAACCGATGAGATTTGATTTCCCAGATAAAGATGTCATGTTTATCAGAGACTGTAACATTCTTGGTCCAGAAGAGGGACCTGAACTAGGATCTTGGTGGACGCTTGTGTTTGATGGTGCATCCAATGCAGTAGGTCATGGAGTCGGGGCAATCATTACTTCTCCAACAGGATTTCATATTCCCTTCACCGCCAGAATTTGTTTCGACTGTACCAATAACATGGCAGAATATGAAGCTTGCATCTTTGTTACCAATTATTTGCGGAGAAGATAAAGCAAATTTGGGAGTTGTAAATTCACCAAACACTTGGTGTACGTACTACACAAGGTTTGGTTATACTCAAATTGTAGTGATTATAGCGATTCAAATGAATTCTATATGTGTTGTAAAATTTAGTTTGTCACTAAAATTATTTTGTATGAATGGGAAAAATTGATAACTCACAAATTCAAGCAAATATAAAATGCGGAAAACTAAAATGGACACAATATTTGTTAAGGAAGTTCACCCTGTCGTCCTCGCTTGGGCTACTCTACCCCTAATTCTAGAATCTAGAATTAGGATTATGAAATTAATTTGCAAAGTTTTTAAGAGAAGATACAATCACCACAATTCAAAGTCACTTGATGAATCTTATATGTTGCACTCCTCTTCCCTTGATTCCAGATGAATAAAGTATGCCAAATATTAAACAAAATCTCCTTCTACCATGAATGATTTTAAACCCTAAAAATTGGCCCCAAATCCTTCTTCACAATCCTCCGGTTACCCCTACCCGATTGAACAATCCACGTCTTCCAATCCCTTAGCTCGGCTGAATTCAATGAAGCAAAGACTTGTGACAAAAACCCCTAATTTTGGAGGACAAAACCCCAATGGTTTTATTCAAGAAAAAACCCACAAAGATCTCTACCCAAATCTGAAATTGCACTTTCAATTTGGACGTTATCAACACAATCCCAAAAAATTGATCAACAAAAATGATTGTGTGTAATTGTTGATGGTTGATGAGAGGTTGAAGATGAAGAGAGCTCTTGTGTCTAACTTTCACTTTTTCTTGTTGTCCCAAAAAAATAGAAGACAAAACTATATATAAGTTATTTCCATGATGTAACAACATAGCAGAAAAATTGAGAAAAATCAGTGATGAGCCGACTCATGCATGATGAGCAGAAGGTGTGCGCCTTCCCGAGCGTGTGAGGGTGAGAGTGTCTTCAGGCATGAGCCGACGCGTTGCCTTATGAGCTGACTCATGTCTTGTGAAAATAGGGCATGAACCAACACATCCCTTTATGAGCTAACTCATGTTTTCCCAGAATGATGAGTCGACGCATAGAGAAGGCGTGCGCCTTCCCAGTCGTTGTCAGACCAAAATCTTCTTTTAATGAGCTAACGCATTGCTTTATGAGCTGACTCATATTTTCCCATAATGATGAGTCGATGCATAGAGAAGGCGTGCGCCTTCCCGGACTTGTCAGACCAAAATCTTCTATTCATGAGCCGACCTAAGGATCCATGAGCCGGCTCATGCAAGCTATTTTGAGAAACTTTCTTATTTTTGATGTCCCTCACTTGAACCAGTTTGAAGCATGATATATTTGCATAGATAGGTTTTTGACAAGCATTAAAACACTGTTCTTTCACCTTTGCCCTCACATACTCCCCCTTTTTGATGATGGCAAAACCGCAAATATGAAACCACGTAATCGTCTCAATGATTGAGAGCCATCCAATCATCCTCCCCCTGAGATATTGCATATTTCTGCTGTGCATTCCTTATCCCCCTTTGACAACATCAAAAATAAATAAGGACATGGATTAAGAGAACCACAAGAAATGTAGAATGACCAATATTTTTCAACTTTGCAAAATGAACACAAAAGAACATACACACAATATGAAGCAAGTGCAAACAATAATAGATGCAATAACCAATAAAATAGTACAATACGATGTTCATTGTTACAAACCCAAAATGAAACACAAAGTAGTACGGGAAGTAAAATAGTTTAATACAAAACCATAGTAATACAAACATAACACACAAGAAATAAAGTGCCAAGCATTAATTATGTATTTAAAATTTTGAAATTTCTTGTATTTCATGGCATGTAGGTTTTGTAGGAATTAATTGAATACAATAAACAAGTATGCATGCACAAAAGCAATAACACACAATGAGAAAGAGTAGGAACGATATTACCGAATGTATTTGAATGACACGATGCCCTCACATGTCGCCAACCCAAGATGATATTCACTAATCATAGAGACACAAATATAAGTAAAGATAATGCAACTCATTGGAGTTGCGATCTATCCGAAATATCAAGGACACTGAGTTCCCTAAAAATATGTAAGAACGATTCGGTCGCAAGTGGTTTTGTAAAAATATCGGCAAGTTGATTTTTGCTATCAACGTGCTCAAACACAAATTCACTTTTCTCTACATGATCCCTAAGGAAGGTGGTGCCTAATTTCAATATGTTTAGTGCGCGAGTGTAAAACTGGATTCTTGGTTAGATTGATGGCACTTGTGTTATCACAAAATATTGGAATATGATTAAGTTTTAAATCATACTCGACTAATTGTTGTTTGAGCCACAAAATTTGAGCATAACAATTACCGGATGCAACATATTCCGCCTCGGCCGTTGACAAAGCAATTGAAACTTGCTTTTTGCAATGCCAACTAACTAAGGAGTTTAAAAAGAAATGACAGGTGCCACTGGTACTTTTCCTATCCAATTTGTAACCCGCAAAGTCGGAATTGGAATAGCCAACCAAAGAACAATCACTACCCTTGGAGAACCAAAGTCCATACTTATGAGTACCACAAAGATATCTAAGTATACATTTTACAGCTTTTAGATGACTTTCCTTAGGATAAGATTGATATCTAGCACACATGCAAACACTAAACATGATGTCGGGACGAGAAGCGGTAAGGTAAAGAGGAGATCCAATTATACCTCTTTCCTTTTTACATCAACCGGCTTACCATGTTCATCCCGATCTAGGCTAACCGCGGTAGGCATTGGAGTGTCAATAACTTTTGAGTTTTCCATACCGAAGCGCTTGAGCAACTCATAGAAATACTTTGTTTGGCTAACAAAATTTCCTTTCTCGAGTTGTTTGATTTGAAGACCTAGGAAGTAGTTTAACTCCCCCATCATGCTCATCTCAAATTCACCCTGCATCACTTTAGAAAATTCCTTGACCAAAGTGATGTTAGTCGACCCAAAAATGATATCATCTACATAAATTTGCACTAAGATGGAGTGATTTCCTTGGCGCTTAATGAAGAGGGTTGTATCAACCTTCCCTCTAGAGAATCCTTTTTCTAGTAAGAACTTGCTAAGCCGACCATACCAATCCCTAGAGGATTGCTTGAGACCGTATAAAGCACATTTAAGTTTATAAACATGTTTTGGAAACTCGTGATTTTCAAATCCAGGAGGTTGAGACACATAGAATTTTTCATTAATATAACCATTTAAGAATGCACTCTTAACATCCATTTGAAAGCCCTTAAAGTTTCGTGAGCATGCATAAGCTAATAACAAGCGTATAGCCTCGAGTCGGACAACCGGAGCATAAGTTTCCTCATAGTCGATGCCTTCCTCTTGGTTATACCCTTAAGCAACAAGACGCGCCTTGTTGCGAGTTATGATTCCGTTTTCGTCAAGTTTGTTCCTAAATACCCACTTAGTACCAATTACTCGATGGTCTCGCAGAGGGGGGACAAGGTCCCAAACCTCATTTCTCTTAAATTAGTTTAATTCTTCTTTCATTGCCAAAAACCAATGTTCATCGAATAAAGCTTCTTTAGGATTTTTAGGCTCAATTTGAGAGACAAATGCGAAATGATAACAAAAGTTACTTATCTTAGACCGTGTAGTTACTCCCTTTGATATGTCTCCAAGAATGTTGTCAATGGGATGATCCTTGGCTTCTTTCCACTCCAAAGGAGGATCTATTTCATTTATTGGTTGAGTGTCTTCTTCTTTTTTGCTAGACACATGATCCATCTCCCCTTTTTATTTCTCAAGTATGGGCTCATTACTCTTTTCATCTTGATCATTGAGTATCCTTTCTGAAGAAACACCTACACCATTAAAAGAAATACCCTTTCCGACCATTTTTGGACAAGATTCATCAAAGGAAACATGCATGTATTCTTCTACAATTTGTAAACTTTTATTAAATACCCTATACGCTTTGCTAGATTGAGAGCATCCAAGAAAGATACCTTCATCGACTTTTGAATCAAATTTACCAAGATTTTCTTTGCCATTATTTAATATAAAACATTTATAACCAAAGACATGGAGATGAGCAATATTGGGTTTTCTACCTTTCAAAAGTTCATACGGTATTTTGTTGAGCATAGGACGTATCAAGATCTTATTTAGCACATAACAAGTTGTATTTGTGGCATCGGTCCAAAAATATTTTGGAAGGCCATGTTCATTGATCATAGTTCTCCCAAGTTCTTCTAGAACACGATTTTTACGCTCAGCTACTCCATTTTGTTGAGGTGTTCTAGGAGCATAAAAGTTATGATCAATGCCATTTCTTTCACAAAATTCATCAAAAAGGTGATTTTCAAATTCACCTCCATGGTCGCTTCAGATAGTAACAATTTTTGTATTCAACTTGTTTTGAGATAATTTGGCAAATTTTTCAAAAGCATAGAAAGTCTCACTTTTATTTGCTAAGAATATCGTCCAACAAAATCTAGAGTAGTCATCAACTATAACGAAGCCATAATAACTTCCACCTAGACTTTTAATTCTAAATGGTTCAAATAAGTCCATATGGAGGAGTTCAATTGGTTTCATTGTAGAGATGACATTTTCAGATTTAAAAGAGACTCATGTTTGTTTACCCATTTGACAAGCATCACATAGATGATCTTTTGAAAATTTGATTTTGGGTAAGCCAATCACAAGGTCTTTAGATATGATTTTATTTAGAAAATCAAAGTTAACATGTGATAATCGCCTATGCCAAAGCCATGAGTCTTCACTCATGGAAACTAAGCATTTAGCACCTGTTAGGGACACATCATTCAACTCAAGCATATAGACATTGTTTACCCTCAAGCCCTTAAACACATCCTATTTCTTATCATTATGTTCGATTATGCAATCATCCTTTAGAAAAGTAATTTTATAACCTTTGTCGCATAATTGACTAATGCTAATAAGATTGTGTTTAAGGTCTTCAACTAATAGGACATCTGAGATAGTGGTGGATGAGGGATTACCTACACTACCTTTACCGAGTATTGATCCCTTGTTGTTATCACCATAAGTAACAAATCCATTCTTATTTGCCACAAAGTCAAAGAATAGCGAAATGTCAGCCATCATGTGTCTTGAGCAACCACTATCGAGAAACCACCTTCTCTCGAGAGGCTCAAGACATTCCACCTGAAATATCAAACGCGGGCGATAGGTACCCAACATTCATTGGATCCTTGAGTGTGAGTTAAACATTTGTTTCCTTTGGGGAACCATTGGTATATGCCTTTATGAACTAAGAATCTCCTAAATATACATTTTCTAATGGTATGTCCCTTCTTGCAACAATATAGGCAAGACATATCTAAGTGAGATCTACTCTTTCTATCTCGATCCCTTACTTCATAGGTATATTTTTGATAGGGATTGATCATACTTTTTCTGAAGTTTGAACGATCGATAGCAAACGTAATCTTAGGTTGTAAAGCTTTGTCTAGTTTGGTTTTGAGAGTTCTAACTTCTCTTTGCCAAATATGACAAATTTCACATCCATGCCATTTAAACCAAGGTGTCTCTTCTTTTTCACATTTTCCTTCAATATTTTCTATCATAGGTGCTTTAAGAGCTTCTAATTCCTTTTTGGAATCGGAAACCTTTTGTTCTAGATATGAAAAGATTTTCTTGTTTGAGGCTAAGCGTTTGAAAGATTCCTTAGCCTCTTGATGTAAAGTATTGAAGGAATTTAACAATTCTAAATAAGACATTTCATCAACATGATCTTACTTAGCATGACTTACATTCTTTTTCTTATGATGATGAGCCATGAGACAAAGGTTGACAGTTTCTTCTTCATCACTTGAGAAACCTTTACTTGAGGAATCATTATCGCTCTTCCAAGCAATGTATGCTCTTCTATATTTGGTTGGTTTCTTTTGATCTTTGGCCTTGGCTTTGTCTTTCTTCAAATAGGGGAAATTTGGCTTGTAATGATCGGGTTTTCCACAATGGTAGCATGATCCTCGTGACTTAGGCTTCTTACTTTCATCTTGCTTGGTTGGTTGAGAGTGGCGTCTATAATTAATGAGATTCTTACCCCGAATGTTGAATTTCGTTTTTCCGAAGAAATCTATTGTATTTTCTTACACCCATATCCTCATCCGGACTCTCATTGTCATCACTTGATTCACTTGCACACGAAATTGAGGTGGATGATTTGGAGCTTGAAGCCTTAAGTGATATAGACTTATTTTCCAAGTCCCTAGAATTTTCCTTCTTTTCTTTCTTTTCATGCTTTCCAAGGATTATGAGCTCTTACTCGTGTTCTTGAAGCTTACCCTATAGTGTTGTGAGATCCAAAGTACTTAGATCATTGGCTTCCTTAATTTCCGTAACTTTAGGTTGCCATTCCCTGCTAAGACATCTCAAAATTTTGTTAGTAGCAACAGAATTGGCAACTACATGACCAAGTGTATGCAAGCGATTCATTATATGAGAGAATATCTTTTGCATGTCGGCAATGGTTTCACCTTGATACATGCGAAAGAGATCAAACTCTTGCGTTAAAGTATTGATTCTAGCCAATTTTACATCATTTGTGCCCTCATGGGTGACTTGCAAAGTGTCCCACATTTTCTTAGCCGTAGCACAATGTGAGACCCAAAAATACTCATAAACTCCTAGAGCTGCTATGAGCATGTTTCTTGCTTTCCAATCATAGGCATAATTTTTCTCATCTTTTTCATCCCAATGTGCTTCCGGTTTAGGAACGGTTATCCCGGTAGCATTTTGTTGGTGTAAGCCCTAGAACCAATACCTTTTGGTACTTGTATCAAATTATTTATTAATAATAAAAGGCTTTTCTTTATTATGTTTGCTTTTTGAAAATAATAAAGTCCCTAGAATAGTTAGTCTATTTAATGCAATGTTAAGTGTGACTTAATCATGAGATCCATTAAAAACAAGGACACTATTCTTAAAGTATCCATAATCGAGCTTTATTCTGAAGTGGGATAACATTAAAGCATTGAGATTATTATGAAGATAGACCGATGATCACATCTCATGGATCATGGATAAGGATTTATCAAGTCTTGACATAGGTATAAATATTAGGAGTAACATTTATACTGGATTTACCCGCTATGAGAATACTACATAGAATGTTATGCAAAGTGTCATAAGTTATTCTCATGGTGATAAGTGGTGCATACCACCCTTCGACCTGAAACCACTATGGACCCTAGATGTAGAGTCAAGTGCTTTATTGCTGATCAAACGTTATTCGTAACTAGATGATCATAAAGACAGTTGATGGGTACTTCACAAAGCATGCTGAGGGACATGAGTGACCTAGATGGAATTTTCCCATCCTGCGTAACGGGATAAATGTCTGAGGGGCCAATATTGAACTGGACAAGGATGACACGGTCTATTCCTTGTGTTCAATATAGACATAAGGGCAAAAGGGTAATTATACATACAAGTATTATCACGGAAAGGTTTTGTCATATCATATGACATTTTCGTGACTTGGGTAGCAGTGATGTGTTGCTAGATACCGCTCACTGTTTATTATGTTAAATGTGATTTAATATAATTGCCAACATCGTGGAAACCTACAGGGTCACACACATAAGGACAGATTAATGAGAGATAGTGTAAATAAGGAACATCGTAGGGTACGATGTACTTAAGTGGAATACGGAAGTGGAATACGGAATATGGTAAGGTACCACATGCTTAAGTGATATACGATACATCATAATGTATGATTTTCGTGTGCTTTATTGGGCTTTTAGTTTACAGCCTTTATTGGGATTTAGCTTGCAGTCCACACTTGTGGTCTTATAAATAGAACCCTTGTGATGAAGTGTTTCACTTGATGCAAATTCAGTCCGGAATCCCTGTCGTGATTTCGCTCACTCTCTCACTCAAAGCTTTCGTTCGTGAGCAGCTAGCACTGTGATCGGAAGAGACCTGTTCGTGTGGACTAAGTAGAGACGTTGTTCTTCATCAATATTCGTGATCACCGCATCAGAAATCCAAATCTCCCCAAGAGGTAAAAGATTTTAACACTGACCATGACCATTCGTAAGGATCACAAAGGAAAATTGTTTTCCGCTGCAAATGTTTAAGTCGAAATTTTCCTTCACATTTTGCATAGTTATTACAATTGGCCCATCTTGGATAACCTTCCATATTTTCCTATAAACAGACGTGATATGGACACGCATACAATCTTTCCAATAGCTATAATTTTCACCTGTGAAAACGGGTGCTCTAGTGTACACCCCTTTTAGATCACAATCCATTTCTAGAAGTTGTATGTGAAGCACTGGATAAACCAGCGCTCTTGATACCACTTGTTACACGATGTGACGGATCTAGAAGGGGGGTTCAATAGATCCCTTTGAAAAATTTACGCTTTTTGTATAAAAAAATTTTATCATAGAGCGACATCCCTGAATCAAATTGTCTAAACTTTACGTATTGGAAAGATCGGATATGCGAACCAATTTGACGAAAATGATGATAATAGAATCACAATTAAAATAGAATATGATGAATCACTTTAGCAAGTATAACAAGGTGTAATTTGTTGCAATTAGTTGCGGAGAAGATAAAGCAAATTTGTGAGTTGTAAATTCACCAAACACTTGGTGTACGTACTACACAAGGTTTGGTTATACTCAAATTGTAGTGATTATAGTGATTCAAATGAATGTTATATGTGTTGTAAAATTTAGTTTGTCATTACAATTATTTTGTATGAATGAGAAAAATTGATAACTCACAAATTCAAGCAAATAGAAATAAAATGCAGAAAACTAAAATGGACATAGTATTTGTTAAGGCAGTTCACCCTTTCGTCCTCGCGTGGGCTACTCTGCCCCCAATTCTAGAATCTAGAATTAGGATTATGAAATTAATTTGCAAAGTTTGTAAGAAAAGATACAATTACCACAATTCAAAGTCACTTGATGAATCTTATATGTTTCACTCCTCTTCCCTTGATTCTAGATGAATCAAGTATGTCAAATATTGAACAAAATCTCCTTCTACCTTGAATGATTTTGAACCCTAGAAATTATCCCCAAATCCTTCTTCACAATCCTTCGGTTACCGCTACCCGATTGAACAACCCACAGTCTTCCAATCCCTTAGCTCGGTTGAATTCAATGAAGCAAAGACTTGTGATAAAAACCCCTAATTTTGGAGGACAAAACCCAATTGGTTTTATTCAAGAAAAAACCCACAAAGATCTCTACCCAAATCTGGAATTGCACTTTCAATTCGGACGTTATCAACACAATCCCAAAAACTTGATCAACAAAAATGGTTGTGTAATTGTTGATGGTTGATGAGAGGTTGAAGATGAAGAGAGCTCTTGTTTCTATCTTTCACGTTTTCTTGTTGTCCCAAAAAAAATAAAATCCAAAACTATATATAAGTGATTTCCATGATGTAACAACATAGCAGAAAAATTGAGAAAAATCAGCGATGAGCCGACTCATGTAGGATGAGCAGAAGGCGTTCGCCTTCCCTAGCATTTGAGGGTGAAAGTGTCTTCATTAATGAGCTGACGCGTTGCCTTATGAGTTGACTCATGTCTTGTGAAAACAAGGCATGAGCCGACGCATTCCTTTATGAGCTGACTCATGTTTTCCCAGAATGATGAGTCGACGCATAGAGAAGGCGTGCGCCTTCCTGGACGTTGTCAAACCAAAATCTTCTAATCATTAGCTGACGCATTGCTTTATAAGTTGATCCATGTTTTCCCGGAATGATGAGTCGACGCATAGATAAGTCGTGCGCCTTCCCGAACATTGTCAGACCAAAATCTTATATTCATGAGCCGACCTAAGGATCCATGAGCCAGCTCATGCAGGCTGTTTTGAGAAACTTGCTTATTTTTTATGTTCCTCACTTGCACCAGTTTGAAGCATGATATATTTGCACATATAGGTTTTTGAAAAGCATTAAAACACTGTTCTTTCACCTTTTCCCTCACAAATACGACAACATGTTTTTTAATTAAAATCAATCAAGCAAAATTTTGGTTACTTTTACCATGAACTACGAGGTTTTGATTCTTCATTTCACTTGAAGAATATGTAGACACAAGGCCCTTGATGTCTTGCCAAACAAAAAATATAAAAATAACTTATTTTCCCATCTCATTAATTTTTTTGAAAATAACACATTTTTATAACACAAATGTTTAAGGAGGTTCTTGTTGCGTACCGTAAATGTGAAGAGTGTTAATACATTCCCTTTGCATAACCAACCCCCATGTCTAGATCTCTCTTTTTATTAATTTTGTTTTAAAACTTTTTTTTGGGTTTTTTCCGACCTTTTCCCTTTTCCTTTGGAAACAATAAAGTTCGGTGGTGACTCTTTTTTTCTGAGTTAAGTTAATCAATAGCGTAATCTTAAATTTCCCACCACAACACAAATTTGTTCAGCCATGCCTAAAGCCATTTCATCATGTGCAAACTGACAAGACAAAAAGAGAGAAATAGTTAGTTATGCAACCATTATCACAACATCATCTAATCATTGGAAGTTATCACACATACATCATTCCAATTTGGGACCCCATAATTTACACATACATGTATAAAGAATAGTAACAAAACTCAACAAACTTCACAAACTCAATTTCAATTTCATTTCAATTTTCATTTCAAATGAATGTAAACAAAACTAAATTCAACACAAACCAAATTGAATTTCACATATACATTAAACAAACACAAATATATTCCATATCATTTGTTGATACATCACAAGTAGCACACGGATTGCCAATCCTCAATTCATAACCTCACATTTTCTTGACTAATTCAAACCCTTAATATCTCAATTCCCTCTAATTTTTCAAATAGAATTATCATTCACTTTCCTGTATAAACCCTCTATCTCTAAAAAAAGAATAAATAACTACCAAAACCCTGTCAAATTCGTCCCCCCTGCAAACTCACTGAAAGCTCTTGTGTAGAGACCATTAGAGCTTCACGTTAAAGCTCTAACAACTTGAGCTAAACCAAACAAAGCAACATAACAAAAATTCATGCAGTACACACGAAAAAAAGGAAAAAATAAGCCCTCATAATCAACAACAATACCTAGAGGTCAAGAATTAAATAAATAAAAAGGGCAAGAAAAAGAGCATACTTAGAGAATGAAGTTGGTCGAACCAACGTAAGACACCTGACTAAATCTAGTTAAGTTGGTGTTACTTTTTTCACGTTTCTTTTCATACCACTTTATTCCCCATGTTTCATTGAGCAAGAACCCCTAAACAATTACTTGATTCCCCCTATATTTTCCATTTAATTTTTGTTTTAGGGTGTTAAGGTTTTCCTTGTTTTTGGCCTGATTCAAGATTATAGGTTGTATTTTCATGATATAGGAGATGGATTTGACTTTAGAAGGTTAATTTGAGTAGAATTAATGTGTTTATTATTGTTGTGGGCATTGGGTGGCCAGAGAAGACGATGGTTGCCGCCCTGGGCCGCGTTCTATCTTTGACAGAGCTTGTTTTTTAGAGAGAGTTAAAAGGAGAGAGGTGGGAGAGAAAGACAAGAGAGAGAGAGAGAGAGAGAGAGAGAGAAAGGTAAAAATGAGGCAATTATGGGGAGTTTGAGTTTGTATACTCTCTCTCATCTTCACTAGCCCGCGCCAAGTGTCACGCTCTAGGGCCTTAGATTCATTGACTTTTTTGAGTTAAATAGAGTTTTAGTGAGGTGTTCCCTACCATAAGCATTGTGCATGCGCCCTTGGGCCATCGGATATTCCCTTGACTTCCTGGCAGTTGGATCCTACACTCCTCATTGACTCATCAATGTTGACTGAGATTTGAGCTTTGTTTAATTTGGGACTTCGCCCATTTTTCCCTAGAACCCCCAAGTTGGCCTTCCAGACCCCTTTTTCTTTGGGCCTTTAGTTGTTTTCTTCATTTTTCCTTGGCCTATCTAGCTTTTTATTTTCTTTTTATTGTCTTTTTTATTTTCTTTTGTTTTCTCTTTTATTTTTGTTTATGATTTTATTTTTTTATTATTTTATATTTTAGTCATTTGTATTATATTGGTGTTTAGCTTTAACATTAGTATAATTAATCAAGAATAAAAGTAAAATCAATAATTACCAAGAGTATTAAAATGTCTAATCCAACGTCAAGATGCTTTTTTTTTCAGTCGAACGCAAAGTGAATGCTTGGTCAACACTAAGCATTTTCCCCCAATTTGAAATTAAAAACGCTTCAATCCTTTTTTTTAAAATCGATTAGATGAACGAGATGGACGTATGTTCTCCCTTTTCTCGATTATATGGATACAAGTTGTATAGTTTGGTCATTCAAATATTAAAGTGAGTTTAGTTTAATTTCATAAACTATAAATGAGAGAGCTGAACGTATGTCTTATCTTTCTCTCGAGTATTAGAATACAAGTTGTATAGCTTGGTCATTTGATACTCACCTTTTGTTAATAATTTATGACTAAACTCGTCTCACTCTTTTTCAATAAATGGATAAACAAACGAGTTGGAAAAATGTCCTACCTTTTCCTCAAGTGCTTGAATACAAGTTGTATAACTTGATCATTTAACACATGTATCCTCTAAAATCAATGTCAACTCATCAAACTATATTTTTCACACTAGCATGGCTCTGAAAACCTTTTCATAAATGAGTATGCTTAATTCATTTCAATGTGAAACAAACTAAATATTCATCTCCAAGACCAAACAATAAGCAATGTTTAACTGCTCAATGTGATTTAAGCATCACTCTTTAAAAGCTACCAACAAATCTATGATTTTCTACCATGAACAACAAAGCTCCAATTTCCTATTTCACTTGAGAATACGTAGGCACACGATTTTGAAATCTTGGCGATCCCAATAACGAAAAACCCTAGAAATATTTTTTCTCTTGCATAATAAGTAGAAGATCACAAACTAACATCACTCTAACACTCATTTGCAAAGCTAACTAAATGAGTATCATTGAGTACAACAGATGTGAAAGGTGCTAATACATTATCCTTACATAACAAACTCTGGAACTTGATTTTGGTTGTGAGGATCATTTTCTTTTCTTTCATGGGTTTTATCAATATTTTTTCTTTCCTTTTGAAATAAATAAAGTTCGATGACGACTCTATTGAATTTCGAGCGTGGATTGCGTTCAGATATTTTTTGCGCCGTGATAGGTATTACAACTAATCTTTTTCAGTAGACAAGTATCTTAAAAGAAGTTCCACTTTCATGATTCATGTCGTGTACTGCATGTTAATGTCCTCCTTTGTAATACAATACAATCTCTAACAAATTGATCCCATAATAAAAATTCACGGTAAAACTCATCCATGAAAAATATACTCTCTTTGTTTCAAAATTATTATCGTTTAAAATTTTTGCACACTAATTAAGGAATGAAATAATGTTCTCATAAAATATTCTACTTTTATCAAACTAACCTTGTTAATTTGTTGAGAGAGGTGTAAAAAGTATTAATTAAATAGCATAATTAAAAATATAACAATTATTTCTACATTGAAAAGTGAGAATGACAATTATTTTAAAACAAATTTTATATTAAAACGATAATAATTTTATAACGGAAGAAATACCATTTCATTACACATGCCAATCACCTATGTATTTTGACCTACTAAAAACGACACAACAAATGAATGGAAAAAGTAGATAGCAACACCGAGCATAGTCAAACAATATTAATATTATTCATTTTCTATGCATTTCATTTCAAGAATAACACCAAAAAAAACTAAGGAAATGAAAGGAGCAAATTTTACCTGCTTACTTAAGTGACAAAGCACAACCGAAGGTTTTGATTTCTTTATGTACAATGTTTTTATTATTCAACATCCTACTTTTTTTATCATTCACATCATCTTCTCTTTCTTGCACCTAGAAATTGTTGAGAATAATTCATATCCAAAACTTCGAGGGAGTCAAGTTCTTGATAAGAATCAAGAACTTCGAGGGAGTCAAGTTCGATGATCGATAATGCTGTCCGGTTGATGTTCTGGTGCTGTCCAGAAGTTGATGTTCTGATGTTGTCCAGAAGTTGAAGGTTTTGGTGTTGGTCAGAAGTTGTTGAACTTCTGAGGTCGTGTCCAGAAGTGTTTAACTTCTGGTTCTTTATCTTAATTATTAAGTTTAGGTTTAAGGTTAGTTTAGTATTTGTTAGTTTGTACTGTTAGTATCGTTTAGCTTGATCACCAAGATTAGGTTTTAATTAGGGTTTATGGGCATATTTATTTTTGGGATTTTTTGTGTATAAATATATACTCGTATTTCATTAATAAACAGCAATCCTTATTTCCATACTTTTTCATTATTCCATCGTTCTTTTCTCTTTGTCCTTGTGCACCAACAAATTGGTATCAGAGCTCCGGTTAGAAATACAGGGAAACACGAGTGAACGTGAGTTTGCTTGTGTGGTTGATTTATGTTTCTAGGTTTCACGTTGAATCTAGAACAAGAATCAGTTTTTCCTGTTTTGTGGGTTTGGAAACACTGTGTGAGTGAATATCTAAGTGTATTGCACAAGGTAGAAGATGAACGAAAACGGCAACATGAACACCAAACTTCCAGTTTTTGATGGCAAAAACTGGAATAGATGGATGATCCAGATGCATGTGTTATTTGGAGCTCAAGATGTTCTAGAGATTGTTATCGATGGATATATTCCAGTTGCAAAAGATGCAACAGAATATGAGAAAGAGGCACGCACAGAGAAACAAGAGGAAGAGAGATCAGAAAGCTCTGTTCTACATCCATCAGTGTGTGGATGTGAATGTGTTTGAGAATATTGCAAATTCTATGACGTCAAAGGGGGTGTGGGACACACTTGTCAGATGTTACGGTGGTGATGCATCAGTGAATAAGGTGAAGCTTCAGTCCTTGAGAAAGCAATATGAGAATCTCAACATGAAGAACAGTGAGAAAGTTTCTGAGTACATTTCAAGAGTGATTATGATCACTAATGAAATGAAGGCTTGTGGAGAAACACTTTCTGAACAAGTAATCTTAGAGAAAGCTCTGAGGTCGCTTACTCCTCAGTTTGATTACATTGTTGTTTCTATTGAACATTCTAAAGATATAGAAACCATGAAAATAGAAGAGCTGCAAAGTAGTCTAGAAGCGCATGAGTTGCGTTTGACTGACAAAACTTCTAAGAGGGAAGTTGAGCAGGCTCTGAAAGCTTCTTTTGTCAAGAAGGACCAGAAGCAAAATAGACGTGGTGATAGATTCCAGAAGTCAGAAGCTCTCTATTTTGATAAGAAACATCAAAAAGGAAAGGAGTGGAGAAAGGTTCAATGTTACTGTTGTAAGCAGTTTGGCCACTTTGCTAGAGATTGTTAGTCAAGAAAAGAAAAGAAATCAGAAGAAGCATAAATAGCCATAGGTGATTCAGATGATGAACTTGTGCTATTGATGACTTATGAATCTGACGAGGAACCTGTGAGGTTGTCATTTTCTGAAACTGAAGGGGATGAAGATGACTCTAAATATTCTGATTCTGAAGGAGTGTCTCTTTATGAGTCAGAGTTAGAAAATGACATTGAAGAGTCAGAAGTTGAAACTTCTGAAGAAGAGTCAGAAGTTGAAACTTCTAAAGAAGAGTCAGAGTTAGAAGATGACCTTGAAACTGAAGAAAAGTCAGAATCCGAAGGTGATTCTGAGTCTGAAGAAGAATCAAAAGATGAGTTAGAATCTCAAGGAGATTCTGCTTCTGAAGATGAGTCAGAACATGAAGGTTCGAAAGATGAGTCAGAACATGAAGGTTCTGAAGATGAGTCAAAACATCAAGGTTCTGAAGATGACTCAGAACATGAAGGTTCTGAAGATGAGTTAGAACATGAAGGTTCTAAAGATGAGTCAAAATATGAAGGTTCTGAAGATGAGTCAGAACATGAAGGTTCTGAAGAAGATTTAGAGTCAGAAGATGAAGAATATTCTAGAGACTCTAAGGATGAGTCAGATTCTAATCTCTCTTCCTCTTGTTTCTCTGTGCCTCTTTCTTATATTAGATTTTGATCCATATTTTGATGATGATCCAGAATCTGGTGGTGATCATGCTTCTGGAAGGGAAAACTCTAAAGACGTAGATTCTGGAGGACAAGCTTCTGGAGGTGATCAAATTGGTCATGTTTCTGGAAGGGAAAAATATGAAGATGTAGGTTCTAGAGGACAAGATTCTGGAGATGATCATGTTTTTGGTGGTAATCATGACTCTAAAGGTGGACCTTCTGAAGGAAGAGCTTCTAAAGGTAGTCCAGCCTCTGACGGTGGTCATGATTCTGAAGGTGGAACTTCTGAAGCAAGAGCTTCTGAAGGCGATCCAACTTCTGAAGGTGATGGTTCTGGACAAGGTCCAAAAGTTAACAAAGGTGTAACTTTTGGTGGAAGTTCTAAAGGTGATGGTTCTGGACAAGGTCCAGAAGTTAACAAAGGTGGAACTTCTGGTGGAAGTAAAACTTCTAAAGAAAGTCCAGAAGGAGATACGGTTCCAGAATCAGAAGGAGATTCTGAACAAATAGGTATTGAAGAAGTTATCAAGAAGAAACTGAGCTTCCAAGGGAGAAGAAAGCCATCAGCGTCAGATGGGTGTTTAAGGTGAAGCTTAAGCCAGATGGATCAGTGGGAAAGCACAAAGCAAGGCTAGTGGCCAGAGGTTTTCTTCAGAAACCTGGACTAGATTATTTTGAGGTGTTTGCTCATGTAGCTATGCATTAAACAATCAGATTGGTGATTGCTTTAGCTGCGAACAGAAGTTGGCCGCTGATGCATCTGGATGTGAAGTCAGCATTTCTGAACGGTCCATTACAAGAGGAGGTATACTTGTCACAACCTTCTAGATTCGTGAAAAATAATCAAGAATGGATGGTGTACAAGTTACACAAAGCTCTATATGGATTGAAACAAGCATCCAGAGCTTGGAATTAGAAGATTGATTCATGTTTCAAGAAGCAAGGGTTCCAAAAATGTGAGATGGAGTATGATGTGTATGTGAAACATTCTGGAAGTAATATGATTCTAGTGTGTCTTTATGTTGATGACATATTGCTTACGGGGAGTTGCAACCACAAGAAGAAACCTGCAGATGTTCTGATGAAGGATGTCAAGACTGAACACCTTATCCGTTTGAGGGATGGAATTGGTGTTGTAGATTTTGATGGATATGAATTAAGGGATGGTATTGAGAATAGTTCATATCCAAAACTTCTGAGGGAAGTCAGAAGTTCTGATGAAGTAAGGCAATCCAGAACTTCTGAGGGGAGTCAGAAGTTCTGATGATTAGTAATGTTGTCTAGAAGTTGATGTTCTGGTGTTGTCCAAAAGTTGATGTTCTGGTGTTGTCCATAAGTTGATGTTATGGTGTTATCCAGAAGATGAAGGTTCTAGTGTTGGTCAGAAGTTGTTGAACTTCTGAGATCGTGTCCAGAAGTGTTTAACTTCTGGTTCTTTATCTTAATTATTAAGTTTAGGTTTAAGGGTAGTTTAGTATTTTTTTAGTTTGTACTGTTAGTATCGTTTAACTTGATCACCAAGATTAGGTTTTAATTAGGGTTTATGGGCATATTTATTTTTGGGCTTTTTTGTGTATTAATATGTACTCTTATTTCATTAATGAACAACAATCCTTATTTTCATACTCTTTTCATTATTCCATCGTTCTTTTCTCTTTGTCCTTGTGCACCAACAGTAATTCAACACTCATTTAATTTTTACTCAGTACAATAGTTTTGTTTAATAAAATTCAACACGCTAGCTCACTACCATTCACAACACACTAAAAATATAAATAATCACAACAACCAATAAAATTTTACAAAGTTTTGTATGTGGTCCTCACTCTCTCTCATTCAACATGTTGAATCTTTTCAACACTAATTAATCCACACCATATTCAACACCTCATTCAACACACCATTATAAGGATTCAACTATTGAATTATTCATAACTTTAGAAACCCTAAATATGAGGGACGCTTTGTCCAATCATTTTAGTCCCTCTATAAAAAAAACTAACTATTAGGTCCCCCAATATCATATTTCACGTTTTTTTAGTGGCTCCCATGATAAAATAGTCTAATTTGCATAGGTGACATTGAAATTATGAAGTGACATTTTTTTAATTGATGTAACGTCATTATAAATATTTAAAAATTTATTGTTATATTTTTTTTAAGTTTTCTTTATAATAATTAAACGTTTTTAATTATTTTACTTATTTTTGTCTATAAATATTTATTTAAAAATTATATTATAAATTTTAATTCTAAAATATATATTTTTGGGTCTATTTTTAATGACGTGACAACAATTAAAAAATGTCACCTCATAATTTCATTGTCACATATGCAAATTAGACTATTTTGTCATGGGGGATCTCAAAAAAACATAAAATATGATATTGGGGGACCTAAAAATTGATTTTTTATTTATAAAGGACTAAAACATTTAAAAAATGAATATTATGGACCAAAGTGCATTTAAACCTTTAAAATAAAACTTAACATTTGAGACTAATAACAAAACAATTTTAACATGAAAAAAATACTTAAAATAATAGAGACGAAAATCATAAACTTACTAACTCACATAGACTATTAACATATTTAAGCCTAAATTTAAATTGCAAAATAGAGAACAAGTGAATACCTACATAAATTTCTTTGAAAAATTATCTTTCCCACCATAACAACATAGCAAAACGTTGTTCGATTGATACTCATTAAATTTAATGAGTACTTTATTTTTTGTGAATATAATGATGGCTTATTAGTCATTTGCATAATTACCAAGATAAATTTTAATGATATTTAACGTGTTTGTTTCTGCAAGAAATTGATTATACCATTTAATGTGTTTGTTTCAGCATGAAATTGATTATGATTAAAAAAAGTTAAAAGTTAAATTATTCATAGAGATGTATTCATATAAAATGAGTTATTCATATAAAGTTGAATAAAATAATAATTTTAAGACAACAATAAATCACGTTTCAAGTTGAAAACATACATACAATTAGTTTTCGTCTGATTTGTATTCAGTTTTGTATGGCCATTGAATGACGACGAATTTGATTATTGTAGTACTAATTTTATTGCACGGTGGTCGTGTGTTCACCATCAGTATTGTGAATTGTGATAGGTTTTTTTCAATAATTTATTATGTTTCAATTACAAGATATATTTAATGAAACATATAACTAGTCAATACACATATGTTTTGTTTGCTCTTGATGACATGTTGTAGTTTCAGCCGATAAATTTAGCGGTGTCACTTCCTTTCTTCCTCTAACCTTTCAACACACTATTCTTTTGTCTTTTCTTATTTCCATCAACAACATAGAAAGCAATTATCAAAACATAGTTCTACCTCATCCATTTAATAAGTGTCGTTTTAAAACAAAATAATTGTTTCAAAATAAATATTATTTTCATTTATTAATTTCATTTTTTAAAGTATTAATGATAGTTATTTTTTCAATTGTGTCTTATAATTATTATTATGCACACTACTTTTAATAAATTAATAAGACTAATTTATTAAAAGTGTAATATCTCATGATAATATGATTGTATTTCTTAATTTGTGTGTAAAAATCTTAAACAATATTCATTTTAAAATTGAGAGAGTAGAATTTATACAAAAATAGAAAGCAAATAAACAATAAATTGCTAATAAACTGCGTCGTTATTCTTTTTTGGATTACAAAATCAATCTTCTTAAAAATTATATCTATAGACAGGAGAGATACAACATTGATATTCATAAATTTTTAAATTCTTTGTAAGAGATCAACGGCTTCTTGTAACATCCTTCTAAACTTCGCGGAATATTTTAATGTAAATCAGAGAAAATTAATCATGCTTCTCAAATAAGAGTGTCACAAATACTTCAAACAATAATATCCATGCTCAATGATACCTAAATAAAATTTATGCTCAATAATACCTAAATAAAATTCATGTTTTCCTACACTTTGTCCAAGCATATAACATCAGAATCACTTTCATAAATTATATAATAATTAAGTCCCAAAACTCAATTCATTTATTTAATAAATGTATGCATCAAAAGCCAATTCATCACATAATTTAAATCAGAATAACAAAATAAATAGAGTACATAAAGTATATCTCCAAAAACATGAATCTAACGTTTCCTTAGTGTTATATGACCAGAGCATGATTCAAATTGAAATACAAAAATAAAATAAAGATAACTTCTTCAGCTTCACTATTGCCAAAGCAACTCTACTCTTCAGTACCTGAGTGATGTCGCATAAAACATCATTTCAACAGAAGGGTAAGAATTCACATGATTATCGAAATTATATAACAATACATAATACATATCATTCATGTATAAAGATAAGTATTCTCACACTTCAATGCGTTATAAACATACATCACCCAACAATCATACTATTCTCAAGTAAATAGCACAATGCACAATTCCACAAACACAACAATTTCACATAGTTCACATAATTCTTTATTGCAAACATAGACACCATGTGACTCAATGAAACTCGAATGCAATACTCATGCATGTGGTATCAATCTCTTGTTATCATTTTTCGGTTTTTACTTTAAACTGAATATGTTCTCTAAATCGATAACACACCAGAGCATGTTCTTTAAGCTTTCAAACCTCTCTCTAGGTTTGGAACAAGTCACTAGCTCCCACGAAACTAACAAGAATTTTCTCTTGACAAAAAAATGATACATGTGAAATTACAACGACCATATGCAAATTAAAATCATTATCTAATCTTAACATTCATGCACATCTTCAATAATTCATCACACTTGAATTACCCCACCTTTGCACATACACACATACTCATGAATTATTCACATACAATTCATATTCATAATATCATATTACCACACCACCATAACCACACATAGAAAGTAATTCATAATAATCATTATATTCTAGCATCAATTCACAAAATACATTATAGCAATATAAACATGTTTCATGTCATTCACAAATAGCCTTCTGAAACACATCAAACAGATAGTTTTAAACTTATGAAATTAAGTATTAATTACTATAAAACATAAGAACACAAAATCTCATATCAAATTAACAAAAATATAAATTTTGTCTCTATGGTCACGCTAAGCATGCTCACAACTTCGACTTACAGAAGCTTTCGCGCTAAGCGCACTAAACGGCTCTAAGTGCCCTCTTCAAAAACTACAAAAATCAGTTGTGATGACAACAACAAACACATGTGGTTCCTTGACCCCAAAACACATTTTAACATACAAGTTTTTACAATTTAAGGTAATATAACCTATATCTAACAAGCATATTCAAATAGAAACATTGAAACACAACTACATACCAATTTCATGGATTCTCAATCAAAACCTAAGGGATTCAAAACATGGAAAAATAGTAAAATTAGTCATACACATGTTACTACCCATCATACATCATTAACAATCCTAATAACTAAGTGAAAACCCATTCTTACCCTGTTCCAGGTCGATTCTACTGACTTTTGCGTTCTTTCCCTTTTTTCTATTTCTCACTCTTATCTTCTTTTCTCGTGAAACTCTTTTCTCTTCTCTTTCTATTCCTCTTACTAACTCTTATTCCTTTTATTTTTACTGAACTAATAAAGTAATACCAACTCTGATAATCCAAACTAATGGGCTTACTTCTCACAACCCCCACATTACTAATCACATTTCCCAATTAGGCCATGTTACCAAAATTCTACAATTTTAACTATTTAAAATATTCCTTCACTCACCCGTCACATACAACATACATCTCAGATAATTAAATAATTACTCATGAAAATAAATTAAATAATTAATTAATCCGATATATGCTAAGTATGAAACTTGGGGTGTTACATTTCAGGTGCTAGAAAACTAAAAGTGTCAAAGACAAATGATATAAAATCATGTTGATTGTCAGAATACGACTTCTCATATTTAACCACTTTACTTGAAGCATCTTTGAAAGCTACTTGTCCCATGGTAAAACAACCAACCCTCAATCCCACCAGTTGAAAAACTCAAATCTAGTCCACATAAGCATGTTTCCCACTGTTAAATAGTGAACTTTGATCAATGCCATGCTTGGCTTGGAATGAGTTTATGGTGGTAGAAAAAGAAGATGGAAGAAGATAATGATGATGAAGATAAAAGAATCTAGAAGAGAATGAGATACATTAACATTGATAACTTGTAATATACCAGGCAAGGGTTTATATAGTTGATGTTAGTTAAACTTAGTGTAACTAACTTTGCAACTGTTTTTCCAACTATATCTAACTACCAAAACTAACTTATATAAATACATCTAATACCCCCTCCCACGCAAAGTCATGGTGATGCCTTTGGTAACACTTTAAGTTTGAGACGAAAAACCAAGGAACATTGATGTTGTGAAAGGCTTTATGAGTAGGTTTGCAAGTTGTTGTTAGAACAAGAATTGATTTTGCAATTATGTCTCTAAACTTTGATGATAACAAAGAGTATGTTTGAGTGGACAATTTTTGTTACTCTAATGTTTGTTCTATTTTTAAGATAAAAAAACAGGTTCTACTTCTGATGAATGACGTGGCCGAGACATTAGAAGAGAATACATTTTGCTTCTAAGATACAAAGGTTCTATTGATATTTTTGAATTATCGGAATTAATTAATTAATTAAATAGAATGGAAGTGTTGGGGTGTGAGGTGTGAATTGGAGGGTGTGAGGAGTAAAAGACTCTACTCATACTAATTATTTTATTATTATTATTTTAGAATAATATAATGGAATAAAAGAAGGAAAAAGGGAAAAAGAGAGAAATTGAAACATTTCATCATACGTGCAATTGAGAAGAGAAAGTGGAAAGAGGAAAAGCCAAAGCATCAGAGACCGAAGAATTATCACGAGGTAAGGGGTGATTTTATTCAATTATGATGTCTTATGGGTTTTGGGACTCGATTGAATGGTTGAATATGTTAGGAACCTTGAATTAGAAATTCTAGGTTTGTAGGATTATTCCCTAATGTGTCGAGTTATAGGAATTAGAACTGTTAGTGTGTTATGTGATTAATGTGGAATGATGAAATTATGCTATGTGTGTTGTATTGGTGTTTACTGGTTGAATTTTGGTGTTTCGGATGCTATGGTTCGTATGGGAATGAAAGGGAAAAGTTTGGAAATAGGTTGCTGTCAAAAGTTGCAGATTTTGGTTTTGCAGGTCGCATGAACCGATTTCCATGTGGGAGGAACCGGGTTCCTGGTACAAAAACCAGGGAGAAGGAATTCTGGAACAGTGGAAACCGGTTACTCCTGGGGAGGAACCAGGTTGCCAGTTGAAATTTTTCAAAGAAAAGTAACATTTTTAGTGGGAACCGGTTCCCTGTCTGGAGGAACCGGGTTCCCCATACATTTTCCAGAGGGCGTGTATTTTAAACTTGTGGGAACCGGGTTCTCACTGGGAGGAACCGGTTACCACTGTGTTAATTTCCAAAATGCTTAAAACTTTAAAAACTCATATTTTCTAAACCGTAACTCCGATTCGAGTGTCGTTTTAGACAATGTTCTCTAAATTAAACGTACTATTTTATAAAATTGATAAATTACTATTTCATGGATTTTATTTTAAAAAGTGTCGATTTTCCGATTTTTATGAACTAAAGTAATTTTAGAAATGGTGACGAGCCGGTTAGAGTTATTCTGACTGATTGGATTGAGGACTACATGCTTATGTATTGTTTCTGTTATTTATTCATGATTATGTTGTTATCATGTGTTTTTTGCTGGTGTTGGCTATGTATGGAATGATGTTGTGATATCATATTTCGTTATTTGAATGTGGCATGCTTTTGATGTGCATGCATATGCATTCTGGTGGTGGTTAATTCCCATTGTGTTGAATTAGACCTGCAGAGCCAATACCCGTACCCAGTGGTTTAGTGGTGGTGAGGCTAGATTCGTGACCCAGTGGTGTATGGGTGAATCGTTGATTAACGTTGTTTTCAAGGTGTAAACGGAACAGGGTGTGAATTTATTTCACGATTGGTACCACATGCATTAAGTCTGTATTGCATATGGATTATAACATGATAGGATGGTTTCCAGTGTTATAATCTTATTATTGTCATTATGTGCATATTGAACTGTATGAATTATATTTGTAGATTGAATCTGATTTTGCTAATTAGAGCGAAATAATGTATTAAACTGTTTTATTGTTTTCTTGAAACGTATAATGCATTTTAATTGTTGATGAAATCTCACCCTTACTCTGATGATTTCAGATTGAAGTTTTAGCCTCTTAGGAGCTGGTGAGGATAGCTTTGAGCTGTGCTATTTAGTTTATCCGCGTGTCAGTGCCATGCTCTGGTAGTTGTAACACTGGGGAACGATTGTTTTAGAGTTATAGTTTTTAAACTCTGTTTTCCTTTGGTTTATGTTGGAATAATTATGGATTGAAATTATTTCGGTTTTGTTGGTATTTTCCGCTGTGTAGAACATGTTATTGTTTTGAATTATTTTAATGAAGTTCTTCAGTGAAGCATGACTACTGTTAAGATATTTTCTGTTTAATTAAATTGTAATGTCCTTTATTGCATGTTACTATGATTAATAATTAATATTCGCGGGGTATTTTAGAAGGGGTGTTACACTGAAGACTCTGAAGAATGTGATTCTGAATATTCCAAGACTTGAAGTTCTTCTGAACTTAGGTTACAAGACCAAGTGTTGAAGACTCTGAAGAACGTGGTTTTGAAGATTCCAAGACTTGAAGTTCTTTCAACCTTTTGATTACGATACAAGGTTCTTCAAAACCAAGTGTTGAAGCTTCTGAAGAGGAAGATCTGAAGACTTTGAAGACTTAAAGTTTTGATAAACCAGAAGTTAGATTCTCCATTTCCAAACTCATACTCACAGAAGCTACTGTAGTTCAGAGGGAAAGAAGATAACGTTAATGTGGTACAACAGTACATGGTACAAGAAAAATGTTTGATTCCACTACCATGGAGGATGGACGCTATGTACGATCTTGTCCCCCACGTTATTTCAAGAAGTCACAAGTGTCATATTCCAAATGTACCCTCCAACGGTTACATCATGCATAGCACTATATAAGAGCTTGAAGACTTGAAGAAACAGCTGCTAATTAATGAGGAAATTTTTTGTGCTTAAACTATTTATTCTTTGTAAAAAATTGTAAATTCATTCAAGTCACTTTGTACTAAAAATCTGTTTACGTAATCAGCTTGTGTAGAAGCATATTTACTTGTAAACAAACTTGTTATCAAACGGTTGCTTGATTATTCCTTGAAAGACCAGTTGGGTCAACTTCTCAAGAAGTCTAGGATAGTTAGTCTTAGAGGTTGTTAGTCACACACAGTTGGTGTGTGCAGGTGTTAATCATCGACGGTTTCCCGTGCAAGTGTAATCAGTATGGTTATAGGGGATTATATCCTCGGAGGAGAGAGGAAAATCACCTCAGAAGGGTGGACTAAAGTAGCTTGATGTTTTAAGTGAACTATAGTAAAAAAAATTGAGTTATTTATTGCATTCCTATATTTCATTCTTCATCAAAAGAGGAGCACATTCAAGGGAATTATTTTTAAAGAGCAAAAGTTTTCAAAGGATAAAACCCAATTCAAACCCCCCCCCTTTCTTGTGTTTTTCTCGCCTTCAATTGGAATTAGAGCTCCAGTTCTGAAGAGATAAAAAGGTTGGATTTTTATCAAGCACCTAACAGTGTTCAGTACTGATCCAGTGTGTGAAAAACAGTAATGGCTGCTCGAAATGGCAATGTAGTTATTGTTGCTGATCAAGAAAGAGATTCTTATAGTTCGAAGCCTCCGATCTTTGATGGAGAAAGATTTGACTATTAGAAAGATATGATAAGAAGTCATCTTCTTGGTTTTGACCTAGATCTATGGGATGTTGTAGTTGATGGCTACACATACCCAATAGATGAAAAGGAAAAAAGTTCCCAAAAACGCCTTGACAGATGCTCAGAAGAAGATGTACAAAAACCACCACAAAGCAAGAACAATCCTTCTCGGTGCAATATCTTATACAAAGTATGAAAACATCACAGATAAAGAGACTGCTAAGTGTATCTTTGATTCTCTTCAGATGACTCACGAAGGAAATGTTCAAGTCAAGGAAACTAAGGCATTAGCCTTAATCCAGAAGTATGAAGCCTTTAGAATAGAGGAAGATGAATCTATGGAACCGATGTTTTCAAGATTCCAGATGTTAGTTGCATGACGCGGAGTTCTATACAAAGGATACACTACTACTGATCACGTCAAAAAGATTATCAACAGTCTGCCAGTTAAATGGATAACCATGGTAACTACTTTAAAACTAGCGAAGGATCTAAACAACACCAGTCTTGAAGAACTCATTAGTTCTTTGAGAAGTCATGAGATTGAGCTTCAACAAGAAGAACCTCGGAAGGGAGGTAAATCCGTTGCTCTCAAGTATAAGTCTAAAAATACAAAAGCTTATCAAGAAATGGAGGAATCTGAAGAATCTGAAGAAGACTCAAAGGAAAATGAATTGTCTCTGATTACTAGAAAGATAAAAAAAACTGTGGAAACACATACAGAGTAAGTTCGGAGGACCAAGAAACTATAGAGACAAATAAGAGTCTACATCTAACCAACAAAAAGACTCAAAAGAGGAAGTTATTGTTGTACCCCAATTTTTGCCCCTAAGATCCCTCATCATCTCATCATCACAATGCATTTAGATCACAAACAAGGTTGGGCTCTAATGGTTGTCCTATTCCTAAGTTTGCTCTTAAGGAATCACCAAGCACCCTAACTATGTTCTGCATGCATGATTGATCTGCATTTATTTCATCTCCTAACCACTGACAAAATACAAAAAAAAAAATATTTGCTTTTGTCTTTGTATATTTGTGTTTTGTAGGTATCAAGCCAAGACATCAGGCGAGTCTAAGTTTTTCCGATATTTTTTCTCAAACTTGATTTAAAACCAGTTTTTCAAAAAAAAAACAGGGTGCAATCGATTTGCACATTTGAGCAATCAATTGCTCACTGACTATTTTCAGCAAATTTTCAAAAAAAAATGACTTAGTGCAATCGATTTGCACTAGAGTGCAATCGATTGCACTGCATACAATGTTGAAAAATTGGGCAATTTTCAAGTTTGTGGGCTCGGGCTCCAATTTCATTTTTTATTTTCTTTTAATTTCGAAATTAATTACTAATTGATTCAATTTTGGCTCCAAAATCAATTTCCAAGCCTAATTCTAATTTCCAAACCAAACTTCAAACCACCACTCATTCTCAAACCAAAACCTTATAAATAGAGGCCTCCTCTCATTCAAATTTTAAGCTTTTGATAGCCAAATATACCTTGTCAAAATTTCTCCTCATTCTCTCATTTTCCCCAATTTTCCCAATTCACTCAAAGCTTTTTCTTCTTCATAAAGATTAGTGAATTCTTCATTGGAATTCTCTAATTCTTTGAGCTAAACCTCCATCCACTCTCTTTTTCTTCTTCAATTCCTTAGATCTAAGCTTGTGATTCTGATTTTTGAGGTTGAAGTGAAGCAATTTGAAGTGTTACTCTTGCAATTTTTTCTCAAGATCTACAAGTGGTGAGTGTTGATCTTAATCTTTAATTATGTGATCTCTTGATAATTGTTGTTGTTTGATTCATTGAGCAAACTTGTTTATAGTTCCATTAATGTTAAATTCTTAGAAATTAGTTGGAATTTCCATGCTCAATTGAATCAAGGAACCCAAGGTGTTTGTGAAAAATTTTGAACAAGAATTTGGCCTTTAGAAATTTGATTTTTCTGGTTTTTACAGTGAGCAATCAATTTGCACTCTGCTGCAAACGTTTGCATGAGTCACGTTTTTAAAAAAATTGTAAAAACTGCAGTGTGCAATCGATTTGCATCCTGCTGCAATCGATTGCACAGAGTCAGAATTGTGATTTTCACTTGTTTTTTGACTTGTTTTGGATCTTTACTCTTCTTCTACTCCATTCTTTTGATGATTGCCTTGGATTATAGTCTTGTACACCTAATTCCTCTTTAATCTCAATGGACTTTGGGTGTTGATGAGGTTGGAGAAATGTATTGGTGATTCAAATCTATCAAAGGATTAATTATACAATTAACTCTTGATGTTTTGAGTTAACAATATATTTTGTGCCTTAATCCACCAAGATGAGTGATTGAACTTAAAGATGGAAGAAATTAGAGAAGATAATCCAAGTTGATCTATCATTCTTTTTTATTTTACATGTGTTGACAAACATTAGAAGATGATCTACATATCATTCTTCTCGTTTGCTTTTTAAACACATACATCACCATTGACCGGCCTCGTTGTAGGGTGGCTTCTACGTAAGTCACTTGGCGATTGCTTAAAATAGCGCTACATTGCTTTTTCTTCATCTTATTTTTCTTTGTCCCGAATCGGAAAAATGATCAATTGGTAGCATGAACTTTAATGTTCTAGCATAAGCCCCAAAATATGACTTGAGCTTTGATTTTGGTTCAACACTTGTGGCGCCTGTCGTGTGGTCGCGTTGATTTCTAATCAAGCTTCTGGCAAGTTTCCACTAACCTTGTCCATTTGAAATTCTCAATTATCTTTTATCAAGTGATGTGATAATTCCAAAACCGGTGTTATACTTGACAAAAAGTAATTGAAACTTGTTGTGTGGTCGCGTTGATTCTATCAAGCTTCTGGCAAGTCTTCATGCATAAGTTTCAAGATGGTCACCTTGATGACGACTAACAATTAACAATTCGATGATATACTTGACAAGTTTCAAGATGGTCATCTTGCTAACCTTTTATAATTGATTTTTTTTTAGCTCTTTACTTTCCGCATTTATTTTTATGCTCTTTATATTTATGCACCTTTAATTTTAACACTTACATTTCATGGAATTTTTTTTCTTTGCTCACTTGAGCATTTTATTTTCTTGTCATTTTTCCTTTGCTCATTTTAGCATTTTATTTTCTCGTCATTTTCAATTTGCTCACTTGAGATTTATTTTTTCTTTTCCAAAACACTTAATAATTCAACTTAAACATAAAAAACTTTTGATTGGACTTGGTTACTATCCTTGTGCTTGGAGCTTAATCTTTGGGCTTAGGATTAGGACCCCTACCTCAACTTGGAGATTTTTGTGCCCTTGGTGTTATTTTGTCTTGTCTGGTTATTATCTTTGTATGCAGGTTATTCCGTTATACTCGATTAAGAGTGGATTTCCTTAAAATACAGCCGTTACTCTGCCCGTTTTTCTTGAGACAAGAGAGTTCATCAAAAGCATTGACATATCTGAAGCTTGGTTTTTTTGTTCGATTATTTGTTGCTTATGTGGTAATCCAAAGGATGGGATATGGTATTGGCTCTTGATGACAAGTACTAGTCTTCTCACCCGGTTAGATCTTTCTTTACTCTTATCTTTTACTTTATGTACATAGGTTAGCCTCTTCATCTCCTCCCCATTCTTTGATTTTCAAAATCTTCCCTCTTTTTCAAAGGATTCTTGTTTTCAAAACTCGAACCGCTTTCAAAAAAAACTTGGACTTAGTTCCATGTATTTTCAAACTTATTTTCTTAATAAACTTTCAATTCATTTAATAATACTTTGACTTTTCTTTTCATAAAACTAAAAAACACCTAACCTCATTCAAATTTTTTGAGCTCCTTGTGGCTTTTTTAAACTAACATTTTTTTAAAATCAACCAACACATAATTTTGGTCTTTTTTAGTCAAACTACTTGGTTTTGATTTCAATATTGCACATTGTTGGTATGTAGGCCTGGAATTCATTGGAAGTTCTATCAAACCAAAAATTATAAAAAATACTTCTTTTCTCCCCCCACCATCCATTTTGTACATACACTTTTTAGCACACATATACAAATTTTTAAAAAGGTTCTTGCAGAGTATCGTAGATGCTTTGGGTGCCTAACACCTTCCCTTTGCATAACTAACCCCCGGTCCCAGATCTCTGATCTTTTTTTAGGATTTTATTCTCTTTTTTTCCTAGTCCTTTGGATAAAATAAAAGCGCGGTGGCGACTCTTTTGTTATTTTTTGAGTTAAGTCAATTCAATGGCTTATACTCGTAGTTTTTGCCGCTACAGAAAAAGTGGCGACTCTGCTGGGGATGTTTCACCTATTGCTGGACCATCTCTAAGTGGGTTGACCCTATTTTTGTTTATTTGTATATATGTGTTATACTGTTTGTATATATTGTATTCTTGTTTGTCTAGATATTTTTCTTGTTTTCAGGGGTGCTTGGTGATCTTCTTTTTTGAACTCCTATACCCGAACTCGGGAAAACTTAAGATAAGACGGGCGGTATAGTCATGTTAACTTTTAGGCAATGATCCCGAATAAGGATACCTGAGATCCCCCACTCAGTGAAGACCTCCTTGACTGTGGTATTTTGTTTACCGAGCGATTGGAAAGACATGACTACTTTTGACCTGAGAGTCCCTGAAGCTGAGCAGCCGTAGAACCCTTAACTCATCCTGGCCTTTTTAGGGGTAGTGCGGGGACTAGTACGGAGCTATCCGGAAGTAGTTGCTACGCGATACTGCACTCATATGAGTTTCACCTGAAGGTATTATTGAATATCGAGTACATCGGGAAGTTGGTAGTATTGGATGGAGGAATGAAAACTCTGGGGATTCCTTTAGAATCTTGATCTATAGGTGACAAAGCTTAGAATACCTTGTGGGTAGTACCTTTTTGACTCCATGATCGTGACGTCGAACCTATGGACCCCCATGTTTGTGATCTTTGTGTGCGCTTGTTGCATAATGCATTCATGCACCCATACGCATTTTTCAGACAATTGTTCAAGGAACTTAAAATTGAGCTTTGCAAATATCTCAGGTATCCTTTGACTATGGATTTTGGATAGAGGAGAACTCAAAAATACAGTTTCAAGGAACCTAATATTTAGGGATTGATGAGCTTGATTGATGAGATTGAGAGTCCAGAGGATTTCCGGAAGAAGTATGGGACTATTATACCTTTGATGAAGACGAAGATGAAGGATGGTTTTCTTTTTACCTTGTTTCAGTTCTATGATCCGTTATAACATTGCTTCACTTTCTTGACTATTAGTTGGTTCCTAACTTGGAGGAGTATTCTTATCTGTTTGGTCGACCTATTACTAGTGTTGTTCCTTTTACTAGTTTGGAGGAGGAGCTTAAGTATCATGAGATTGCTGCTATTACCCATCTGAAGAGGTCTGAGATAAAAGACAACATGACTACCAAGGGGTGTATCAGAGGATTACCGACTGTATTTCTTTTGAAGAAGACTCATTATTTTGCTGAGATGAAGAGTATGGAGGATTTTGAAGCCATCTTTTCCTTGCTTGCTTATGGCTTGTTCTTGTTTCCCAACGTTGATAACTTTGTTGACGTTAATGCTATCAAGATCTTCATGATTGGGAATCTAGTTCCCATACTTCTTGCAAAGACTTATTATTCTATTCACCTTTGAAAATTCTGTCGAAAATGAGAGATTATATGTTGTACGCCATTGTTATATTGTTGGTTTAATTCTCATTTACCTACAACTAGTGCTTTTTGGGATCCTATGAGGGGATCTCGTTGGGCACCAAAGATCATGGCTCTCACTCATTCTGATATTGTGTGGTATCGTCAGGTTTATTATGATGTAGAGATTATCGACAGTTGTGGTAGATTTCCTAATGTGCCTTTTCTTGTTACAAAGGGATGCATTATCTACAACCCTGTTCTTGCGCGTTGTCAGCTTGGTTATCCGATGAGGGATAAACCAAAGAGTATTCATGTGAGTGGTTTCTTTCTTAAAGAGGGTGAAGACAACAGTGCAACTAGGAAGGTTTTATACCCCAAAATTTTCCCTCCTACTTCTCAAGACATTTCACATGTCCATGCTCAAGGATTTTACAAGGGTTGACCAGACAAACCCTCTTCTAAGCAATCAACCCAAACTAGGGTTTTGCCATTCTCAAGTCAATATGGACATCCAACATTTCAAGTGGTCACCATGACTCATCATATGCTTCAAAGAATCTCCATGTCAAGTTTCAAGCCTTACAAGTCAAGTTTGCTCAGACAATTGCTGAGATGGTTGAAAATCAGTTGTATTGGACAAAAAGTCAATTGTGGTCAACGTACAGTCAAACTTCATAATTTTTGGTCAACATCAATATTTTGAAGTGATATTCATCATTTGATCAAGGGTTGATCATGATTCATCAAGAAAAGTCAAGAATTGATCAAAACTCAAAGTTTCTAAATTGGGCTTTCTCAGACAAAAGTCAACAGAACTTTGACCAAGCATAACTTTCACATACTTTATTAGAAATTTTTCCACCACAGCTCATTTTGAAGATAATTCAATTCTCTACAACTTCATGTCTCACAAGCTTGGGTAGAAAATGCTTCATTTGAAAGTTATGGATCAAAACATTACAGGTCATTTTTAAAAGTCAACAAAAAGTCAACTTTTTGTAAATAAGTGTTCATGAGCTTGGAAACTTCAATGAAGATGAAACCAAAAAGTCTGTTTAGAAGACATCTTGAGCTTTCTAAAAAGTCCAAGAACACCCAAAAATGTTAAAAATTGGGCAAGATACACCTTGTCCAAGTTGAGCATTTTTTAGGAGGTGCACAAAGAGAAATACTTGAGAAAATCAAAAGTTTTCCAAATGGGCCTAACTTTTCTTGATTCAAACATGTTCCTTATCTGAATTGGAACCTCCAATCCCAAGGCCACAAATTTATCTTTTATTTTTTATTTATTTTGGATTTTAATCATTTAAAACCAATTTAATTAAAATAAAAGATAGAAAATCAAAAATTAATTGCAAGATGGATTTTCTCTCATCCTTGAGGACCAAGCAAGCCATTTAATCTGATTATTTCAAAATAATCATGATTGATAATGAGATTTGATTGAAATTGGCTCAAAAAGGAAATATTTGGTTTGATTCCAAATCAAATAATTTCTCATTGATTGGCTTGATTTTTTCTTACAATTCTTGACCTAATTCACTCTACTATAAATACATGATGTTACTACATGAACAAGAGACGAAATTCTAGCCTCATGAGCCAACCCTAAAGTTCACAAATTTTTCATAAACTTGCAAAATCCGAAATCCTTTTTCCAACCGTTTTCAGTTCATTCCAAGCACTTCATCGTGGTCCTGAGGCATCATTGAGTATGTCCAGGCCAAGAACCATGGCCAAACATGCTTGAATCGTGCCATACATGAACGTACATTTACATATCTTTTTAAAATCCGTGTTTCAATATTTATCGTGTTTTGTCTGAAACTAACCATTACAATGTGTTCTTGAGACATCATAGAACAGATCTGGACGATCACATGAAGCTCCTAACGATCGGAGCATGGTTTACCATTGTTAGGGTTTAGAAATGGACAAGCTTCGAACTGGGCAATCCAGGTTGTTTCAGGCCAAACGGCCATCACCATTAGACTCGCAACCCTCAAATTAGGGGGTAAGGTCCCTCTTTACTCTTTATTTCGTTTATTTTGCAGGATCAGGGGTCGGGCTAGCTGGAGAAGACGACCGGAGCGGTGCTCCGGCGTCACTGAACTAATTGGACTCAGGCAAAGCTGGCGTGGCGTCTTCTCGCGTTCTGATTCGTTCCCTCAATAATAACTGGGCCCCACGTTTGACTAGTTTGAAAAATCCAAAACAGAACGAAAGAACAGGGATAATCATATGGTTGCCTTTCTAAGACAACAAACGCGCGCAGCTCAGTTGGTAAACTTATGCTTGGTATATCCAGGAGGTCAGGGGTTCGATCCCTGGCTCCTACGACTTATTTTTTTACCACTTCTCAAAACTAACCTTTTTCTTATTTTCTTCATATTTTTTCTTTTCTAATTTAATTTCTTTTCAAATATTTTTCTAATGCATTAAAAAATCACAAAAAATATTTTCTTTTTGCATATAGGTCATAAAAATACTTATTTAATTTTTGACACAAAAAAAAATTATATTTTGCATGCATATTTTAATTAATTGTTAATTAACAAGAAAATTGACTTTTAATTGTTTTTCCTTGCTAAAACCAATCCAGAAAATTCCCAAAAAATATTTTCTCATCTAATTAGGTTTACTAACCTTAAAAACTTTTTCCTAACTCAAAATCTTTTTTCACTAACATATTTCCCATTATTTGCGATTCGATTTCTTTTTCCGATTATTATGTATCTGCTTTCAGGTTGTAATAGCTAGGTTAATTTTCTCGCATTTTTTTCAAATTATGTAACTGCTCATGGGATGTAATAGTTTTAATTAGGTTTTACTTTTCGCACTCCTATATTATGTAACTGCCCCAAAGCCATGTAATAGCGTAGAATTTACTTTCCGCACTTTACTTTCTGCAATTTACTTTCCGCACCCATATAAACTACTAGTAATTAGGCGTGTATGGCAAGATAAAATGAACGTAGATCACTTCTAATTCCAAGATAAAATATCTGAATTTAACACACTCTCTTCACACATGCACCCTCTAGGATATTCTCTCTCGTTGCCTTTCGAACAAATGGTCAAGTCCCTCGAACGTAAAGGTATCCTAGCATCGTTGCCTATAAACATATCATCATAGTCCCGTCGATACAAAGATCATAGTCCCTTGATGTTGCCTACGAATACATGATCAAGTCCCTCGATTGTTGCCTACGAAAAGTGATGATCGTCCCTTCGAATGTGCTAGGATACTCCTACAAGTTGCCTTCTATGACCATCCGATGTCCCTTCGAATGTCCCTTTACATCCAACGAATAGGGTTACCTACCAACTAATGGTATGGATAGCGCTATTCTAAAGGAAAGTAAAACAACACGGAAACGACCGTTCTGAGTAGGTAATAGACTTTTAGTTGCTTGCTCCATCAAAACATCTTTTCACACCTCACACTTTTACAAAGTTAAAACACTTTTTCAAAACGAAACATTTCCAAACACTTCATATATATTCCAGCGTGAATCATTACGAAGTCAAAGCGAAATGCCTTTTCTAAAACATTTTCAAACACACATACAGAAAGAAAATTTTAAAGATGAGCTAAAGCAACTAAGAGCCCGTAGATAACTACGGATGGAAAGGGTGCTAATACCTTCCCTTTTCATAACCTTCTCCCGTACTTAGAATCTAACGAAGGTCTTTTCCTGTTCTTTTCACCTTCCCTTAATTGGATAAAAGAAAAGTCGGTGGCGACTCTTGCTATCTGCAACATTTGCGATCAAAAGCAAAACAAACCAAAGTCAATTCTCCCACCGACAGAAGGATATATAGAAAGCTTGGCGCCATATTCACAGGAAAGGAAAAGAGAATCTAGGGCAGAGAGGAGTTGTTTCTTTGGAGCCTTATCTTCTATGGGTTCAAGAAAGAGCTATTGAGTTAAAGACGCCATATTCTCGTGAGGAGCCTCTTGCTGATTTGTTCTTGGCTACTACTCAGGGTTCAGATGGCATAGAGGATCTTCAGCTTGCTTTGATTAGGATGCAACAAGAGAAGGAAGCTTGGAAGAACAAATACCATGCCTTAAACATGTCTTATGTGGTAGAGTTGAAAGAAAAGGATGATTTGATTGAGATTCTTGAGAGTCGTGTTGTAGAGATGATGGAGAAGCAGGAGGATTTACTTTCTTCCAATGTTCACCCAGTTCTTAGTACTCCTGTTCATTCTCATACTTCTCCTGAGTCTGGTGCTTGGAAAGGTTATGTTGACAGGTACATGTTAGAGAACAAGCAACTGAACGAAGAGATTAGGAAGCTTAAGAGGAATAGGTCGTTTGATGAAGGGTTTTGTAGACTTGGTTCCTTAGGATTTCTAGTTTCTATTTTATGCTCTATTGTACTTAGGTTCATTGAAACTTGTATTGAAGAGTTGTAATCCTCAAAATATTTTATTAATGATATGAGTTTTATTCAGTATTTCAATTGTGTTATACTTTGATATTTGCAAACTAAATTGTATTTATTAAGTTCCTTGAATAATGAATAAAAAAAGAAATAATAAGTAAATCACATGCATTGCATGTCATGCATCATGACACACGCATTATTACATTTTTATACTCTCTCAAGTGTCTTATCCGTTTCTCTGCTTCGTTCAGTCTTCAAGTTGTTGCATCGGTATAACACTCGAGCCAACTCCAAGAAGAAGATGGAAAATCTAGAGCAAGAGAATCGCGAGCTGCGTGAAGAGGTTACTTCCTTAAGAGCCGGTATGGATAACTTGAATGCTATGGTGGAACAGTTGGTGGGTGCTCAGAATCAGCCACTACCTCCTCTGCCTTCTCCTCGTATCATTCCACCTCAACACACAATTGTTACCTCTAAAGTTTAAGATGTTAATGTTTCTGTTGTGCCAGTGGTTTCTACCGTTCACCACCATATGCCTCCTGGTTATCCTTGGGGAATGCTAGAGAATTTTATGCCTGAAGGTTATAATCCTGCTGCTCAAGTGATCTCCTTGGCCCAGCCTGTTTTTGTTTCTATACCTCCTGTGGTGCATGTCACTCCAGTTTTCAACAAAGAGTTTGATAATCCACTTCCTCCTCCGAGTGAAATCTTAGACTTCTATGATCGAATAGATGGTTTCTAGGAACAGTTTGACAAAATGCAGAAAGAGATGAAAACCCTCAAAGGGAAAGAGTTGCTTGGTGATAATATCAATGATTTATGCCTAGTTCCTAATGTGAAAGTACCTGCTAAGTTTAAAGTTCCAAAGTTTGAGAAGTAAAGGGAAATTCTTGTCACCGTGACCATTTGATGATGTATTTGAGAAGGATGTCCACTCATACTGAAGACCAGCGTCTGCTCATTCACTTCTTTCAACATAGTTTGACAGGTGCAGCTTTGAGATGGTACATGAATCTAGATAGCAGTGACATCCATACTTTCAATGATTTGGGTGAAGCTTTTGTGAAACATTACAACTATAATATATACATGGCGCCCGATTGTGATCAGCTAAGGGCAATGGTTCAGAAAGATAAAGAATCCTTCAAAGAGTATGCTCAGCGATGGCGTGAGCTTGCTACACAGGTTATACCTCAGCTGAGTGAGCAAGAGATGACCAAAGTTTCCTGAAGACTTTGGGTCTTTTCTATTACAGGAAGATGGTGGCCAGTGCACCTAATGATTTTGCGGAAATGGTGAGCATGGAAGTCCGTTTAGAAGAGGTTGTCTGAGATAGACGGTTGTCGAAAAAAGAAGGATCGAGTGGGGCTAAGAAGCCATCTTTTGGATTCTCCAAAAAGAAAGAAGAAGTTAATTTTTTTGTCCAAGAGAGGAGAACCAGACCTCCTAGTAGACGTCCTCAGAACCAACAAGTTTATGTTGTTACCCTTGTTGTTGCTACAACTCCAACTACTATCCCTTATAACAAAGCATCTCAGCAAGAGCAAGGCCCAAAAAGAGAACTATCTGATCTGATTCCAATGACTTATGCGGAGCTGTATCCAGCATTGATTCAGAGGCACTTGGTGCAACCAAGGTCACCTCCAGCTATTCCAAATCCTTTTTCGTGGTATTACAAGGCTGATTAGACTTGTGTATACCACCAAGGAGCTCCAGGGCACAATATTGAAAATTATTATCCGTTGAAGTTAGAAGTGCAAAAGATGGTTAGATATGGTTTGTTGTCCTTCTAGGACACGGGTACTAATGTGCAAGGGAATCCGTTGCCCAAACATGGAAATGCTATGAATATGATTGGTGGAGAAATCAAGGTTTATGATGTGAATTCTATCATTGGAGATCTCGTGAAGATCCATGTTGCTCTATGTAATGCTTGAATGTGTGCAGTGAGGATACTCGTGGTTGTGATAAGATAAAGAGTGATCTTCAAGATATGATGGACAGGAACCTTATTTAGGTTATCTAGTTGAAGTATAAGCCTGAAGTTGAAGTGAATTTTGTCTATGGTCCTCCTAAAGAAGTTCAAATCCGTGATGTGAATGAGACTAATGCTAATTTGGTGAATTTTCACGCCGAGTTCAATTTCATTGAAGGATAAAAGGTTCACCAATATAGTGAATTCTCAATATGTAGCACAGATCATCGTGGTTGTGATGTTGTGAAAAGAGATATTCAGTGTCTTTTAGATGAAAACATTATTTAAATAGTAATAAGGAGAGTTGGTTTCGACAATGGCGTCAATACGATTGAAGGATCGTTTGATGAATCTGATGATGAATATGTTTCTGCTGATGAGTATTTCTCCGCTGATGAGTCTGGTGAAGAAGCAGATGTAAATGTCATTGTGCCACATTTTGATATTCCCACTCTCATGGAAGTGACCTATTATAGTAAGCCTCCAATTACTCCTTTAGTTATTAGCTTACCCGGACCTGTCCCGTATAGTTCCAACAAGGTTGTGCCATACAAGTATAATTCCACCATTCTAGAAGGAAATGTTGAGGTTCTGATTCAACCGTTATCTCAAGTAGGGAATATTGTTGATGTTATTCGAATGACCAGAAGTGGTCGTGTGTTTGCTTCGGTGTTTCCAAAGATGAATGATGATGGTAAGAAGATTATGGAAACTAGTGTTGTACCCAAGAAGGTTGAAGGGAAGGCTAGTGGGATAACCCAAGAGAAAGAAATGGATGATTTATTGAAGATTATCAAGATGAGTGATTATAAGATCGTTGAACAATCGCTGCAGACACCTTCAAATATTTCAATTCTAGCTCTGTTGATGAATTCTTCGGCTCACAGAGAGGCTCTATTGAAGGTGTTAGATCAGGCATTTGTTGATTATGACGTGCCTTTGGAAAATTTTAATAGTGTGGTTGGAAATATCACAACTTGCAATAATCTGAGTTTCAGTGATGAAGAGTTGCCTGCTGTGGGGAGGAATCACAACATGGCTTTGCACATTTCCATGAACTGCAAGAATGATGCATTGTCCAATGTGCTTATTGATAATGGCTCTGCGCTAATGTTATTCCCAAAAGTACTCTTTCAAAGATTAAATATCAAGGTCCGCCGGTGCGTCCTAGTGGTATCATTGTGAAGGCGTTTGATGGTTCTCGTAAATCTGTTATTGGGAAAGTGGATTTGCCCATTCACATTGGCCCACATATGTTTCAAATTACCTTCTAGGTGATGGATATATTTCCTGCTTATAGTTGTTTGATTGGACGACCTTGTATTCATGAGGTTGGTATTGTGACTTCTACCCTCCATCAGAAATTAAAGTTTGTCCGTGAAGGTGATGTGATTATTGTGGAAGGAGAACAAGCTATGCTAGTTTCTCATCTATCTTCTTTCTCCATAGTAGAAGTTGATGAAGCCGTTGTTGGAACATAGTTCCAAGCTTTGTCTATTGATAGTGTCCAAAGGAGTGAAGATTATATTGTTTCGTTGAAGGATGCTCGTAATGTGGTTCAGAAAGGTCCTAGTAATGTTTAGGGACAGGTTATTGAGCCAAAGGTGAATAAGAATGGTTTTGGTTTATGCTTTTCCACGAAGATTAGAAGAGAAATGCTAAAGTCATGACCAGTTACTATCAAATATCTAGATGTTTTCCGAAGTGCTGGTTATCTTGATCATACTGTTCCGAGAGTCAATGCCATTGTTGAAGATGGACAAGAGCTAGAAATGCCCAGCTTTGTAATGCATGGAACCAGAGTTTGTAATTGGAATGCTGTTGACATTTCCACTTGCATTCACGTGTCTAAGTAATTCACTTTTGTTGTTTAAATTTTCAAATAATGATCCTTTCACTCTGCCCAAGGTGAAAGTGATGTTGTATGGGCAAAATCTGTTTGTTTTGAAATTTAAGATCATTAATAAAAGTTTGTTTTTCATTCCAAATTGTGTCTTTTATTTTCTGCTTTTTCTTGAAAAATGGTAATCAGAAAAAAAACCTTTCACAAAAAATAATTGAATTGAATCTGCATAATCACTTGTCACATGTGTCAGTTTCTAAAATCGATCATAAACATATGTGCAGATTAATTCATAAAACCGTTGAAAACAATGACCCTGCGCCCTCTTCCAACTTTGAATATCCTGTATGTGTGGCTGAAGAAGAGGAATTCGATGGGATCCCTAAAGAGGTTTCTCGGTTGCTTGAGCGCGAGGAAAACACCATTCAGCCGTACAAAGAGCCGCTGGAAGTCATTAATTTGGGTTCTAGTGAAGATGTGAAAGAAGTCAAGATTGGAGCATTGCTACATCCTGAGGTGAAGATTTGTTTGATTGAAATGCCGAAAGAATATGTGGATATCTTTGCTTTGTCGTATCAAGATATGCCAGGGTTAGATACTGATATTGTGGAGCATCATTTACCGTTAAAGCCTGAGTGCCCGCCAATCAAGCAGAAGTTAAGAAGAATTCATCCTGATATGGCGATAAAGATTAAAGAGGAAGTTTTAAAGTAGATTGATGCAGGTTTCCTTGTGACATCAATCTATCCTCAGTGGATTGCCAATATTGTGTCAGACGAAAGATGGAAAAGTCTGCATATGTGTTGATTACCGAGATCTGAATAAGGCTAGTCCGAAAGATGATTTTCCTTTGCCACACATTGATATGTTGGTGGACAGTACTGCAAAATGAAAAGTGTTCTCGTTCACTGATGGATTTTTCGGATACAATCAAATTAAGATGGCTCCTGAGGACATGGAAAAAACAATGTTTATCACACCCTGGGGAACATTCTGTTACAAAGTGATGCCCTTTGGATTGAAGAACGTTGGTGCGACGTACCAATGGGCCATGAAGACCCTATTCCATGATTTGATGCATAAAGAAATTGAAGCGTATGTTGAGGATATGATTGCCAAGTCCCAAACTGAGGAAGATCATTTGGGAGATTTGTTGAAACTGTTTCAGCGTTTGAGAAAGTATCGTCTCCGCTTGAATCCTAATAAATGTACATTCGGTGTCCATTCTGGAAAACTGTTGGGTGTTGTTGTCAGCCAAAAAGGAATTGAAGTTGATCCTGATAAAGTTAGGGAAATTCAAGAGATGTCGGCACCAAGAACTGAAAAGCAAGTCAGAGGTTTCCTCGAACGTTTGAATTAAATTTCCAAATTCATTTCCCATATGACTGCAACTTGTGAACCAATCTTCAAGCTATTGAAGAAAGATCAAGGTTGTGAATGGACAGATGATTACCAAAGGGCATTTGAAATTATCAAAGAGTATCTTCTTGAACCACTTATCCTAGTCCCTCTCGTTGAAGGATGACCATTGGTTATGTATCTGACTGTGTTGGAAAGCTCCATAGGTTGTATTTTAGGACAACAAGATGAAACATGAAGGAAATAATATACCATTTATTACTTGAGCAAGAAGTTCACCGACTGTGAGTCTCGGTATTCTGTTGGAAAAGACTTGTTGTGCTTTAATATATGTTGAATCATACTACTTGGTTGATCTCTCGAATGGATCTGATCAAGTACATCTTTGAAAAGCCTACTCTTACGGGGAGAATTGCTCGTTGGCAGATGTTGTTATCTGAATATGATATTGAATACCGCACCCAGAAAGCTATTAAAAGCATTGTATTGGCGGAATACCTGCATCATCAACCAGTTGAGGATGATTAATCTGTTGAGTTTGACTTTCCTGATGAAGATGTGATGTATTTGAAAATGAAAGATTATGATGAACCTTTGCCTGAGGAAGGCCCAGATCCCGAGTCCCGATGGGGCTTGGTGTTTGATGGAGCCGTGAATGGTTGTCGAAAAGGAATCGGTGATGTGATCATTACTCCTCAAGGATCTCATATTCCTTTCACAGCAAGGTTGATGTTTGATTGTACAAATAATATGGCAGAATATGAAGCTTGTATCATGGGTCTCGAAGAAGCCATCGACCTCAGAATCAAATTTCTTGATGTGTACGATGATTCAGATTTAGTAATAAATCAGATTAAAGGATATTGGGAAACTCGTCACCCTGGTTTAATCCCTTACAAAGATTTGTGCATCTGACTCCTTACACTAGACTCTGAAAGAGTTAGTCCGAAGTCAAATTCTAACTGGAGATTCTGGAACTTGTTTGAGTGACATTAAAGTTCAAGCTCTCAATTGAGAAGTTATGTCTTCGAGAATCAAGACTATCAAGATATTTCATCTTATCTATTGGAACCAGACGGAACTGTTGCTCAGATGGTCCTTAGTCAGAAGTTCTGATCTTTCACCAAGTCTATGATTCAGGGGGGTTTCATGTAAAGGTTAAGTAGTCCTTACCTTTTTATTGTTTAACTCTCTTCTGATATTATGCAAAATTGTGTCATCAAAATACATAGTTTTGTCATCATCAAAAAGGGGGAGATTGTTAGAACAAGAATTGGTTCTGCAATTATGTCTCTGAGTTTTGATGATAACAAAGAGTATGTTTGAGTGAATAATTTTTGTTACTCTAATGTTTGTTGTATTTTTAAGATAAAGAAACAGGTTTTGCTTCTGATGAATGGTGTGGCCAAGACATTAGAAGATAATACATCCCACTTCTAAGCTACAAAGGTTCTGTTGAACGAGTAGCAAGGAAAAGCTTCAAACGGCTATCTCAGATCGTTTCGAGCCAAAATCGAGATTTCGATTCGTATGGCTATCGCAAGATTTTCTGGTCAGAAAGCTATTTTGGTTTGATTCCATGAGCATTGGGATCATATCAATTTATTCTCAAGTTTATCTGTTCAGATCGGATGTCGTTTCGTCAAGAAAAAAAAGAATTAATTTGTTTATTTCTCAATAAAGTGAATTTTGGGTTTTTTGTGTGTTTTGGGCGCTCCGGAAGGCATATCTCTCAGCTCGTCAGGTATTTTCTGATGGTTTTTGACGGGCGAGTCCCTCTCATTATTATCTATAACTTTCATGTTAAAACCAAAACCAAATTATGTGAAGAAAGTCCCCAAAGAAATGGATTTCTAAAGTGGACTAAACTGAATTTTTGTGTTGTACCGTGCGCTCAATACACTGAAATCTTCGTAATTCCTAGCTGGAAAATCGAAATTGAGCAAGGCCGGTGTCTAAAATTTCGTATTGAAATACTATACAACTTTAATTTTCAAATACATAGTCAATTCCTCACCAATCAATACCATAATTTTATTCTTCGGAGTTGATTTTGTGTTGAACCGAGCAATTTTCATCTGATATGCGAAGTTCGAAAAATCATATCTCGCTCGATTTATATCAAAACGAGGTGGGACTAGTGCCAAAAGTTCAAAAATTTTGTTGGCTTCATTTGTCTCAGAGATACTCAAGTTAAAATTTTGACCAGAAGAGCCTTGTTCGAGGCAATTTCTCCGAAGTGCGCAAACAAAATTCTGAATGTGTCAGACGCCTGAAAACTGTGCTGAAAATTCAAATATTCGTATCGCTTGGACCGTTCGCCCGATCAAGTCAAAATTTTGACTAACTGTTGCAAAATCGCGTTCTGGACAGTTCTCCCTTTTGTTTTGCTTGTTTTTTTTGCATCCTTACATGTAATTAAAACCAAAACCTGCTTTCTTTTTCTTTTGAAAACTAAAACACCTAATAATGGTTCAAACTAGGCATGACAATGGGGCGGGATGGGGACAATTTTTATACTCCCCAACCCCAAACCCGAATCCCAGATAAATCCCCATCCCCCACCCTGATCCCCGTCGGGAATGAATAATTGAACCCCAAACCCATCCCAAATGGGTTCGGGGATCCCCGACCCAAACCCAAACCCAAAACTTGCCTTAACCCAAATCCTTCCCCGAACCCAAAAATCGCCCCGAACCCAAAACCCGCCCCAATTCTAACAAATATGAATTTATATTACAAAAGTAAAATACAATATTAAAGAATTTCAAACATATATTTCAAATAATAAAAAATACAAACGAAAGTATTAATTCAGTAACCATACAATTAATATTTCAAATTAACAAAACCAAATAATCCAAAATATAAAAACTAAATAAAATAAATAAAAACTCATATTCCAAACTACCATCCAAACAAACACATAGTAAAAAGTATTCTACATTCCAAAATACCAACAAAACAACCACATTCTACATTCTAAAATACCAACAAAACAACCACATTCTACATTCCAAAATACCAACAAAACAACCATATAACTAAAAGTATTCAATATCATTGTCTATGGAAATTGCTAACAAAAATAGATAAGTGGCTAACACCAATATTGTCTTCTTTCTAAATGCTATTCTCCGTCTTCAAAGAGGGAAATAACACCACTAGTCAATAGCTCACCTATATAAAAAATACAAATTAAAATACAAACATTAATAATAAATAAGAATAAAATTCAAAACTTGGTTACTCTTATATTCTAATAACAAATTGGTTACTAACAATCCATATTAGTCACTTCATATTAGAAAATAATAATAAATAAATCAAAGGAAACTTTTACCTTCTTCATCGGGCTCTATTTCATCGAGTAAAGTTGTGTAGTCATTGCTTAACTTAGAACTCATACCACCTAAAAATATGAATAGTAATCAATTAATAAATACAAAGTTATATGTCATTTCATAATATATAAAAATTGACAAAATAATATAAAAGCATACCACTATTTTCAGTACTCCATAACCAGCTTCTAGCACATATCAAAGCCTCTAAAGTTGTCCAATGAAGTCGACTACGATGTGGGCTTAAAATATGACCGCTAGTGCTGAATGCAGATTCTGAAGCTACTGTAGAAATAGGAATTGCTAAAATATCTTTTGCAATTGCTTGGAGTGTTGGATATTTGATGCCATTTAACTTCCACCACAATAGAATATCAAAATCAGGACTTCGCGGTAAAACTTCCTCTTCCAAATAATGATCCAATTCTGTTTTAACATATGAAGTTCTAGCTTTTTTCTTCTTCTGAACATATGCATCATAATCATCTAAACCATCATTAGCCACCCGACTAGATTCCAACATATGTGAGTCACCACAATTCTCTTGGTTCAACTTCAATTGATAATCAGTAATTAAATCATAACATAGTTGCTGAATCCTCTTAACTTGCTCAAAAGAGTCTTGTTCATACAATTTTTCATAATAGTATTCAAGTAACTCCATTTTGTATCTAGGATCCAAAACACTAGCAATTCCCATTATGTCATGGGTGACACTCCAATATTTATCAAATTTTTGCAACATCTTGTTAGCCATTTCTTTGATCGATAAATTGGAAGAGTTAATCCAATCAGATATTGCCAATTTAATCTTACAAATCTCAGGAAAAAACATGTTGGCAGTGGGATACTTAGTGCCATAAATGATTTCAGTGATTTTATTGAACAACTCCAATCTTTCACAAACATCTTTTGCAAATTTCCATTGTGAACTAGTTGGAACGCAAGTGTATCGAGTGTCACGTAGCCTTAAACGACTAAATACATCCTCATACAAAATAGCAATTTCAAGCATTTTATAGGTGGAATTCCATCTAGTCGGACAATCTAAACTTAAAGTTTTAGTGCAAGAAATTCGCAATTGCTTAGCTGTCTCCTTAAATTTGTCTTTTCTTTTAGGAGTTGCATTCCAATAAGCTACACTATCCTGAATCTTTTCTATTCCATCTTTCACTACTTCTAAACCATCCCTTACTATCAAATTTAATATGTGTGCGCAACAACGCATATGAATTAAAGATCCATCCCTCAACAAAGTACTTAAATGCAACTTCTCCTTAATTTTTTCCATCACAACATCATTTGTGCTACAATTATCTAAAGTGATAGTTAATAATTTTGTATCGATATTCCAGTCCACTAAACACTTAACTAAAGCAGCACAAAGTCTATCACTTGAATGAGGAGCAGGAATATAAATGAACCTAGCATATTAATAAAATTCGAAATATGAAATAAATGAAGTTAACATATTATATTTATGCTTAAACTAGACATAGAAAATTGTAATTACCTCAAGATGCAACTCTGCAAATTCCAAGATCCATCAATATAATGTGCAGTAACAGCCATATATCCCTTTTTTTGATTGCTTGAAGTCCACATGTCTGAAGTAATCGCCATTCTTGCTTGAAGATTATTTAATGACTTTGAAGTTATTGTCTTCTCAATCTCGTACACTTTAAATATCTCCTTCTTAATAGTATTTCTACAAGGAACATGAAACAATGGTTGTAGAGAAGCAACAAATCGTCGAAAACCAATATGATCTACAACTGAAAGTGGATACTCATGCATAATTATTGCACGTGCAAGCTCTTTCCTTGATTTTTCAGCATTATAATTACCAACTCCCAATTCTTGCTTTCCTTGCGAGTTATTTGGGATGAGAAACGTTTGTCCTTTTGTAGTCTTATTCTCATGAATTTTGCGATGAATGTATGTCTCCATATGTTGAAGCAAGTGTTTCGTTCCATTGCTCGATTTTCCACCAAGAAATTTCTTGCAATATTTACATTGAGCCTTATCCTCGCCATTAACTTTCACCTTTATAAAATGATCCCAAGCCTTACTCCTAAGTCTTCCTTTCTTTGTTTCTGCCAATGCCTCTATATTATCACTTGTATCTATTCTATCAGTTGTCTCATCATTAGGTGTTTCAATTGTTTCCTTCGGTGGTGTCAGGCCATTAAGCGAAGAGTTGAAACTTTCTTCCATGTTGGGAGTTAATTGGTGTGCACTATCTTGTGAAATAAGTGGATCGATGTTACCAATATTTTCCATGTTTATCTCCTGTTGCAACATATAAAATACAGATGGTGAATAACATATAAAACAGATATTGGAGGCTCATAATTCATATGTGCTCATGTTTTTAACAAATTTAATTTTAAATATACTAATAAATATGAGACAAGCTTAAAAATGAAAACTTTGTTTGGCTTACTTGTTTTTGAAAACTGTTTGTGTGTGGACACTTATTATAAATTATTTAAATTTGTAGTTCTACCATATAAGCATGTTGCTTACAGTTGATAGTCAATATCAAAATAATTCCATTGCTTTCAAAGCTATCCAATTGCAATTTTTTATTTCGTAGGGATGACTAAGTTAACTTAGTTAAGGAATGGTTTATTTTGGTTAAGCATTGAAAAGCTCAAAACACATATGACTTAAAAATTAAAACATACATGCCCACTAGAATAACTCACTTGCAATTGCAGTCTTGCTCGCATCACAGTTCACAAATTGACAGAAATTATTTTTTCCAATTTCAAAATATAAGATCAAAACGAAATTCGAAATACAAAATTGAAAAATTGAAAAATTGAAAAATACATCAGCTTGAAGAAATTAAAACGTATAGTTACCTTACCGATTGCACACCGCACAGTTCGTTATTTATGTGTTTCTCGTTTTGTTTCGTCTTGTCGCCGTTAATCTGTTTTATGATGTCTCGTTTAGTTTTGTTTCACCATTATGGTACTGTTAGCTCGTTCGTTTTGTTTCTTATCGTCGTCGTATTTCGTTTCGTCGTCGTCACGTCGTGGTGTCTTGCTGTAACGGTAAGATATAGAGAGTTTCGTTTTGGAATAAGAGAGGAAAACAGAGCACGTTTAGAGAAGAAAGTGTTTGTGGTTTGAACTTTAGAGAAGACATTTTGGAGAAGAAGAAAGGTGTAGCCTTGCCTCTGTAAATGTAATGGGATTGTTTTTGGATTTCTAAAAGTCTTTTAATTGAATAAGCCTATAGGTAATCCAACGTAAATGTAATGGGATTGACATTGAGAAGTGGAAGGGTTAAAATAATAATAATAATAATAATAATAATAATAATAATAAACGGGGTGGGTTCGGGGACGGGTTCAGGGTGGGTACTACATTCCCCATTACCTGCCCCATCCCCATATTTTAAAATCAGGGAAAACCCAAACCTAGTCAAAGTGGGTTTTCCCCGTCAAATTCGGGGCGGATTCGGGCGGGTACCCGCGGGTATGGGTTATATTGTCATGTCTAGTTCAAACTCCTTTCTTAAAGGTAAAAGCAACCAACCAATGCAAACTCTTTTTCGCCTATGGGCGTTTCTTACTTTTGTGTTTAAAACCTTCTTTAAATTTTTAAACTTAAAATTTAATTTTTTATTCCACCTGTGTCTGCCACGTCATCAACCGTAAAATTAATTTTTTTATTTCATCTGGTCTGCCACGTCATCAACCGTTAGTTCAATTTAACGTCAGGGACGAATCTTATGGATAAAAAATTTTGTAGGGACTATTCATTGACGGAAATGTTTAGAGGAACTAAAGTTAAAAATTGTTATATTTAGAGAGACTAAAAACATATTTAACCCTATAAATTAACATGTTTCATACCTCAAACACATATCAAACTATTTTATAACAAGATTAGAAAGAATTTTATTGAAGAAGAAGAAATAAAAAAAGTATAAAAAAATGAAAAATGAAAAATAATAAAGAGAACTTAAATACAAAAAAGAAGATAAAAATATATTAGAACACGATAGCAAAAGCAACAAGATGGTGGTAGGCAAAAACAATCTTTCAAGTGAAATCAAATTTTTGTGAGTTATAGTTTATACTTTCTATATTTAGAGTTTGGTTTTGACTTTGTATTTTGTTATAAATAATGAAGTATAAATAAAGATGGAGAAGAGTTTGACTTATACAAAATTTTGGCTTAATAATGAACTACATAAAAGAATAAATTGATAATTATAATCATCTATTAGGTTCATCAATTTGATGGTTTCTACAAACTAAATCAGAACCAAACAAACCACTTTAGTTTTTATCAGTTAGGTTTAGTTTTTGAGCTTTACAAAAAATAATCAATTTTTTAGATTTAATTTGATTTGAATTTTTCAGTTTAATCTATTTATTTTGATTTGCTTACACCCTTAGATACAATCATATAAAATGAGTTATTAAAAAAATAAGTTAAACACTAAATTTAAGTATAAAATATTAATTTTAAAATAAAAAATTATAATTTTAAGCTTACATAAAAATTAATTTTAATATATTTTTTTAATTATTAATTTTTAAATATCAATAATTTATTTACATTAATATATAAATATAAGTAAATATTATCAGTCATTGTATATTCAATTTAATTTTAAAAAATTAAATATATCTAAATCATTTTTTATATTTTGTGTGATTGTTGTTCAGTCTTATATGGGCATTACTTTACAATAGATTTTATTATTTTATACTTCTTTTGTGGGATGATGACAATGTTTTAAAAATTGAACCAAATTAATTGATTGAATTGGCCGAAATGAGAATTGGAGAGGTCATCGATTTAGTATGATTGTTAGACTAGGTATGCTATTGAACTAGTGAGAACTAGTCAGAATCGATCAAAACCGATGAATTGACAATTTTGAAAAATCGACGAATTAAATGCATGTTTTTTTATCGGGAAAAACGACGTCGTTTCGATAGTTTTTAAAATTAAAATAAAATAAAAATATAATTAGATTTTTTTAAAAAAATTTATTTAAAACAATTTTTTCCTTGTTGGCAATTAGAGCTTCTAGAGTGGAACAAAAACATTTTTGAAAACGTTTCTACTAATGTTAAAAGTAAGGATGTCAATGAGGCGTGGCGGGGGCGGCAGATACATTTTCATCTCAATCCCCGCCCTCAAATTTATTCTCCATCCCCGTTTCGGGTCTCCCCACAGGAGTATTTTGTCCCCCATCCCCGTCCCCACGGATCCCCACGGTTTTTATGGATATCTATAAACAAATTTTTTTACTTATTATTTAAACTAATTTAATAGAAAAATTCAAAAACTAATGATAATAAATTAGTAAACTAATCATCTGCGATAAATATATTGTTTTAACAATATTTAATCTTGAAATTCATGAACACAACGTTTTCAAACATTAAAAAATTAAAATAGTCATTTAGATTTCTCTTTCTCTCTTTTACTAACAAGTTATTTGAAATGATAAATAAACCTACATAGAAATATTAAACTATATATTAATTAACGATATTACGGAATACTAGTGCGGGGCGGGGACTCCACGGGACGAGGGACATGTTCGCCATCCCTATCCCCAAAGTGATTCAGGGGAACTTTATTCCCCATCCCCGTCCCCACGGGGAAAAATTCTCCATCTTTGGGGATCCAAATGGGGAATCCCCGCGGGGATCCCCTCTAGGAAAATTGGAAATAATCTCAAGCAACATGAGAGGGCAGTGAGGAGATTTATTTGGAGTGGAGAAACCTCTAAAAATAAGTTTGTGACTGTGGCGTGGAACAATATTTGTAAGACTATTGTTAAAGGCAGGCTAGGTATTAGATCTCTTTTCAAGTTAAACAAAGCATCTAACTTGAAGCTGCTTGGGATATTTTTAATCCTGCAGACAGATGGGCCACTTTTCTTAGAAAATGAGTTTTTCGCAATAATAAGTTCATCAATCATCACTTTTCTCCTCAGTTTGGTCTAGTGCCAAACATGAGATGAGCAACATTATTGAAAACTCTTATTGGTGCATTGAGAATGGTAATTCAATAGGTTTATGGTTTGATAATTGGTGTGGCTCTCCTTTGTGTCTTGATGATGATACACGACTTTGATTGATGTTCAAACAGTTAACAATATTACAGTAAATGGTCATTGTGATTTTCCTAAGTCTTCCACCAACACTCCTCTCTATATTTAGGTGCGCATTAGCAACTGTCATATCCTCTTTGATATTAATTCGAATAAGAGATGTTGGCATCACTCTACTAATGGTGAGTTATCCCTCAAGTTAGCTTAAAAATTCAAACGTAATAAAGACACTTTTATGGAGTGTTAGAGATGGATCTGGAACAAGTCTATTCCTCTGTCTAATTCTTTCATTGAGTGGTGACTGATTCAAAATAAGTCGTTGACAAATGTTCAATCAAAAAGACGAAGCTTCTCCTTCCTTTCTAGATGTGATATTTATGGTTTGACTAAGGAAACAAAATCCCTTTTTTTTAGTGTACTTTTGCTTATAAGCTTTGGAGTTGGCTAAAGAACATGCTCAATCTCAATTACTTTATCCTTGGTTGGTCGGATATTTGGATACTTCTTGGAACAATAGGTGATGAACATGGTAATGTCATATCTAAAGTCGCAATCATATTCACTCTCAACTCGATTTGGAAGGCTCAAAACTTGGTTATACTTAATGACACTTTAACTACCCTGTCTTCTCCTACTTATCTTATTATGGTTGGCGTTTCTATTATGGGCAATGCCATTTCTGTTGGTTCTCATCTTTCTCTGCATGACTTTGAGATCCTTAAGAGGTAAGGTTGTTATACGTCCTCCTTGTGTCCCGAATATTTTGGACTTTTTTGGCAGCCCCTCCAAGGAATTAAATAAAGTTGAATTGTGATGGAGCCTCCAAATCCCCTTCGGGTTCTTCGGCCTGTGGGGGCATCACTAGAGACAATGGTGGTTCTTTTTTGGGTGTTTTTGCTTTCTATTTAAGAGTCTACAATTCTCTCATTGCCGAACTCTGGAGAGCTATGCTAGCAATAAAGTCTGCTCATGAGAAGAATTGACATTTTGTTTGGTTGGAAACAGACTCGAAGACAATGGTTAAACTTTCTAGTCCTCCTTATTGTGTGTCTAGGTTGTTTAGGAATAAATGGCTTAATCGCATTAGTCTTGTATCTAAGTGAAATTTTGTAGTTTCTCACATTTTTAGAGAAAGAAATAGTTATGCAGATGCCTTGCTAATTTAGATTTTTTTTTTACTGAAACTACTCATTTTTCCTCTATGTGTATTAGGACTGATTTTGTAAAGAACTTTGATTTGTCATTCTTTAAATTTGATTAATCTTGAGAGTTTTGGTATAGTCCTCTCTGCTTTGTGATCCAATTTCTTTTTTATTCATAATCTTATTTTAAAAAATTAGATCTTGTTCAAAATTTATTTAAATTTATGTTTTATGTTATTTTGTTAAATATGATGATTATATTTTGAATTTAAATTTAAAAAATAGATATAAAATTATGTTATTTTAAATTTTATATATTTTGTAGGTGTCTTTAAAATTTGAGTTATTTGGTGTGACTAATTTGATAAATATATAATTTTGTTATATAAATTGATTTATTCTAATTAATTATCTAATTTAATTTAATTTAGTCATGCAATTCAAATAATAATCTAATAATTTAAAAAATAAACAAATAACCCGACACTCTCAATTGATGACTAATTTGATTTTTAAAACATATTGGACGATGGTTGTTTGTTGTCTATCAATTTTGATCGGATTTTTTTCCATAATTTATTATGTGTCAATTGCAAGGTAGTAGTAATACCTTTCTTTGTTTGCTCTTGATGATGACATGTCGTAGTTTTAGCCGTGAATTTGAATGTTATTTAGCGGTGCCACTACTTCTCTTCGACTCACCTTTCAACACACTATTACGTGTCATTTCTTATTTCTAAAATAGATAGAGCACCATTGATGTAAAATACTCTAGATTGACAATTAATAGTCGCATATTCTGAAAAATCATAAAATTATTTATTTAACATGGTTGATTGGTATACGAAATTATAAAACTATTTTACATTACATATTCATTAAATGTTTAATGATTTAATTGATTTATTCTTATAATTGAATTTAGAGGGAAGATTTTCTATTTAAAAAATTAAATTTAGCTAGAATATATGATAACTCAAAAATTGTATATTTTATAAAAATGTAATTTATTTTTATAATTTCAAAAATTATGAAAATTAAGTTTAATTATGAATACTGTTATTTTAAAATTATAAAAGGTAATAATATAATGAAATTAAATGCTATGCACGACCACTATAAAATAATTTATACAATTAATCTGTCATAATCATACATAATTATTACTTTAAATATATTTAAAATAAAAATTAAATATAAGTTAAGATCTAACATTCACCATTTAATAATAATATAAATTTCTTTATATTATAGATACATTTCAATTAAATTCTAATATAATTGAGCATAAATGCATTTTTTTATAAGAAAGAGGGCTAAAAGCCCGGAGAAAAACAACTACAAATCAAAAGTTCTAGAGGTACTAACTCTGGACGCATCATCGCGTCAGATGTGCTCATAAATCTCAAGACAAACGATGAATAAGTGATATTTTTCCTGCATGGTGTAACTATAAGTTGCAAATGCATCTGTTAAACAATTTGCTTCTCGAGGGACATGGCACAACTCCAAATCCCACTCTAAACCCCATATGCCACTAATTCGATCCACCAACGTCATCCCTGCAGAAACATAACTCTTCCTTGCAAGAATATTGTTGACAACCACCACCGAGTCAACCCGAACCTCAACCTTCGTAAACTACATTCTCCGAGCTAATTGCAATCCTTCATAAAGACCCCAGACCTCTGTAAGATAAGGGTCTCCATGTCCAATAAATTTGGAGAAGCCCTGAATCCACTCACCTTCACCCCCTCGAATAACTCCTCCACAATTAATAACTCCATTTTGGTAAGCATCGTCTGTATTAATGCATATCCACCCACGTCTACGAGGGACAAATAAAATTTGCCTAGCTGTTGCACACCAAAATTAACCCTCTTGATTTAGGCTTATGTTTCATCATAGACAACATGTTGCATTGCATTCATACATTGTGATGGGATCAAAATTTCTTTGGTTCTCAAGTCCTCTACAAGCTATGGAGGTTAACTGTGTGAATATTTTGTTCTAAGGGAGTCTCAAGTTCTCATGTCTTTGGATTTTTCAAGTCACAATGTTGTATTATGGCTCAAGACATCTCATTTGTCTCATTGATTCCTCAAGAATTAAAGTTTTGCAAAGAATTGAGGAGGAATTCATTTGTGTCATTCATCTGATGAAATTAGGGTTTTGGTTCATTGGGGAGTTTGAAGCTTGGCTAAGTAAATTTCTTGAAGCATCATCTTCCTATTATCATTTGTTCTATCATGGTTCAAAGAATTTCTCAATGCAATCAGAAGATTTGAGGTTTTGAAGCTTGACTGGCCATCTCCTAACACAAGGTGCAAATCTAGGGTTTTGGATATAGCACATTCTTTTCTATACATCACATACTTCTTCTCTTCTTGATTCAAATTTCCACACATTTATCACACAAATATCCAGCTCCCATCAAGATATTTGACAACATCTATATGAATCTCCCAAATCAGCTCTTCAAATAATCACCAGACAATGTTGCCACACATCCTAAACTTGTGAAGATAACAGTGAACTTTAATATTGATATTCAGTTCACACTAGGCCATGAATTCTTCATACAGATACTCAGCTCCAAACAAAGCATATGAATTTTGCATTCAGGCTGCACATCTAATAAGTACTTAGTCTCCCGTTAAAGTACCTATCAGTTAGTCAATTAGAATTAACTACTCACACTAGATCATCCTGACTGATTACATCTTCACACTTACTTCTTACTTCCAGGAAAAAACATACATTCAAAATTGAAGACATTAAGATGATGTTTCAACATCTGATACGATATCATCTATTATGGTTTAGGGGGTAACATCTTCAATACTTTATTCATAACACTTGGGGGAAACATAATAAGTACAACAACTACCAACTTTCCATCCAAACAATTTACATATCAAGGAATAATATGACCCACATCTCAATAAGCTTTTCTTTAGACTTTTATTCTGATTTTGAAATGATGGATGCCATAGTTTGTACCTACAGAGGAGATTCCCTCAACTAGGTTTCTGGAATAGACTTACTCATGGCATGAGACAAATGATTTACAGATTCTTCAAAGCAATCTGTCTCCCTTGATCCTTCTTAGACAATACCCTTCCAGTACAATATTTAGGGCAATCAACATTCATGACCATGATTTATTATGGTTGAGACACAATATTCAGCTCCAAACAATATCTGTTCTATGGTCATAAACAACTCTCCACATATCTGGTTCATTTGATCAGAAGAATGTACCATATGTAAGCTCATCTTGATTTCACATAAAGGGACTTAGGGGTATATACCTTTATGAGTCTTTTACTTGTATAGAGCTTGACTTCCATACTCCCATAAGCTTAGGTCAGAAATAAATTGACATATGGAGTATAAGAGCTTGTTGATCGTGTCCTAATCAACTAATATAAATGTCTCCTCTTCCAGGTCAGGAGCAAGCTCCAAACATATGTACTCACACTACATTTGTTTAGCACCCAGAATATCTGTTCTTCAATTGGTAACTGCATACCAGTAATAATGTTCCAACATCCTGTAGAACATCTGTTCCATCTCCTTGGAACTCATCATCCTTGATAATCTTCAAGGTCTTCAAACAACTTGCAGATGTAATGAGAATCATTGATCAATTGATACTCATCAACTCTATTAATAAATGTCTTTATGAGTGGACTTGAGAAATTCTCAAGTATCTTTGACACTTTTAATAGGTTGTAAAATCTGCTAAATATTCTGTTGAATAAAAATAACCCTAGAATTTTTTCTTGCACTTTGAGGGTTGCATCAGAGACTATGCAGCGGAATATAGCCATACTTCAACAGAATTTACACAATGCTTACTCCATAACTCACTTGTAAGCATAACACATAAGGATTGAAAATAAATCAACCCTACAATAAGCTTGCTTCTTCACCAAGAAAAAGACTAGACCCAACTAATATCCTGACCAATATGAAAACACATAGGCACATAAATTACATTATCGACATCTTCACTCCCGCATGAAGATTTTGACAATCTTTTCTTTGTGCTGATTACAGGCTGAACAATTCAATCCAAAATCCTCACTCACGTATGAAGTCTTTGAATTTAACTCTCTTGTTCTAGCTTCATTATCTTCTTGCTTCAAGAAGGTACAATAGTTCTGGTCTAGTTGGTCTAGCTCTCCACAAATAGGTTCATCCTCCACTTCAAGGGACCATACAATATGAACACTCATTGTTCAAACAATCATCTACCTTGTACACAACTAGAAAGTATCCCCTATGGATCTCATCCAAAAATAGACAAGATGTCCGCTCTGATACCAATTGAAATTTTGGTGTCATCAGACTCAAGATGTCGTGACATCTGATCCGACATTATAAAACAAATAAGGTAAAGCATACAATCAACAAAGTAGAAAACAATAAACAACACACAAATTATTCACACAGTTCGGTTCTAACCAACCTACATCTGGGGGCATACCAAGCTAGAAATGAAGTCCATTATCAGTAGTATTAATTCGGAGGGAAACCTTACCTGGTTACACTCCTCACTTAATTAGACTACCCAATTTCCCTTTTATCTAAGATACCACACTTTGATATGAGAACCTCTGCTCACTTCCAATCACCTCAGTGATGTCTAGCAATTACGTCCCAACAACTGCATCAACGACTTGACTCCTAATACAATCAGCTTGGAGGTACCTCACTCCAGACACAATTCAAAACAGTTTGAAGATACCTCACTTCAAACACAAATCAGTCAACTTGTGACACAAACTAACTTGAAATTACTTCACATTTTCTTCCAAGGACACAACTACACTCATTGCTTCATAGCTTCTGAGTGAGTAAAACAAACCTCTTGCCTACAGGCTTCGAGGCACAACCATCCCATAATATGGGTGGTTCACTTACATGACTAACCCTAAAGACTACATCTTTCTAAAACCGGCTAGCTTACCAAAACTAGGTTACAAGTGCTTGTTTAACTTATTACCTAACTGGATTTATGCATTCAAAATAACAACATAAGATGTAACAAACTTCCGCAATAACAAACTTTCTGCAGAGATAAACAAGCAGATAACTTTTGCTACAATTAAGGTCCTTGTTGATCTTTCTCCTTAGCTCTTGGACCTTCACACATGCTTCAATTTCACGCTACTTATGTTGCGTAATATTCCCAGAATATTCTGCACAATTGAAATAGAACTGTAACAACTTAATAGTTTTTGTAGCGTGATGTCCTAATGTCTAATGTCTCAACATCTCATTTGACATGTTATTCCAGTTGTTGAAACTCTTCAACACATCATGTTTAAGCATTCTAGATAGGATTACAAGTTAGAAATCCTGTTGTACAAAACATTGTTGCTGTTATTATTTGTTTTATTAAAATTAAGTCAATCCGTACAATTCAGGAACTTACAACATATTTATAAAATTAACCCTATTAATGTATTGAAAGTAGTGTAGAGAGTAAAAGTTAAAGGTCACAATTGAAAAAATAGTAATCATTACTATATTGTAAAGTAAAAATGATGGTCATTTTAAAATGGAAGAAGTATGAATTTATTGAAAATTTTAATGAGAAAAAGACTTTTAAATAGACTTTTAGGTCAGACCAGACTTTTAAAAAGGCTAGGTCAGACCAAAAAAATGAACCTATATTAAACTATAGACCAAGTTCAAGCCTTGTAAATTTATCGTAGGTCAAACTCAAACCTTATAAAACCTAACGTATTTTCACCCCTAGTCGTATCATATAAATTTTTTTATAAATTATAATTTGAGTTGATGAAATTCGTAATCTTAATTGATTCATAATATAATTTTTTTTAAGACTATTACACTCATTTTCTCTAATAAAATTGTGAAAGAATATTTTATTCCATTCTTATCCATGTTTTTCATTTTTGTTACTAAATTTAAACAAAATTAAACTATGATAAGGCAATCTAGAATTAACCCAATATGTAACTAACACCCAACCATGAAATATTATCACACTCTCACACCTCACCACTTTTATTTTGTTCACATTCACACTCTCATCATTTATTCATGCAAATCTCTTCATAAATCTTCAAACCTCTCTCTCTCTCTCGCCGGCGGCGCCAAACTCTCATCGCCGGCGACACCATATCTCTCTTCCAATGGCTTCAATTTCCGTTTTCTCTCATTTCCCGACCATAAAACAAAACCGCAACCTTTCAACTTCACTACCCCTGTTACGCTATTCTCGCTCTTCCTTTTCCGTTCAAACGGTATCGTCAAACGGTGGTTCTATCTCGAGTTTCGCTTGCTCTACTTCGAATTTTCACCGGCGAGATGGGTTTAGCAGTAAACAAAAATCTCCGCTTCTTAAAATTGGTCTCGATGATGAAAGTGTCGATGAAAGTGTTGATGAAAGTGTTGTTGTTGCTAGTGGTGGTGATGATGATGGTGATGTTGGTGAAAGAGATTGGTCTCGGATTTTGTCTGCATTGCTTCCTTTTGTTGTCGCGGTTACTGCTGTTGCGGCTCTTTCTCAACCTTCCACTTTTACTTGGTGGGGTTTCCTATTTGTTTTTTTTCTTCATTAAAATATTCAATATATCTGACATTTACTATTTTCTTATTATTGATTCAGCTTATGCTTGAAAGATTGTTTTTTTATTATTATTGAACTACTAGGGACTGATAATTAATTACTAAATGTTTAAATACTATACTATGATGTGTTTGATTAATGGTTTGTAAGATAGTGTATATTATATTAGTCTCCTGTCAGATGTCGTCTTAAGTTTTTGGAGGTCTTGTTTAGGTTAATTACAGTTTATGAGACCTGAGACCATTTGTAAATGTTTCAAATTTTGGGCCTATGCGGCCGCCCAACATGCACGGTCTCAAAAACAGACTTGTTTATGTTTATGGTGCCTCAGGGGCAGTTGAATTATGATTGAACGGTTCAAATTTCAAATTTAGTTTTTTTGGACCGTTCAACTTTGATTCAACTGCCACCAATGTGCTGAGTATGCGAGTGTGGACTGTTCAACTTTGATTCAACTGTCACCAATGTGCTGAATATGCAGTGTGAATCCCGATTTAAGGGAATCCATATCCTTACTTGGAATGCACTATGTGAGTTGGTATACTCCATATGGTCCTTATTATAAGACAAACAAAATCACATTTTAGATATATTGAATGATGAATGTATTTTTGCATGCTGTTTTTTGGTTAATGATGTGTAGTTCTAAGCATATACAGAAATGAAAAAGCTGAACTTTCAATTTGTTTTTCACTGTTTTCAGGGTGTCTAAAGAGTTGTATGCTCCGGCTCTTGGTGGCATTATGTTGTCTATTGGGATAGGACTATCTATAGAGGATTTCGCTCTGGCATTCAAAAGGTTGGAGTTTCATTTTCATTTTCATTACTATTTTCTGCCAATTTTTGAAGTGAATTGGAATTCTTCCTATATTCACTATTTTGATGATTCTGTTGCAGGCCTTTACCACTTTCCATTGGATTTATTGCTCAATATGTGGTGAAACCTGTACTTGGCGTCTTGATTGCTAAGGCTTTTGGTTTGCCTAGAATGTTTTATGCAGGCTTTGTCCTCATGGCTTGTGTTTCAGGGGCTCAGTTATCTAGCTATGCAAGCTTTATAAGCAAAGGGGATGTAGCCTTATGCATTGTTCTTACTAGCTATACCACTATTGCATCGGTTATTCTTACGCCTTTGTTAACTGGTCTTCTAATTGGATCTGTAGTGCCGGTTGATGCTGTTGCCATGTCAAAGTCAATATTATAGGTAAGTTGCGACTGATTCTGCATTATTATTCTACTTAAATCAATGCTGTCAAATGGAAGTGCTATAGCGGTATCACATCGAAATTTAAACAAATTGTCGTTGTTCTGCAATACACTATTTAAAAGTGTTGTCGCCATAGCGCTATTGCATTTTGGAATTTAAACAATTCGCTATTATACTACGTTTCACTGTTTAGCACAACTATTTAGTGCAAACTGTTGTTTTTATAGCATCGTAGCTTAGTGAAATTTGAACGGAGCATTATTTTCTGCAATTTGCAATTGGCAACACTGACCTGAATTTAATTTAATGACAATTTAATTTGTAAAAAATCGACAGGTTGTTGTTGCTCCTGTGACTCTTGGTCTTCTTCTCAACACATATGCAAAACCAGTTGTATCTATTCTTCGGCCTGTGATGCCGTTTGTTGCTATGATTTGCACTTCATTATGCATTGGTAGCCCTCTCGCTATAAACCGAAGTCAAATTTTGTCAGGCGAAGGTCTTCGATTAGTTTTTCCAGTATTAATATTTCATGCTGCAGCCTTCACCTTAGGATATTGGTTCTCAAATCTTCCACCCTTAAGGTATGCTCACTTTAGAAAGTATCATGAAAAAATAAATACTAAATTATGTCGCAGATTTCAGTGATTAGTTATATGATATAACTTATATCTGTTCAAAATATCGTCTGAAATATCGCCTAAATATACTGTCACAGGCAAGAAGAACAGGTGAACCGAACAATTTCATTATGCACTGGAATGCAGAGCTCGACCCTTGCAGGTCTTCTTGCAACACAATTTTTAGGAAGCAGTCAAGCAGTTCCCCCTGCATGTTCTGTTGTTGCCATGGCTATAATGGGTCTCTGTCTTGCTTCTTTTTGGGGAAAGGGTTTTGAAATTAGAAATCTTCTGTCATCCTTACATCCACTCAGAAGCAATTCTGCTGTTAAGGCTTAACTTCTTGTTTCTCATTTGTTAGTTTTGGTTCGACGATGAATCTTGATAAATTTAATGTAGGTAGGTATACAAGAAATATCAAGTGTATAGGTTAGTCAGAAAGGGTTTTTGTTAGTAAATGTTGTGTTGTAACGAGGTAAGTGTGGAAACAGATGCATTTATACTATGCAGCTGCAAATGAGAATAAACCTTGTGCGTAGATAGACATAGACTCGGTATATCACTGATGGTTGATTTACCGAATAACAAATCACTCTTCCGGTTTCTATGTGTGTTCGTGCTAGCTGTGTTGATTCGGGCTATTTCTTTATTTTATGCACCTATGATCTGCAAACCAACTAAGCAAGGTTCTAATATGGGAAATGTGGTAAAAACACTTCTCTAGATGACTAGATGGAGGTCATGATGAAATTGAATATTATCTGATACACCATGAACTTTACTGATAAAGAAAACATAGATTTTCTTAACAGGAGTCAGTCTAGATTTTTATAAACTCAACTACTAACTCTAGCATCTTAGAAGAAACCTCACATATTTTGCTAGGCTTATATGAGTGGGAATGGAAGTTCAATTGGCTTAAAAGAGTTGAGCTAAAAGTTAAAAAAGAGTCTGAGGTTTAGCATTCATGTCATGACAAATATGTTAATATATACTAACAATTAGTCATTCAAATAAAAAAAATTGCTGGATTTTATTAATTACACAACCCATATTTAACATTCCAACATTTCTCTCATTTCTCCCCTTTCCTCCTAGGCAAATAAGAGTGTTGCTTTTTCACGTCTTTCTATTTTTGCAGAAATGTATAACATATTCACCATTTGATGATAAGAGATATGATATCATGACACCACTTTCCTACACTTGCACCAAAATATTGTACAAATACGGTGTTTTTATTATTATTATTATTATTATTTTAATTTTATGATTTTTTTAAAATTATTTTAGTTAATGAGATATTAAAATTTGGTTGATACATTTCAAAGTTTGATTAATATATATTCTGACATAAAATAAAATTAATACGTATGTCAACATAAAAAAATTAATATGTATACCGTTCATATTTTAGTTAATAGTTTGTATAAAATTGGTTAATACAATACATAACTCGGTTAATTAGTTTTCACACATAAAAATAAAAATTAAATAATAAAATAAAATTGATTAATAGTGTATAAAAATTAGTTAATAGATTTATAATTTAATGTCAGAATATGGTTAATAATATGTATTTTATTGGTTAATGAAGTAGTGAAAGTGATTAATGAATTATAAATAAAATAATTGATTAATAACATACATTTTTTGTGTTAATACAATCGTAAAGTTGGTTAATAACACAATCATATATTTGTGTTATAAAATAATTTTTAAAAATAAATAATTTTTAAAGATTATTTTAATAAAAATATATTGTTCAACTTTAAGATTATTTTAATAAAAATACATTGTTCAACATATAATTACAGTGATTTATACGGTGAACAGTGTATATGATGTAGGTATTTAGTATAAAAATTAGTGTCAAGGTAGCATTGCTCTATCATCAAATGATCAACTTGTTCATTTTTGTTCAAACTATAAGTCATTTTGTCAAAATATCTATTTCAAATTATAAGTTATTTTACAATTCCAATACATTATTAATGAGTTTTTGACAAATATATTCTCTACTATTTATTTCTTTTTCTTCTTTTAATTTCGCTTTCCAATGTAATTATTGAAGAGCGTTTTTGTAAAGTCATGCATTATTTTACTTTTTCTTAAAATAATGATTACATTTCTTAATATGTGTGAAATTATCAAAACACCCTATAATTTAGGACAGATGGAGTTGTTTACAAAAGATGATCTTGATTTAAATAATTTAAATAAAAAATTATTATATTTAATTTGCTTACCATTATTTATTGTATTATTAGGGGCCAAGCTAACCAGTGCCCTAAGGCCACTCTTTAAGGATAGTAAGTAAAGAAAATATTTTTTATAAAAATCAATTATTCTAATTTTCAATGCATTGCTTACATGCATTCCTATTAAAAAATTACTACTTTAAGTATTTAAATAATACCCTAAGGGCACATGTTAACATTTCTTTATTATTGTTGTAGCTATTACTATGTGTATCTATAGCCGTTTGAAGATAGGTTTGTTGTCGATATTGTTAGTGATATTAGTAGTTTGTTTGAGGGATTAGATTGTAAGGAGGTTGTTGTTGGAATGTGATGATATAGAATGTGTATTGTTATGTAATTTAGGTGTGATGGTATGGTTGTTGGGCGGTTAAAGATGTCTTGGGATTAATTGATCTAAACTAATCTATATATTATTGACTTGGCTTACACCCACCATCTAGGATGTCTCCCTCTAATTGAAATGTCTTATTCTTTTTAATTTTGCTTGCTTATCTTTGTTCAAATCGCACCAATTAAGATTCCATAATTGGATCATAATCATCTTGTGGTGTTCCCTTGGACATTTTAGAAGAGAAATGTTTTATTGTTCAAATCTAAATCAAAATTTAACCTTATTTGTTTGATGTAGTTCAACAATAAAGAAACAAATTATAGATGTTTTCGCACTCTAAATTAGGCTATCAATGTAATTAGACTATTGGTATTGAAGGTATGATATTCATATAAACTGTTACATAAAATATAATAGTTAGAGTGCAAATTAATACATAACTTAGAAAATGTAGAGAGATTGTAAGGTTACAAACTTACATCTTCCGCCTTTATATGATCTATAGCAATTTAATACAAACGTAGTAGATACAAAGAGGATTTTTTCCGTAATTCATACTCCGTTGACACCGTCTTGCATTTACAAAAAACAATATTAATTTTTGGTAGAGTTCAAGATGCATGTAATATAGTGCAATTATAAATTAAAATTACCTTAATGCATACGGATGAGATAACACCATATTACTAACAGGAGCAAATAACAATATATGTGTGAATGCCCAAGCGCTAAGTAAGACAATGCATTCTCCCATGCTTTTTACTCTATTTTGGGCCGCTTTGCACATATATCTATACAATGTATCTAAACAAGCAGAATCCCAACTATATGTGTTTTATTTATCTAAATCTCTCACAAAAGGTAACCAAGTAGTAGTAGTTTGTTTGAGGGGTTGGAGTGTAACGAGTTTGTTGTGGAGATAAGGTGGTATAAACTGTGTATTGTTGTGCGGTTTGTGTGTGATGATATGTTTGTTTGGTGGTTGAAGAAGTATGAGATTTAAATTGTGATGTGTACACTTGGGAATTTCATGATGTGTGGGCGGAACTATTTATTGTGCTGAATAAGAGGAATGTTGATGGAGGTCGTTCAAAAATTATGTGTCAGCAACGTGCATAAATGGAATTGGTCTAAATCAAACCATATATCCTTGGCTTGACTTACACTCACAATCTAGGATGTTTTCCTTCAAGATAAAGTTATCACAACATTTCATTTACCTTGTTCTCATGTCATCGTAGCATGTCCTACCATACGCTATAGCTACTCCATTCGTATACCAGACATGTTCAAAGTTCTTAACATATTTAAAGTCTATAAGGAAAGTTTCTTTGGACTTCCACATGAGAATAACTTGCCACAATATTAATATGAAGAATTTACTTTTTTCCACGATGAGTCTATGCGAAGGAATAAGAAAGGACGTCTAATTAATACCTGAATTAGAACTGAAATGGACAATGTTGAAAGGAAAATATAAGGTGAATGGATTTGTCGCCAAATAGATTATATGCGGAAAAAATATCCACATGCAGTAGGTCCGTCTAAATGATTATGTTGGTTATTTTAGTTCATCTTTTTAGTTATCTAATGTAATGTCTTTGTAACTTTTATGGAAAAAACAATAAGGAGTACATATAATATTAAAAACTTCTAATTAAAGAGTACAATTACATCAACTAAATTTTAAAATATTTTTTAACAAACTACTCAACAATAACTAAAACGAGTGGATCTTCAACTCTGCTGTTAACTTCTTCTCGGTAGGTTTCGAACATGCAACAAACATTCAAATCATTTACATGACTCATATAATACATTTACGCACTATCATAACTATCACCCTTCAAGGTTATGTATGGACAATGTAAGTGTTTTTATGTTGGCATTAATTTTTGGTAAAACTAGGATATGACAATGTCTTGACTGATGTCATGACATTCAGAGTTGAAGATAAATTCTGCATGAGAAGGATGATTCAAGTACAACTCAGACTGAAAACTAAGTACTGTGCTGGAATTCTGCAGAAAATTAACTGATGTCATAACTGATGTTATGACATTCTGTGTGACATTTACTGTTCTGCAGAATCAGTTTCCTGAGAGTTTTCAGGAAGTTTGTTGAGCTGTTTTATTATGTTTTATGTATTTGAATCACATGCTCACGTGGCTGTTTGGTTAATCTTAGTTAACCCTAAATTGGTTGTTAAAAAGACCAAGTCTTTAGGATTAATTAAGTGAACCCTAGCTATTATTATGGAAGCCCAAAACTGAAGTTTCAGGACTGCTTCTATAATAGGAATAGAACCCTTACTCTGCTGCTGCGCCTCTTGGACTGTATTGAAGATTTAGCAGGTTGTTTATTGTGTATTCTAGTTACTCTTGTGAGCCAAGCAATTATCAATTGATAAGTGCCTTGGACTAGCATTTGGTTGTAAGGGTTGTTTATCACTCAAAGCTTTGAAGCACGAGTGTTGTGTCTCTTGATTAAAGCTTTGAAGCAAGATCAAGTTTGTTTATTGAAGAGTGTCTTCACAATTCAATTAATCAATAGGTTGATATCACTGCTGTGATTGAGGGGGAGTGAGTAGGAACTCAAGTCTATGTAGGACTTAGATTGAAGTTGCATTGGGTAGGTTTTAAGTGAAGGAGATAAACTGATTGGTTTATTCCTGAATTAATTCTACTAATAGTGAATTTCCTCCCTGACTTGGTAGCCTCCAGATGTAAGTGTAGTTATACACTGAACTGGGTGAACAATTTATTGTGTGCTTTACTTCTGTTTAAATTTACTGTGTGAATTATTTAACAGAGTGTCAGATACTGTGTCATAACATTCTCTGTGACATCACATATCTGCTGCCAGGAATTTCAATTGGCATCAGAGCAGGCACCCTGCCTGTTATTTCTGGGTGAGATCTAGGGATAATAGTTTCTGGCGTTATGGACAAAGAAAGTGGATTTGGAAATAGACCACCTATTCTGGATGGATCTAATTATGATTATTGGAAACCTCGTGTGGTTGCCTTTTTGAGGTCACTGGATGTTAAAGCTTGGAGAGCTGCTGACAAAGGATGGAAACATCCTACCAAGCTTGAGAAGGATGAGACTACTAGTCTGAAACCTGAGGAAGAATGGAGCAAAGAAGAAGAAGAGCTAGCACTGGGAAACTCTAAAGCATTGAATGCCTTATTCAATGGAATTGACAAAAATATCTTCAGACTAGTACATCAGTGTGAACTGGCCAAGGATGTTTGGGACACTCTCAAAACTACTCATGAGGGAACATCCAAGGTGAAAATGTCAAGACTTCAGATGCTCACTACTAAATTTGAGAATCTGAAGACGAGGGAAGATGAGACTATTCATGAGTTTCACATGAATATCTTGGAAATTGCCAACACCTCAAGAGCATTGAGAGAAAAGATGTCAGAAGAAAAGCTGGTGAGAAAGATTCTCAGATCCTTGCCTAAAAGGTTTGCAATGAAAGTGACTGCAATAGAGGAAGCTCAGGATATCTGCACCTTGAAGGTTGAAGAACTTATTGGATCTCTTCAGACTTTTGAGATGGGGATCAGTGAAAATGTTGACAAGAAGAACAAGAGCATAGCCCTTGTATCCAATATTGAAGAGGAATGCAAGGAGGATGATGAAGAGAAGATATCTGAAGCTATAGCTATGCTTGGAAGACAGTTCAACAAACTCATCAAGAGAATTGATCCAAAGTCAAGGTCCAATGTCAAGAACATTCCATCTGACATTAGCAGAACTTATGACTCCAGCAGAAGATCCAAGTCAGAAGAAAAGGGAAGTCAAGGCAGAGGAATCCAGTGTCATGGATGTGAAGGATATGGGCATATTAGAGCTGAATGTCCTACCTTTCTAAAGAAACAAAAGAAAGGAATGGTAGTCACTTGGTCTGATGGTGACTCAGGAAGTGACTCTGAAGAGGAATCAGCCAAACTTGTCACTACTCTCTCTGGAGTGTGTAATTCTGATAATGATTCTAGTGATGAGGAAGTGACCTTTGAAGAACTTGTTGATACTTACAAGAAGCTGTGTATCAGAAGTGGTGAAGTATGTCAGCAAAATGAAAAACAGAAAAAGCTTATTGTGAAGTTGGAGGCTGAGAATGTGAAGTTGGAAGCTGAGAAGAAGGAAAACACTGCTACTATAATTCATCTCAATAGTGAAATTGTAGTGTTGAATTCCAAGCTTGATCAGATGACTAAGTCTGTCAAGATGCTGACAACTGGAACTGATAAGTTGGAGGAAATCCTTCAGCTTGGACAAAATGCAGGTAATATGCATGGTCTAGGATATGTGGCTGCAAAGAAACCTGTTGGTGACAAGAAGAAGAACAGGTCTGGCAAACAAATGTCAAAGCAGATGTCACAACATAAAACAGGATATGTGTCTGGTTCAGGATATGTGGCTGCAAAGAAATTTGCTGATAACAAGAAGAAGAACAAACCTAATAAACCAATGTCAAAGCAGATGTCACAACATTGGGTTCAACATCAAGATCAGAGAAACATGAAGAAAAAGTTTCAAAGATGGAGATGCCATTATTGTGGAAGGTTTGGACACATAAAGCCTTTTTGCTACAGACTACATGGATATCCTAATCAGACTCCTTATGCCAAGCCTAAGAAGAACAAGGTACCATACACTCAACAGTGGAAGAAGAAGACTGCAGCCTTGATAGCTCACACTTCCCTTAGAGTTTCTGCCAAGGAAGACTGGTATTTTGACAGTGGCTGTTTTAGGCATATGACTGGAATCAAGAATCTCCTAAATAAAGTCAGACCTCATTCTACCAGTTATGTCACTTTTGGAGATGGAGCTAAAGGAGAAATCAAAGGTGTTGGAAGCTTGGACTGCCCTGGAGTTCCAAACATAAATGAGGTATTGCTAGTAAAGGGTTTGACTGCCAATCTCATAAGTATCAGTCAACTGTGTGATTTGGGATTCAAGGTCAACTTTACCAAGTCTGAATATCTTGTAATCAATGAAAAACAAGAAGTTGTTATGAGAGGAGTCAGATCAAAAGATAACTGTTACTTGTGGGAGTCCGAAAACACTAACCTGTCCTCTGTGTGTTCTACAGCCAAAGATGAAAGGGAGGTGAAACTGTGGCACCAAAAGCTTGGTCATTTGCATCTTAGAGGAATGAAAAAGATCATTTCCATGGAGGCTGTTAGAGGGATTCCTAGACTGCATATTGATGAAGGGAGAGTCTGTGGTGAATGTCAGGTTGGAAAGCAAACCAGAATGTCACATCCAATGTCAAGACATCTGACCATCTCCAAGGTGATGGAGCTGTTGCACATGGATTTGATGGGGCCTATGCATGTTGAAAGTCTTGGTGGAAAAAGATATGCTTATGTTGTTGTGGATGACTTTACCAGATTCACTTGGATAAACTTTATCAAGGAAAAATATGATGTGTTTGATGTCTTTAAGGAATTATGCAAAAGACTTCAAAGAGAAAAAGAAGGCTGCATTGTCAGAATTAGAAGTGATCATGGAAAGGAATTTGAGAATAGCAAGTTTAATGAATTCTGTTCCTCAGAAGGAATCAACCATGAGTTCTCATCTCCTATAACTCCTCAACAAAATGGAGTTGTGGAAAGGAAAAACAGGACTATACAGGAATCAGCCAGAGCAATGATTCATGCTAAGAAACTTCATATGCATTTTTGGGCTGAAGCTATGAATACAGCATGCTATGTTCACAACATGGTCACCTTAAGAAAGGGAACATCCTCTACCCTTTATGAAATGTGGAAGGGAAGAAAACCTATTGTAAAGTATTTCCATGTATTTGGTAGCAAATGTTACATTCTGACAGATCGTGATCAAAGGAGAAAGATGAACTCTAAAAGTGATGAAGGCATTTTTCTGGGATACTCTACAAACAGCAGAGCATATAGGGTATTCAACTCCAGGACAAAAGTTATGATGAAGTCTATTAATGTCATAGTTGATGATCACCAGGAGGAAAACAATGTCCCATATGATGTTGAGACATTGTTTGAGACATCACCACAAGTGTCTGATAAGAATGATGTGCTTGTCCCTACTTCACCAAAGTCTGAACCAGAGGAAGCTAACAAAGATCCTTCCATCAGAATTCAGAAAGATCATCCAAAGGAACTCATCATTGGAGATCCTAACTGTGGAGTCATTACAAGATCCAGAGAAATCATCTCAAACTCTTATTTTGTGTCTAAGATTGAGCTAAAGAATGTCAAAGAGGCTCTAACTGATGAATACTGGATTGGAGCAATGCAAGATGAATTGAACCAGTTCAAACAACATGAAGTGTGGGAGTTAGTTCCTAGACCAGAAGGAACAAACATCATTGGCACAACGTGGATCTACAAGAACAAGTCTGATGCAGAAGGGGTAGTCACCAGAAATAAAGCAAGACTTGTTGCTCAAGGATACACTCAAGTTGAAGGGGTTGATTTTGATGAGACTTTTTCTCCTGTGGCCAGGCTGGAATCAATCAGACTATTGCTAGGAGTTGCTTGCATTCTGAAATTCAAGTTGTTTCAGATGGATGTGAAAAGTGCCTTTCTAAATGGCTACTTAAATGAGGAGGTTTATGTAGAACAACCTAAAGGATTTGTGGATCCTAATTTTCCTGATCATGTTTACAAATTAAGGAAAGCTCTCTATGGTTTGAAGCAAGCTCCTAGGGCTTGGTATGAAAGGTTGACCAAGTTCCTTACTGATAAAGGTTATAGGAAAGGAGCCTTGGATAAAACCCTATTTGTCAAGGATGAAGGAGGAAAGATAATGATGGCTCAAATTTATGTTGATGACATAGTGTTTGGAGGAATGTCAGACAAAATGGTGAAACATTTTGCCAACCAAATGCAAGTTGAGTTTGAAATGAGTCTCATGGGAGAATTGACTTACTTTCTTGGTTTACAAGTCACACAGATGGAAGACTCAACATTCCTTTCACAAAGCAAGTATGCAAGGAATATTGTCAAGAAATTTGGAATGGAAAATGCCAGCCATAAAACGACTCCTGCTCCTACTCATCTAAAGCTGTCCAAAGACACAAGTGGGATAAATGTTGATCAAAGTCTATACAGAAGCATGACAGGAAGCTTATTGTACTTAACAACTAGCAGACCTGACATTGCATTTGCTGTTGGGGTATGTGCAAGATACCAGGCTGAACCTAAAGTGAGTCACATCAATCAGGTGAAAAGAATTCTGAAATATGTGAGTGGAACTTGCAATTATGGTATGCTATATTCTCATGGATGTGAACCAATCTTGTCTGGCTATTGTGATGCTGATTGGGCTGGTAGTGCTGATGATAGAAAAAGCACTTCTGGAGGATGCTTCTTTTTGGGGAACAATCTTGTTTCTTGGTTCAGCAAGAAGCAAAACTGTGTGTCTTTATCCACTGCTGAAGCTGAATACATAGCAGCTGGTAGCAGTTGTTCTCAAATGGTCTGGATGAAGCAGATGCTGACTGAGTACAATGTCACACAGGATGTCATGACATTATACTGTGACAACCTGAGTGCTATTAATATTTCAAAAAATCCTATTCAGCACAGCAGGACTAAGCACATTGACATTAGACTTCACTTCATCAGAGACCTTGTGGAAGAGAAGGTGATTAAATTGGAGCATGTAGCCACTGAACTTCAACTGGCTGACATTTTTACTAAAGCTCTTGATGCTAGTCAGTTTGAGAATTTAAGGGGCAAGTTGGGTATTTTCCAATATGAAGAGTTGTAGCAATTAACATTGCTTACAACAAGGAATGGAAGAGACTTTTTATTTCAATTAATTCTAAGTGGGTTATTGAATTATTTCCTTTACTTTTAAAAAGTGCAAGAATAGGAAGAGACATATATATATATATATATATATATATATATATATATATATATTTCAGTTTTCTCTTTTGAAAGTCTCACTTGACATTCCCTCAACAGAAACTCTCAAACTCTCTGTCAAACATTCTCTCATTCCCTCAAAATGTCTCAGCAAAATATGTCTTCATCCTCTTCACCATCAAAGGAAACTGGCTCTCCATCTCCCACTGATCCTGAAGTTAGGGAAAACGCAGAACCAATGCAGACTGAAGCTCTGAGGGTTACCCCACTTCGTGCCATGGCCACTGATCCTGGGAGGATAAAGAAACTCCGTACCAGACATGCAAGAAGATCACATGCATCTCCTTTTGGTAAGAATGATGAACAATCTTCTTCTGTACCTTCTGAGACAGACAATAGGGAGGGGTCTAGGTATGTCCATCAAGCCATAGCTAGACTAGTAACTAGGATCTTAAATGAAAACCACTCTGTGCCTGGGGTTTCTGTCCCTTTAAATCAAGAATCTGCTAGCCCTAGTTTAGCAACTGATCCAGATGTCACAGAGAATGTCGAGACATCTGATGATCAAGTCAAGAAGACCCCAGTGAATCCTATTACTAAACCCTCTGTTGATTCCCCTGTAAAGTGTGTTGCTGATACCACTAATAAGCCCCATTTGATTAGTGAAGATGATATTTCTGATGGAATTCTTGAAGAATCTCCTGAAAAATATGTTGCTAGCAAGTCCCCTGTTAATTCTGCTGATAATGTCTCTGATAGTATTCTTGAAGAAACTCCAGAGAAACAAGTTGATAACAACCTAGAAAACTCTCCTGAGAAAACCACTGATCAGAATGTTGAGCCTCCAGTTATTAATTTGGATGAGGAATTCTATGATAATGACCTCATTGCTAATGTTAATCCTAGCATTACTAAGAGGATGATGAATAGGAAAGGGAAGCAGAATGCTACTCCAAGTCCTGTTAAGGAGAAGGTTGCTAAAGTTGCTCATAAGTCTCCTAGGATTGAGAGCAAGACTGAAGAAAAATCTGGTAAAGACAAGGCTGGAACTTCCAAGGGAAAGGTTAGGGTGAAGATTGTTGGAGGTATCTCTAAACCAAAGAGAACCCCAATTATCAAGAAGAGGAAGGTCCCTGAACCCTCAGAATCTGATGAGCATTCTGATTTTAATGTTGAAGAGAATGTCTTAGACATTCATCCAAGGAAGAAGCCATCTCTTGGGAAACTGCCCAAAGTCCCTGAAGTAGCCATTGATAACATCTCTTTCCACCACCCTGAGAATGCTAGCAGGTGGAAATATGTTTGTTTGAAGAGAATTGCTCTTGAAAGGGAACTGAATAAGAGTGCCCTTGAATGCAAGGATGTTATTGATCTGATCAAAGAAGCCGGGTTAATGAAGACCGTGGTGAAGTTTTCTAACTGTTATAATGTGCTGGTGAAGGAGTTCATTATGAACTTGTCAAGTGGATGTGTTGATGGAAGGTCAGCTGATTTCAAGACTGTGTATGTAAGAGGGAGAAGAGTGAAGTTTTCCCCAAGTGTGATCAACAAATACTTGGGAAGATCAGATGATGCTCAACCTGAGCTAGAAGAAACTGGTAATCAAGTCTGTCAAACAATCACTGCTAAGCAAGTGAAACATTGGCCAATGAAGGGAAAACTAACTGCCAGCAAACTGAGTGTTAAGTTTTCTATCCTTCACAAGATAGGTGCTGCAAATTGGGTTCCAACAAACCACAAGTCCACCATCTCCATTGGTCTGGGCAGATTCATCTTTGCTGTTGGTACTAAAGCAAAGTTTGATTATGGAACATATATCTTTGAGCAAACCCTCAAACATGCTGAAAGTTATGCAATTAAGGGACCAATAGCCTTTCCCTCCCTCTTGTGTGGAATCATAATTGATCAATACCCTGACATTCTTGATGATAGAGATTCAGTATGCAAAAGAGCTCTGTTCGCGTTAAAAGGTGACGCACTAGAGGGAAGCAAACGTGAGTTCGGATTCTCTGGCTCGAAACGATTTAATCTTTTGATTGGTTTATAAAGATGCCGCGAGCATCAAGCTTTATTATTTTCAACACAAGAAGGATGATTTAATGATTATGAAAAAGGGGAAAGCTGAAATACCCTCAATTGATATTGGTATGCGTAACGACTAGCGCAAACTAGACGCAACGCATTGGGGAGATTCTGAATAAGGGGGATTGTTATATGAAGGGAATAGATGGAGCACCCTAAATATATATAGTTATCTATTGCTTTTATATATGAATATGTTTGATATGTTTGTGTGTTTTAATTGCTATTTCTATGATTGGGAAAGTTTCTCCTTTGGGATTTTAAGAAGGGTAGATTATGTGGGATCCTAGTGTTTTGTTATTATTGTGCTCGCAAAGATCTGTGGATCTTCTGCATACATATCCCCTAGTGGGAATCAGAGCATTTGTAGCTCGGATCTACAGGGTTCTATGGTTTGTTTGGTCTGAGAGAGAAAGAAATTTGCTCGGCAAGGATGAGACCTCATGCCTACGTATTCTCAAAAGGATGTTGAGAAAGTCAGAGCAATCGTAGTTCCCACTTATGCTAGTGGAAAGAAACGGGATGTTAGTAAGAGACAGACAAATGTTATCTTAATGAAAAATGTATCTAATCTATTTCATCACATACATTTTGAAAAGTTTGACTGATTAAAATCTTTCATCGTAAGTTATAGGTGTTTTGCTTGAGTATACAAGCGTTACCACTTACATGTTTAAGAAAGATGTTTGAAAAAGATGATTGAATCTTTTAACTGTAAGCATTAGGTGTTTTGCTTGAGTGTACAAGCGTTACCACTTACGGTTAAGAGATGTTTTTGTTTGAAAAGAGTTTGAAAAAGTTTTTGACTGTATGTGATGTGATAGATGAGATACTTCTTCCATAGAGATGATAAACGTCTAAATCTCGAGGAGAAATTGATTGGATTAAAGGGATGCTTTTAAGAAGCCCGTGGGTCCTTGTATTGTTAGCCCAAGAGGAGGCATTCCGAGGGTCATCGAGGGTCATCGAGGGTCCTTGTATGAAGCTCAAGAGGAAGCTATAGGGTATGGCTGGCTTTGTGTTAAAAGGGATTTCACCGAGAAACCATCCTTTTTTGAATAAGAGCAATTTCACCGGGAAATTTTACTCTCTGGGGATTTGAAAGTGATTTCACCGGGAAACCATCCTTTCAGGGTTCTATCTTAGCGCGGGTGATTCTTTGTATTGGAAGCCCAATAGGAGGCTGTTAAGAGATTTCCTATCTCTTTCATTGTATGATGCCCAAGAGAAGGCTAAACTCAATGAGGAGTTCTTTTGAACGAAGCCCAAGAGGAGGCTGACTCAACAGGGGAGTGTTGTCTTATATGAAGCCTAAGCGGAGGCTAAACTCTGTGGGGAGAGTTTCCTTATATGAAGCCTAAGAGGAGGCTGACCCATGCTGGGGATGGATTGTCTTGTATAAAGCACAAGCGGAGGCTAAACTATGGGGAACCTATTGATTAGTCTAATTGTTATGTTATAATCAGACAATGGTATAAACAAGTAAGTGTGTGTGATATGTATTCACAGGAGTTTATGAGGGAAATATAAACAATGCATGATGTTTATTTGCAGGAGTTTATGAAGGAAATATAAACAAGTGTCTGTGAAATGAACGTTTAAAACGAGCGCAACTTGATTGTTTTACAAGTTGAATGTGTACAAAGAAATGAATATGTACACGAACGAGTTTTTGTGTACAGAAAAATGTGGATGTACATAGGAGGGTTGGGACTTACACCATGATGGTGGCCCATTGGTTTAAAAGCAGTTTCACAGGGAATAATGCTCCTTTCAATACCAATGGTATTCAGTGTAAAATGTACAGATGAAACAAAAACGAACGATCGAAGTTTATCTGTGTTTGAGTATTTATAAAAAGGGTATCTGTGTTATGTACAGATAAAAGTTTGTATGAAAATAAATTGATATGTACAAGGAATGTTTTGTTTGTACATAAAGAATGTTAATTTGAGTATACACAAGTGAAGTGAAAACAAACGATCAAAGTTTGTCTGTACTTGAGTATAAAAAGTATCTGTGTTATGTACAGATAAAAATTTGTATGTATTTGAAGAAAGTTTGATATGTACAAAGAAATATTATGTACATAAAATAATGTTATGGGACTTACACCGTGAAGGAGGCCCATTGGTTTGAAAGCAGTTTCACAGGGAATAATTCTTCTCCTTTCAATACCAATGGTATCGGTGTATAAACAAACGAATGAAAACAAACGAAAGAAATTTGTTTATGTTTGAATATTGACAATGATGATTTTGAGTATGTACAAGTAAAACTAAGTATTTACATAAAGGATTGGGACTTACACCATAAGGGTGGCCCATGATCGATTGAGAAATTCGAGAAAGAACGAATTTGATTTTACCGTTTAAATCGGATCGATCGTGGTAAAAAGATGTAAGTTTTGATGAAAAAAGTTTTGAAAAATGATTTGAAAATGTTTTGAAATGTGAGGTTCATTTATGAAAAGTTTTGAAAAAAATCGGAAGTCGAAAACTCGAAAAATTCACCTTTTAAGGAGGTTTGAAAAAGTGTTCAGAATGTCGTTTTCGGCTCGATTAAAATTTAATCAGATGAAAGTTTTTTCTGAAAATTTTTGCACTATCATAAAATAGATGTATTTATTGACAAGTGTTTAAAAAATCATCTCAAAATGAGAAGTTTTGATTGGTCAAAAAAATTATGAAAGTTTTATGAAAAACATGAAAAAATTGGAAAAGTTGTAAAAAGAATGGTCCTGATGGGAGTTGAACCCATGACCAAAGGGTGATACATGTGGCAGAAGAGACTAAGAGCAAGCAGACTACCACTAAGCCAAACGGCTGGGTTGTTTAGTGGACAATGACACGCGTAGACATGATATTGGAAAGTTTAAAAATTTGAAAATGAAGAACACGCGCGCAGTTGTTCTTCGTGGTTTTGATTCTCAGATTCATCAACCCCAGCTACAATTTTCGTTTCTCAACCAAATTGAATGATATAAAAACCAAACTTGCTCGATTTTTCATCACGAACATGATGGTACTTATTAATTGCATTTATATTCAGTCTAACTCAATTGGATTTCTGGAAAATGCTAAGAACCCTAAAACTGATTTTTCAAATTAAATGATGTATGTTTCATGATTCTTGGATTTTTTTGAGGGTTATTGATCGTTAGGTGTGCAGAAAGAGAACGGCCATGAGTTTTTTTCAATTGATGCAAGGAATCATGAGAATGGATTTCGTGTTCTTACCTGTGAAAGTGAGAATCGAATTCTGGATTTTGATGCTTCCAGTTGCTGTTTTATGATTGCTTGAGCTTCATCGGCAGGTATGGAAGCTGTGTGAATGATTTGCTTGCTTTGAACTTGCTCAAATCTTTCCAACCAAGTCAACCTACACAGACTGAAAATGGCAACTGGATTTTGATGGAAATCGTGTTACAGTTAGATGTTAATGGCCTGGATCATATACATGATGTATATTGATGCTGTTCAGATGATTAGATCACAAGTTAATGCAGCCTAGCTTCAAATTCGAATTGCATGGCAGTTTTGAAAGTTTGGAAAAATGGAAAATGAAAACTGGTTTTAGCTTGATTTCAGTTTGATTTTAAGTTTCAAATCAATTACATGTTAGTATTAGAACATGTTAGACACCAAATTACTTAATGTTTCTCACAGATTTTCAAAAATGTAAGTTTTCACAAATTGAATTATGATTCTTGAATTTGGAGAAAGTGGAGAGAAAGCATAAATTTGTGATGCTTTGGTGTGTTTTGGACTTGAATTGGTGAGCTATTTATAGGCAAGAGAATTTTGAAATGTTAGGCAACAAGTACAAGCCAATTGGTGAATCAAGGATTGCTTAAGGGGTAAGAATGTCATTTGTAAAGGAAAAGGAAACTTCCTTTTTACCATGTGAGAAATTATCCAACTTGATTCAATCCTTCAATTATTACTTCTCATTGATATTTATCAGTTCATATCCCAATTTGGCAAGGTGGCAAGTGGTCTAAATGAGAAAAACACAAAATGACCTATAATTTGATGTTTTGACTTTTGAAAATCAAGTTTCATGGAGCCTTATGTTTCAATTTCAAAAGTGTAGCTAGACTCCATGGATTTGAGAGTTCTTGGAAATTTTGGAAAGCTTATTTCACAAGCTACAACTTTCATGTTTTGAGTTTTTTCAAATTCAAAATGGAACTAGGTGAAAAAATGGCATGAAGTTTGGAAAAAATAAGAAATTTCAACACTTAGAAAATTTTCTAAGTATGAAAACTTTTGACTTTTTGTTGACTTTTCCAAATTCTTTGATTTTTTATGATCATGATGGATCATTTGAAGTATTTTGATGATTGAAAAAGTTTTGTTTCGATAAATTTGATCAAAAGTCAAAGTTTGACTTTTCTATGCAGATGAAAATTCATCAGATGTTTCAGAAATTGACTGATGAAATATGTGAACTTCTGTGATGTTTTGAATCCAGAAATTAGGTCAAGATGTTGTATCTAAGATATAATGACCAATATCTATCCAAAAAAGTCATTTCTTGCTCAAAAAATCAGAGAAAACTCATGCCCGATCAAAACCCTAATTGGTCGATCCTTGATTGATCTGTGAGAGAAATGGGTATCTGATGATCAGAGGCTGATGATTTGATCAAGATAGATCAAATGTGGTGAGAAAAACTCAAACCCTAATTGACTGCCTCTTGAATCAGATGAAAATCTGATGAAACCCTAATTTCGACCTGTGAATGCTATACCCGATTAATGTTATCTGAATTGTTAGTTATGCAATGATGCAAATGTAAGGTGGTATATTAGGTCAAAAATTGGGGTATGACAGATGCCCCTATTTAAGTTTCTTTAACCTGAGAGATGAAGATGAATATCTTCGTTTTGATAGGTGTAAAGAGACTTAAATATCAGAATACGCAAATTTTGGACCTAGGATACCAAAAATGCGGATGATGCAAAACGATTTGTAAAAAGTTTCACCCAAAGAAATGACATGGTGGGGAAAATTTGTGAATGCGTCTCTGTTGGAGAAAGAATGATTCACAAAATATGTGAATATCTGTTTCACTTTGGGAAACAAAGAGATTACCTTCTGTCAGCCTCGTGACAATGTTTAAGGTAATTGAAAATGACATTACCAATTATCAGCCTTGTGATAGTTCATGGTAATGAATTCTGAAGATATTACCAATTATCAGCAAAATGATAATTATAACAAGGTAGATCTTTAGAAAATGAGTTGCTGTGTATTCAGTTTTGTGAATAACAGACAGATGATGGAAAACAAATTTTAAATGAGTCTTGAAGATATTACCAATTATCAGCAAAGTGATAACTATAACAAGGTAAATCTTTGACAATTACTGTATATTCAGCTTTGTGAATAACAGACAGATGAAAGAAAACAGAACTCAAAACGAGTTTCTATTTTCTTGGATATAATCTTGCCGAGGATCTCTCTTTTTGAGAAGATACGGGCATTTTGATCGGAAGACACAAGTTTTCTTTTTGACAGAAAAACAACTGCTGGGAAATTTCTCGTATAGTCATGATTTTGACTTTGTTGAGAAGACAAGTTTTTATGACAATTTTTGAGGAATGAAGATAAGCGGCTCAGACAATGAGGCTATTGCTTATTGTTTTGTTGATAGGATTCTATCCAGGAATGAACTGGAAAGAAAAAGGTCAATCAAAACTTCGTTTTTTGATGAGGAATAATCTCCGCTGGGGAATATGAGAGAAGAGATATACTTCTCTGTTTGGGGATACTCCGCCGGGGAAAAAGGAAAATGTATCTTTTCTGTTTGGAGATATTCTACTGGGGACGGACTCGTACTTACATGAGTAAGCGTGACTTATACCAGTGATATGGAAGCAAACATTTCAAAAGGTGCAAAAATGCAATGAATGATGCTATTATGTATGAATGTCATGAATGTTATATGCATGCTAACAATACTTGACAAAGACACTAAAGAGATATTTGGGAAAAGGACCACGTCACAGTTCGAACAAACACTTGGTGAAAATTGCAGCAATGGTGCAGATGTTCATTAATGAAGAATTTGAGTTGCAGGCTTTAAACTTTCTGAGAAAGGCATTTTATTGGCAAGTTGGTTGGGGATTCTTTTTTGGAATAAGAATACCATCCTTTGATGATTTCTGCTGAGGAGAAGACTGCGGTAGCAGTTGTTTTATCCTTCGGAGATTGAAACACTCTTGGAGAAACTGTTGAAGTTTTTTTCCGTGTTTATTGTTCAAAGAAATTTTTTTGCTTTTGTTTCAAAATTTTGAAGTAAAAATTCATTTAAAACATTTTAGTTTCAAAAAGTGATTTTCACAATAAGAAGCGTTATTTTGCAAAACAGAATAAAGTAGGAATTGCAAACAAAAAGCACAAGGCTCAAATTTATTGATAGAATGGTAATCAGCCAAATGCGTGATTCCATGAACTATTTACAAAAGTTGGAAATGATAATTTATTGGGAAAAGGCTACATTGAAAGCAAATAACCACTACTATCCCTAACAACTTTCAATTCCAACTGTGCTTGTTGTTTTAGAAGAGTTGATTGAAGATCCGTTGATGGAAAATTCTTCAGATTTGACGAAGTACCGGCTGATTGCAGTTACTTTGTCATTTTTTTTGTATCCTTATTTTTGCCTAGATTGCTTTTTCAAGTTTTCAATCTATCAGGATATTTTCTGTTTATTGTCTCTAATTTTTGCCTGGATCGCCTTTTCAGGTTTTCAATCCACCGAGACGCTCTTTTTTGCCTAAGCCGCCCTTTTCGGGTTTTCGACTTACCGAGCTGTTCTTTTGTTTTATTAGACAAAGTATTTCTTGACTGCATCAGCATTCACATGATGCGGGAGTTCATCACCATCCATGGTTGTGAGAGTCATAGCACCGCCTGAGAAGCTTCTTTTGACGATGTATGGGCCTTCGTAATTAGGAGTCCATTTGCCCCTAGAATCTGGTTGAAAAGACAGAATCTTTTTAAGCACGAGGTCGCCTTCTCGGAATTCACGAGGTCGGACCTTTTTGTCGAAAGCTTTCTTCATTCTTCTTTGATACAATTGTCCGTGACACAAAGCGGTTAGGCGCTTTTCTTCAATTAAGTTCAGTTGGTCGTACCTGCTTTGACACCATTCGGCCTCAGATAATTTGGTTTCCATGAGAACTCTTATTGACGGGATCTCAACTTCTACGGGGAGCACTGCTTCCATGCCGTATACTAGAGAAAAAGGAGTTGCCCCTGTTGAAGTGCGTACTGAAGTACGATACCCATGCAGAGCAAATGGCAGCATTTCATGCCAGTCTTTGTAAGTGATGACCATTTTCTGGACAATCTTTTTGATGTTCTTGTTGGCTGCTTCAACGGCGCCGTTCATCTTTGGCCGGTAAGGAGACGAGTTATGATGCTCGATCTTGAATTCCTCACACAGTTCTGTCATCATTTTGTTGTTCAAGTTCGATCCATTGTCTGTAATGATCTTGCTTGGGATTCCATACCGGCAGATGAGGTTGTTCTTGATGAACCTCACAACCACTTGTCTGGTAACGTTGGCGTAAGACGCTGCTTCGACCCATTTGGTGAAGTAATCAATGGCTACTAAAATAAAACGATGTCCATTGGATGCTTTTGTTTCGATCATCCCGATTATGTCAATGCCCCACATGGAGAAAGGCCACAGAGAAGAGAGAACGTTGAGTAGAGTCGGTGGCACATGGATCTTATCTGCGTAGATCTGGCACTTGTGACATCTTTTGACGTGTTTACAGCAATCGGATTCCATCGTTATCCAATAGTATCCTGCTCTCAAGATTTTTCTGGACATCGCATGCCCGTTTGAATGGGTTCCAAAGGACCCTTCGTGTACTTCATGGATGATTGTGTCTGCTTCTTGTTTGTCGACGCATCTGAGCAGAACCATGTCGAAGTTTCTTTTGTATAGCACATCCTCGTTCAGGAAGAAATTCCTAGAAAGCCTCCTTAGAGTTTTCTTATCTTTGTACGATGCCCCAAGTGGGTACTCTCGTGTTTGAAGGAAACGTTTGATGTCGTGAAACCACGGTTTATCGTCGAAGACTGCTTCTGTTGCGAAGACATATGCAGGTCTTTCAAGGCGTCTGATGCGAATTCTGGGCATATCGTTCCAATCGTTGACTTTGAACATGGAAGATAGAGTAGCCAAGGCGTCTGCCATTCGGTTCTGATCTCGAGGGATATGATGCAATTCTACTTCGTTGAAGAAAGTCAACAGTCGTCTCGCATAATCCCTGTAAGGAATTAGACCAAGATGATGAGTCTCATACTTGTCTTTAATTTGGTTGATCACAAGGGCTGAGTCTCCATATATGTCAAGGACTTTGATCCTTAAGTCGATGGCTTCTTCAATACCCATGATGCATGCTTCGTATTCTGCTATGTTGTTGGTGTAATCAAATAGCAACCTGGCAGAAAATGGTATATGAGAACCTTCGGGAGTAACGATGACTGCCCCGATTCCATTGCCAAACACATTAACTGCTCCATCAAAGACTAATCCCCATCTAGATTCTGGATCTGGTCCTTCTCCGTGTAGAGGTTCGTCGCAATCTTTCATTTTCAAGTACATGACATCCTCGTCTGGGAAGTCATATTTGAGAGATTGGGATTCATTGAGCGGCTGATAAGCCAAGTGATCAGCGAGAATGCTTCCTTTGACCGCTTTCTGGGCGCGATATTGGATGTCATATTCGGATAGCAGCATCTGCCATCGAGCGATTCTCCCTGTTAAGGCAGGCTTTTCAAAGACGTACTTGATCGGGTCCATTTTGGAGATTAACCAAGTCGTGTGATTGATCATGTATTGGCGGAGACGTTTTGTAGCCCACACCAAGGCGCAACATGTTTTCTCGAGCATGGAGTAACGAGTTTCACAGTCTGTGAATTTCTTACTCAGGTAGTAGATGGCATGCTCCTTCTTACCGGTTTCGTCTTGTTGTCCAAGTACACAGCCCATGGACTCTTCTAGTACGGTAAGGTATATGATCAATGGTCTTCCTTCCACTGGAGGGATCAGTATTGGTGGTTCTGACAGGTATTCCTTGATACTGTCGAATGCTTTTTGATAATCGGCTGTCCACACAACCTTTTGATCTTTGCGGAGAAGCTTGAATATCGGCCCACAGGTAGCAGTCATCTTGAGAGATGAATTTGGAGATGTAATTCAATCGTCCAAGAAATCCTCTTACTTGCTTTTCCGTACGTGGCGTAGGCATTTCCTGAATAGCCTTGACTTTGTCAGGGTCAACTTCAATTCCTTTTTGACTGACGATGAAACCTAGGTGTTTTCCAGACCTCACCCCAAAGGTGCATTTGTTAGGATTCAGGCGGAGCTGAAATTTCCTTAATCGCTGAAACAACTTTAAGAGATATTCTATATGCTCTTCTTCTGTATCAGACTTTGCTATCATGTCGTCTACGTAGACTTCGATCTCTTTGTGCATCATGTCGTGAAAGAGAGTAGTCATTGCCCTTTGGTAAGTTGCGCCTGCATTCTTTAATCCAAACGACATTACTTTGTAGCAAAAGGTGCCCCACGGCGTAATGAAAGATGTCTTCTCCATGTCTTGAAGCCATTCGATCGATTGTAACGGAGAAACCATCCATGAAGGAAAAGACGTTGAATTTTGCAGTACTATCCACTAGCATGTCGATATGCGGTAGTGGGAAATCGTCTTTCGAACTTGCTTTGTTCAGATCCCGGTAGTCAACACACATTCTGACCTTTCCGTCTTTCTTGAGGCGGGCACTATGTTGGCTAGCCATTGAGGATATTCGAGTGATGAGAAAACCACGAGTCGAACTTCTTTTCTGATTTTGTCAGCCATCTCAGGGTGAACTCTTCTTAGTTTTTGCTTAACTGGCGGGCACTCTGGTTTTAACGGCAAGTGATGCTCCACGATGCTGGCATCTAGACCCGGCATGTCCTGGTAGGACCAGGCGAATATATCAACATATTCTTTGAGAAGATTTATCAATTTGCTTTTGACATTGTTGTTGAGTGAAGCTCCGATATTTACTTCTTTTCTATCTTCCTCAGAACCCAAATTGATTGCTTCTAGAGGTTCTTTGTGAGGCTGAATGATCCTTTCCTCGTGCTTTAGCAATCTAGAAATTTCATCCGGGGATCTCTTCTTCAACTTCTTTTTCAGCGAATTCACAGGGGATTTCAAAGTTGGAAGAGAGCGTAGAGTTACTGCTTTCAATGGATTTGTCCATTTGTTAATCTGCAATTTTGATTTATGTTTGATTAACTAAATTTTTTTTTTTTTTTGAAAGTGTATGCAGATTAATCTTATTATTTTTGAAGAGAGAGATTTTTTTTAAATGTTTTTTAGGATTATCATTTCCAGAAAAGGGTAAAAATGAAAATAAACACAAAGTGTAGAAAAACAACGCGTTTTATTCATGATTTACACTATGAAACAGGGCCCTAAAATACAAACTCATTCGTCTTGGGCAAGACAAAGAGAAATTATTTAAAAGCTAAAACCCTATAAAACATCTCTACACTTCGGGAGAAGTGAGAGTTCAAAACAAAAAGCAAAGATAAACTACTTAGAGCTATGAACATTAGTCCTAACTTCAACAGGTTTCCAGTAATGACGAACTCCTTGGAAGTCGAGGTACTCGGGTAATTTTCCGCTTGGTTTAACCCTCGAGTAGACTTTGATTGCTGGCTGAGCAGGCTTTGAAGACTCTGGACGATGGCCTTTGCCTTTGGTGCTGCTAAAGCGATCTTCTTGATTAACAGATCGGGAAGTATGAGATATAGCATTTGTACTTCCTGTTGATCTTTGTGTTGAATATTGGGGATGTACCTTCCAGTCTTCGGAGTGAAGAGACTCGTTGTCAGCGACACTTTCCGCATCGTATCCTGAACCATACTCTTGATCCTTAGTGATCATGTTGATGTAGTGATAACCAGGATCTGGCTTGGTGAATTCCACAGACGTGTTGAAACAGAGGTCTTCGTTTGGGATCTCGATTTGTTGATTAGGTTGAGAAGACGAGTATTCCTCTTCTGATTGACTAGGGTATTCAAAGTCATCACCCCATCCTGTGGGTTGGATATCTTCGATCCGGATTTTTGAGCTTTCTGGCGCAGAGTATTTCACCATGTAGTCAAATTTACCACTTGGTTCTCCCAAGGTATCCCAAACTTCAGCAGGGACTGACGGATTTTCATGTTGCTGCAGGGACATGTCTTTGAATTGATCAGTCGGTGCATATGATTCCTCTTGAGACACATATTCAGGGCTATTCAAATAAGTGCTCCACTCTTCAGATTCAGATGGATCATCTTCATCCTCTTCAATGGTTACAACATTAACCTCTTGCGGAATAGGGTTTAAGAAACCTCCACTATGAAATACTTCCTTGATCGGGGAAGGTGCTTCATCTTTCTGCTTTTCTTTGGAGAATACGGGTGTGAACCCAAGTCCGGCTTTTGTTCCGTTGTTGACAGGTTTGATAACTTGTCCCCATCCTTGAGTATTTCCATCTTTCACCATTTGTGCCGCTTCTTTATACGAAGAGATAGATGATCTATTTTTAGTAGATTCATCTTCTAACGGATTTTCTGAGAGATGCGTCCCTTCAATGTCATTAGCCGTGATGAAGGAGTAACTGGATAGATGACTTACAAGCAAAGCTTGTTCACCGCTGATGGTCACCAACTTTCTATTTACTGTGAATTTTAATTTCGATGGAGAGTAGAAGTTTGCTCTCGCATCGTGGATCAAGGTCTTCCTAGTAAGCAATCAGATGCAGCTGGTACGTCCATGACTTGGAAGGTAATTTGGAAAGTGTGCGGGCCAATCGTCATCGGGAGATCAACTTCCCCAATAACTGACTTCCTTGAGCCGTCGAAAGCTCTTACTATTATGTCGTTGAACTTCATTGGCGTTCCTTTGTAAGCTAAGCGAGCGGCGTCATTTTGGCATTACGTTTAAAGATGAACTGTATCCACCAATACATTGGATAGGGAATCATCGGCAAATCATTGAGATGTGCAAGGCCAAGTTGTGATCTTTCCTTCTTTCGGTAGTTCTTCGTCACTAAAGCTCAGATTATTACAGGCTGTTATGTTGGAGACGATCCCTCCAAATTGGTCTGTAGTCACATCGTGATCCACATAAGCCTGGTCTAGTACTCTCATCAAAGCTTCTCTGTGAGCTTTGGAATTGAGGATTAAGGACAGTATTGAAATTTTTGAAGGAGTCTGCATCAATTGGTCTACGACTCGGTATTCACTTTTCTTGATCAGTTTTAGTATCTCTTCAAAGTCTGAGTTGATGTTGGTTCCATCAGTAGAACCAATGTTTGTACTTGGGTTAACAATGGGAATCGTTGCAGGATTCTCAGAAGATATGTTAACTGGGTTTTGTTTAACAACAGGAGCTGTAGGCGATTTTGGTGGCAATGGAGCGTGTACTCGTCCACTTCGCGTTACTCGTCCAATTTCTGTTATATTGACACTAGCTGGAAGTGTAGGCATGGGTTTCTCCTTCCCATCTTCTATTAGGGTTGCATTGTACTGGTAAGGAATTGCTCTGGTAGAACTGTACGGAACAGGACCAGGTGGGCAAATCACCAAAGGAGATGCTGGGATGTTGGAACCTTTGTACGCGATCTCCACATGCTCGGGTATGTTGAAACAAGGGATCACAACGTTTACTTCGGGATTTTCCGAGTTGATATCTGAGACTAAAAGCTCATGCGGAAAATGCCCTATTGTATTTACGTCATGGTCATCTCTATTCCTGTAAACTTGTAAATCACCAGTGTCTAACAAATGCTGGATATCTGCTCTTATGGTGGAACATCCTTGAATATTCTGGGAGCAGATGCGGCAAGTTGCGTAATCATGCTTAGTGAAGATACTCATTTTACTGTATGCTTCATGGAGATGCACCAAGTTTCCTCTGACTAAGTTTACATCTGTGACAAGGTACCTGTCTGTATTCCTTAGCATTAGATTCACTGAGTGTCCACTATGACTGGGAAGTGGATTGGCTTGCACATTCGGAAATGTGTTTCTAAAGGAAAGAAGATTAGTTTTCACTAATCTCTGTACCTCTGCCTTTAATGCTATGCAATGCTCAAGGTCATGGCCTGGTGCCCCTTGGTGAAAAGGGCAAGATCGTCCGTTTGTACCACCATGGTAATTTTTCGGGACCGAGGTGGTAACCTTGTGCATATTAGATTCCTTTCTATCGCAGGTAAAGTTACGTATGCGTCATGGGAATTGGGTCGAACCGAGTGACCCGAGGCGTCGGTTTTGATTGTTATCTTCTTGAGCCTTGACGAGGTGTTGAGTTTGTTGATTTTGTTGAAATGCGGAGCAATTCACGTGTTTGAGTTGTGTTGACGGGGTGCTATGGCACTACATCGTTGTTGAATGACATTCTTGCGTGGTTTCCTCGGGATACCATTCCTACGTCATGTTCTTTTTCCTTGGGAAGCGGTTCCAACCTTCTTTGTACCACTAGAAGATCCTACTTCCTTGGTTAGGCGTCTGTTCGAACCCTTCTTCTAATCGCATTCCCATGCTTACCATTTGTTGAAGTCTCCGGGAGCGCTAGCGATCATTCGCTCATAGTAGAATGAGCCTAGAGTATTCAAGAATACCTTAGTCATCTCCTTCTCTTCCAAGGGTGGGTTGACTTGGGCAGCAATTTCCCTCCATCGTTGCGCATATTCCTTGAATGTCTCTCTTTCCTTTTGAGACATGGAGTGGAGTTGATCCCTATCAGGAGCCATATCCAAGTTAAATTTGTATTGTTGGATAAAGGCTTTGCCTAGGTCGTTGAATGTTTGGATATTCGTGTCTAAACCCATATACCACTTGATGCGGCACGGTGAGGCGTCACGAAGTAATGGATCAACAACTGATGATCCTCATTGTACGTAGACATTTTCCTGGCATACATCGTGAGATGACTTTGCGGGCAGGAGTTTCCTTTGTACTTTTCAAAGTCAGGGACTTTGAATTTTGCGGGTATTCTTACGCGAGGAACTAAGCAAAGATCCTGGGCGTTTTTCCCAAACAATTATTTCCCTCGAATCATTTTTATCTCAAGCTGCATTTTATGAAGCTGTTCCTGGAGATTTTCCATTAAACCACGAGATTTTGTGTTACTGCCTGGAGTGTGGTGAACTTCTTCGTCTGTGGTAGTGTGCACTACAGAAGCTGAGTTCAACATGATCGATTGAGAAACCGACATTGTTACTTGTGGAAGAGTTATTCCACGTTGCGGAGTGAATGTAGCGTTTTGCTGCAAAGTAGGTATTTCAAGCGGGGTTGTTTGAGAAGTCGGTTGGCGAACTCCGATGTCGAAGTTGAAAGGCATTCCCCATGGATAGCCTTCTGGCATGCTGAAAGGTGAACTGGCGCGACACAAACCGAGTAGTAGTATCCTCTGTTCGCTTGGTTTTGACCGCTCGATCGCTTGTTGACTTTGCCGTGGCAAGTGAGTTGACCAAAGATGTGAGTCTTTCCACTTCTTCTTGTAGTGTTGTTACTGTACTACGAAGTTCAACGTTCTCTTGCTCAAAGTTCTCCATTACTTTTCTTCTTTTTGATCTAGTATCGTACGTTCGAGTTGGCTGCGGACGCAGTCGAGAAACTCTAAGACGCGACAGCTTGACAATCCTTTCCTATCTGTGAAGGACAGTTCAAAACTGTGAAAGATTAGACTCTAGATGATAGACTTAAATGCAAAGTATGATGCATGAATATGATTGTAAAGAAAAGGAATTTCCAAAGAATTTTAATGCTAAAAGAGATATTTCTGGCAAATATTTGGATGGAAAACACACATTTATTGATTAAATGGAAGAAGATTACAACAATTGTTTTTTGTTGGAGCATTGCTCACACGAATGATAAAATAAATGATAAAATTACAAACTAAATTGAACTAATTAGACGTCTTCGATGGATGACGATCCAAAGGCTTGATGCAGCTTCAACTTCAGGATTTCCTTTCCATAGTGAGCTTTTAGTTCAGCTTTCTCAGCTTTTAGCTTGCTGATGACTCTCTTCCACTCGTTGGGAGCGGGGTCGCTGGTTGTCATTTCCTCAAGCTTTCTTTTCCTTTCCTTGATGTATCTCTGGATTGCGTTATCCTTCTGGCGAATCTTCTCATCTTTCTCCATGAGCCATTCATCCTGGAAGTAGAGCGTCTTTTTATGATCTTTGACTTGCTTCTTGAGCTTCTCATTCTCAAGATTAGTCTTAAGGAATTTGTTTTCCAAAGCTTCTTTCTCAAACCTTATCTTGGTCAAGGCTTCTTGGTATTCTCCCACAGCTTTGACGGGAAAATCTGTTGATTTGGAAGCGATTGAGAACATGGGATCCTCATAAGCGTAAGGCATTCGAAATTCCTTCGCTCTTTTCTTTACCCAAGAAGTGTAGGTTTCCATGGCTACACAATTCTTTGCTTTCCCTTTTTCTTTCCTTCGGATGTGATGCCAAGCTTTGATCATCTTAGCTTTCAACCCCTGGGAATCCTCTCCTTCATGATAGAAGTAGCTTTCTACTGTAAAACCAAAAGGTTTACCAGAATTTGCGTATCCGAGCTGACGTCTCGCTAAAAATGGGTTGTGGTTGATTCCCCCTTTCGTACCAAAGAGAGGTACGTTGGCAAATTCTCCACAGCTCTCAATGATTTCCATCTCATTGTCTGCCAAGGTATACCAATGGATATCGTCGTTTGTAAGAGACATGATCCTTCTTGACCAATGCCACTCGTCTTTGTTTTCGCGGAAGATAGGAGATTTAGGCAAGTGCGAGGTAATCCATTTGAAAAATAGAGGTACACAACACACGATAGTTCCGTCTCCTTGACGATTCCTATGATGAATAGAGACGTACGTGTCACCAAGCAAAGTGGGAACGGGATTTCCAATCAGAAAGATCCTTATGGCGTTGATATCAACGAAATTCGAGACGTTGGGAAACAACACCAATCCGTAGAGGAGTAAAGCTAAAATAGCTTCAAAGGCTACCATACTACCAACTTCAGAGAACTTGAGAGCCTTCTCCATTAGGAACTTTGAAGTTAGTCCTAAGAGTTTTCCTCTGGTAGTTAGGTTTTTGTCTATCTCAGATTTCTTTAAGTGAGTCATTGCTGCAATGACTGGTGTCTTAGGAATGGCTTCCAAACTATTGAAAGGCACTTTGTCTGATACTGAGATACCTAAGATATGCGCATACTCTTCCAAAGTAGGCATCAACTGATAATCAAGGAAAGTGAAACAACGATAGACTGGATCGTAGAACTGAACGAAAGTTTTGAGAAGTCCTTCATCAACGTTAGCGTTCAAAAGAGTTAAAAGAGTTCCATAGCGTTTTCTGAAATCCGAGGGATCTTCTACAAAGGATGCTAACTCTTTCAACTTTCCTACGTCAGGAATTCTAAAACTGTATCTCTTGGTGAATCTTCCTCTGACATCCATCACTCTAACCTAAAATATTTTACAAAAAAATCTCTAAATTCTTTGGAAATGGAAAGAGAAAATGAAGTTTTTTTTTTTGTTTTTGAATGAATGGATGAATGCATGAATGCGGCAAACATGGTTAGTAGTTATACACACGGGCAAGCGTTCGAAGTCACGAGCATGAAGCCAACGATAAGAATCAACGTGGTTAAGTTCTAAGGGCTTATTCATCTGTGAAACGGGTTCTACTGATAATACAGGCTCAACACTCCTCTTTGAAATATTATCGAATTTGTTGAATACTCGATGGTCCAATAATATTTTCAAGAGAAACTACTTTGATCGTAGTATCGCATGACAATTACTCGGGCTTACACCCGAATAATCTCTGCACTACATCCTAATGGCCAGGATGGTTTATGTGTTCTACAGCCCACTCAGCTTCTTAAGTTCCCCCGGAAGTACAACGTCTTCGCAATTACTTGCTAAACACAATACCCCAAGACAACCTCCATCGAAAGGGAGATATTAACCGTAAGCATTGAACTTCTCACGTATTAATACCTCCACCTAGATCTTAAAATGTTTCTTAAATCCGGTTAGATTTCTTTCCATCGATGAAATCGCGAAACACACAATAAAGAAAAAGATATATGCAAAACATAAAAGCTTATCCCTTTCTTTTCTTTTTGAAAATAAAAAAAAGCTTGGTGCTCTCGGGCAGAGTAACGCGTTTTCTTTTTCTTAAAAAAACAAAAATTTCAGCGTACTCCCCAGCAGAGTCGCCATTTTTCCTATTCGCGTTAAAAGGTGACGCGCTAGAGGGATGCGAACGTGAGTTCGGATTCTCTGGCTCGAAACGATTTAATCTTTTGATTGGTTTATAAAGATGCCATGAGCATCAAGCTTTATTATTTTCAACACAAGAAAGATGATTTAATGATTATGAAAAGGGGAAAGTGAAATACCCTCAATTGATATTGGTATGCGTAACGACTAGCGCAAACTAGACGCAACGCATTGGGGAGATTCTGAATAAGGGGGATTGTTATATGAAGGGAATAGATGGAGCACCCTAAATATATATAGTTATCTATAGCTTTTATATATGAATATGTTTGATATGTTTGTGTGTTTTAATTTCTATTTCTATGATTGGGAAAGTTTCTCCTTTGGGATTTTAAGAAGGGTAGATTATGTGGGATCCTAGTGTTTTGTTATTATTGTGCTCGCAAAGATCTGTGGATATTCTGCATACATATCCCCTAGTGGGAATCGAGCATTTGTAGCTCGGATCTAGTGGTTCTATGGTTTGTTTGGTCCGAGAGAAAGAAATTTGCTCGGCAAGGATGAGACCTCATGCCTACGTATTCTCAAAAGGATGTTGAGAAAGTCAGAGCAATCGTAGTTCCCACTTATGCTAGTGGAAAGAAACGGGATGTTAGTAAGAGACAGACAAATGTTATCTTAATGAAAAATGTATCTAATCTATTTCATCACATACATTTTGAAAAGTTTGACTGATTAAAATCTTTCATCGTAAGTTATAGGTGTTTTGCTCGAGTATACAAGCGTTACCACTTACATGTTTAAGAAAGATGTTTGAAAAAGATGATTGAATCTTTTAACGTAAGCATTAGGTGTTTTGCTTGAGTGTACAAGCGTTACCACTTACGGTTAAGAGATGTTTTTGTTTGAAAAGAGTTTGAAAAAGTTTTTGACTGTATGTGATGTGATAGATGAGATACTTCTTCCATAGAGATGATAAACGTCTAAATCTCGAGGAGAAATTGATTGGATTAAAGGGATGCTTTTAAGAAGCCCGTGGGTCCTTGTATTGTTAGCCCAAGAGGAGGCATTCCGAGGGTCATCGAGGGTCATCGAGGGTCCTTGTATGAAGCTCAAGAGGAAGCTATAGGGTATGGCTGGCTTTGTGTTAAAAGGGATTTCACCGAGAAACCATCCTTTTTTGAATAAGAGCAATTTCACCGGGAAATTTTACTCTCTGGGGATTTGAAAGTGATTTCACCGAGAAACCATCCTTTCAGGGTTCTATCTTAGCGCGGGTGATTCTTTGTATTGGAAGCCCAATAGGAGGCTGTTAAGAGATTTCCTATCTCTTTCATTGTATGATGCCCAAGAGAAGGCTAAACTCAATGAGGAGTTCTTTTGAACGAAGCCCAAGAGGAGGCTGACTCAACAGGGGAGTGTTGTCTTATATGAAGCCTAAGCGGAGGCTAAACTCTGTGGGGAGAGTTTCCTTATATGAAGCCTAAGAGGAGGCTGACCCATGCTGGGGATGGATTGTCTTGTATAAAGCACAAGCGGAGGCTAAACTATGGGGAACCTATTGATTAGTCTAATTGTTATGTTATAATCAGACAATGGTATAAACAAGTGTGTGTGTGTGTGTGATATGTATTCATAGGAGTTTATGAGGGAAATATAAACAATGCATGATGTTTATTTGCAGGAGTTTATGAAGGAAATATAAACAAGTGTCTGTGAAACGAATGTTTAAAACGAGCGCAACTTGATTGTTTTACAAGTTGAATGTGTACAAAGAAATGAATATGTACACGAACGATTTTTTATGTACAGAAAAATGTGGATGTACATAGGAGGGTTGGGACTTACACCATGATGGTGGCCCATTGGTTTAAAAGCAGTTTCACAGGGAATAATGCTCCTTTCAATACCAATGGTATTCAGTGTAAAATGTACAGATGAAACAAAAACGAACGATCGAAGTTTATCTGTGTTTGAGTATTTATAAAAAGGGTATCTGTGTTATGTACAGATAAAAGTTTGTATGAAAATAAATTGATATGTACAAGGAATGTTTTGTTTGTACATAAAGAATGTTAATTTGAGTATACACAAGTGAAGTGAAAACAAACGATCAAAGTTTGTCTGTACTTGAGTATAAAAAGTATCTGTGTTATGTACAGATAAAAATTTGTATGTATTTGAAGAAATTTTGATATGTACAAAGAAATATTATGTACATAAAAGAATGTTATGGGACTTACACCGTGAAGGAGGCCCATTGGTTTGAAAGCAGTTTCACAGGGAATAATTCTTCTCCTTTCAATACCAATGGTATCGGTGTATAAACAAACGAATGAAAACAAACGAAAGAAATTTGTTTATGTTTGAATATTGACAATGATGATTTTGAGTATGTACAAGTAAAACTAAGTATGTACATAAAGGATTGGGACTTACACCATAAGGGTGGCCCATGATCGATTGAGAAATTCGAGAAAGAACGAATTTGATTTTACCGTTTAAATCGGATCGATCGTGGTAAAAAGATGTAAGTTTTGATGAAAAAAGTTTTGAAAAATGATTTGAAAATGTTTTGAAATGTGAGGTTCATTTATGAAAAGTTTTGAAAAAAATCGGAAGTCGAAAACTCGAAAAATTCACCTTTTAAGGAGGTTTGAAAAAGTGTTCAGAATGTCGTTTTCGGCTCGATTAAAATTTAATCAGATGAAAGTTTTTTCTGAAAATTTTTGCACTATCATAAAATAGATGTATTTATTGACAAGTGTTTAAAAAATCATCTCAAAATGAGAAGTTTTGATTGGTCAAAAAAATTGTGAAAGTTTTATGAAAAACATGAAAAAATTGGAAAAGTTGTAAAAAGAATGGTCCTGATGGGAGTTGAACCCATGACCAAAGGGTGATACACGTGGCAGAAGAGACTAAGAGCAAGCAGACTACCACTAAGCCAAACGCGCTGGGTTGTTTAGTGGACAATGACACGCGTAGACATGATATTGGAAAGTTTAAAAATTTGAAAATGAAGAACACGCGCGCAGCTGTTCTTCGTGGTTTTGATTCTCAGATTCATCAACCCCAGCTACAATCTTCGTTTCTCAACCAAATTGAATGATATAAAAACCAAACTTGCTCGATTTTTCATCACGAACATGATGGTACTTGTTAATTGCATTTATATTCAGTCTAACTCAATTGGATTTCTGGAAAATGCTAAGAACCCTAAAACTGATTTTTCAAATTAAATGATGTATGTTTCATGATTCTTGGATTTTTTTGAGGGTTATTGATCGTTAGGTGTGCAGAAAGAGAACGGCCATGAGTTTTTTTCAATTGATGCAAGGAATCATGAGAATGGATTTCGTGTTCTTACCTGTGAAAGTGAGAATCGAATTCTGGATTTTGATGCTTCCAGTTGCTGTTTTATGATTGCTTGAGCTTCATCGGCAGGTATGGAAGCTGTGTGAATGATTTGCTTGCTTTGAACTTGCTCAAATCTTTCCAACCAAGTCAACCTACACAGACTGAAAATGGCAACTGGATTTTGATGGAAATCGTGTTACAGTTAGATGTTAATGGCCTGGATCATATACATGATGTATATTGATGCTGTTCAGATGATTAGATCACAAGTTAATGCAGCCTAGCTGAAAATTCGAATTCCATGGCAGTTTTGAAAGTTTGGAAAAATGGAAAATGAAAACTGGTTTTAGCTTGATTTCAGTTTGATTTTAAGTTTCAAATCAATTACATGTTAGTATTAGAACATGTTAGACACCAAATTACTTAATGTTTCTCACAGATTTTCAAAAATGTAAGTTTTCACAAATTGAATTATGATTCTTGAATTTGGAGAAAGTGGAGAGAAAGCATAAATTTGTGATGCTTTGGTGTGTTTTGGACTTTAATTGGTGAGATATTTATAGGCAAGAGAATTCTGAAATGTTAGGCAACAAGTACAAGCCAATTGGTGAATCAAGGATTGCTTAAGGGGTAAGAATGTCATTTGTAAAGGAAAAGGAAACTTCCTTTTTACCATGTGAGAAATTATCCAACTTGATCCAATCCTTCAATTATTACTTCTCATTGATATTTATCAGTTCATATCCCAATTTGGCAAGGTGGCAAGTGGTCTAAATGAGAAAAACACAAAATGACCTATAATTTGATGTTTTGACTTTTGAAAATCAAGTTTCATGGAGCCTTATGTTTCAATTTCAAAAGTGTAGCTAGACTCCATGGATTTGAGAGTTCTTGGAAATTTTGGAAAGCTTATTTCACAAGCTACAACTTTCATGTTTTGAGTTTTTTCAAATTCAAAATGGAACTAGGTGAAAAAATGGCATGAAGTTTGGAAAAAATAAGAAATTTCAACACTTAGAAAATTTTCTAAGTATGAAAACTTTTGACTTTTTGTTGACTTTTCCAAATTCTTTGATTTTTTATGATCATGATGGATCATTTGAAGTATTTTGATGATTGAAAAAGTTTTGTTTCGATAAATTTGATCAAAAGTCAAAGTTTGACTTTTCTATGCAGATGAAAATTCATCAGATGTTTCAGAAATTGACTGATGAAATATGTGAACTTCTGTGATGTTTTGAATCCAGAAATTAGGTCAAGATGTTGTATCTAAGATATAATGACCAATATCTATCCAAAAAAGTCATTTCTTGCTCAAAAAATCAGAGAAAACTCATGCCCGATCAAAACCCTAATTGGTCGATCCTTGATTGATCTGTGAGAGAAATGGGTATTTGATGATCAGAGGCTGATGATTTGATCAAGATAGATCAAATGTGGTGAGAAAAACTCAAACCCTAATTGACTGCCTCTTGAATCAGATGAAAATCTGATGAAACCCTAATTTCGACCTGTGAATGCTATACCCGATTAATGTTATCTGAATTGTTAGTTATGCAATGATGCAAATGTAAGGTGGTATATTAGGTCAAAAATTGGGGTATGACAAGCTCCTGCACTTGGATTCCATTACAATATCTTTCAAGGGAAACATGTCCTAGACATTGTCATGACATCTGCTGAGACATCAAAAGTCAAGGCAAATTCTCAGAAGGCAAATGTCATTGTTGTGCTGAAAGCAACTTGCAAGGAGCTTGGAGCAAGAAAGCAAAGTCTTGAAGAACTGATCTCTACACTTGAAAAGGAGCAAGACACAGAGGTTGAGGATGAAGGGTTAGCTGGTGATGATTCTGCTGCAAATGTTGATGCTGATGCTGATCAAGAAAGTGCTTCTGAGAGCAGTTATGAAGATGCTTCCTTCCATAGTGGTTCTTCTGGAGAAGAAAGTACCTGATTTGTGATCCTGTTGATGTTGTTTTTTCTGTTTTTGTTGTTCTGATGTTAACTTTGTTTATGCTATTTTTGGTTCTGTTGATTTTTGAACTTTGTAATTCTTTTGATGAGATGTAACTTTTATCTCTGCTGGTACTATTTATTAATATGATGAATGTTGGGAATTTGTACTAGTACCTTTGGCCCCTTTGTGGCTAAAAAGGGGGAGAAGAATTTGTGGGCAATTGTTTGAAAAGGGTAGAATTTATCTTCTTTAGGATCTGGCTTTCTAGCTTAGATTAACTTAGACTGGGTTTTATTTTCTGCTGCATTAGCTCTCTGATAGCTTAGTTTGTTTTAGCCAAAAATGTGCCAAAGGGGGAGTTTGTAAGTGTTTTTATGTTGGCATTAATTTTTGGTAAAACTAGAATATGACAATGTCTTGACTGATGTCATGACATTCAGAGTTGAAGATAAATTCTGCATGAGAAGGATGATTCAGGTACAGCTCAGACTGGAAACTAAGTATTGTGCTGGAATTCTGCAGAAAATTAACTGATGTCATAACTGATGTTATGACATTCTGTGCCACATTTACTGTTCTGCAGAATCAGTTTCCTGAGAATTTTCAGGAAGTTTGTTGAGCTATTTTATTATGTTTTATGTATTTGAATCACATGCTCACGTGGTTGTTTGGTTAATCTTAGTTAACCCTAAATTGGTTGTTAAAAAGACCAAGTCTTTAGGATTAATTAAGTGAACCCTAGCTATTATTATGGAAGCTCAAAACTGAAGTTTCAGGACTGCTTCTATAATAGGAATAGAACCCTTACTCTGCTGCTGCGCCTCTTGGATTGTATTGAAGATTTAGCAGGTTGTTTATTGTGTATTCTAGTTACTCTTGTGAGCCAAGCAATTATCAATTGATAAGTGCCTTGGACTAGGATTTGGTTGTAAGGGTTGTTTATCACTCAAAGCTTTGAAGCACGAGTGTTGTGTCTCTTGATTAAAGCTTTGAAGCAAGATCAAGTTTGTTTATTGAAGCGTGTCTTCACAATTCAATTAATCAATAGGTTGATATCACTGCTGTGATTGAGGGGGAGTGAGTAGGAACTCAGGTCTAAGTAGGACTTAGATTGAAGTTGCATTGGGTAGGTTTTAAGTGAAGGAGATAAACTGATTGATTTATTCCTGAATTAATTCTACTAATAGTGAATTTCCTCCCTGGCTTGATAGCCTCCAGATGTAAGTGTAGTTATACACTGAAATGGGTGAACAATTTATTGTGTTATTTACTGTTGTTTAAATTTACTGTATGAATTATTTAACAGAGTGTCAGATACTGTGTCATAACATTCTTTGTGACATCACGTATCTGCTGCCAGAAATTTCAGACAACAATACTTTACTTTTCTCCCCTTCTTACGCCGACCACCCAACTGTCGAAAATTTGCATGGATGGTTGCAACCAATATTCCAAAATTCCATTGCGGATCTAGACAAACACTCATTTTCTTCTCATGCTCATAAAATACAATAGCCCATACTTACATAGTTACAAAAAATATCTGCTAAAGGAGATGAATAATGTTTCTTAATAATAAAATATTTATAGAAAATTAATACATTAATCGTTGAACTCTCATTAGACGAGGATCTACTAACAAAGACAACTCTTAACCAATGTCATTGAAATACTTATTAAATTAAATAAACAGTATAATTATATTAAAATATTATTTTAAATAATTATTAAATTATTATTTTAAATAAATATTATATCATTTTATAAAAAATATATATAGACAAAAAAATATCTGCTAAAGGAGATGAATAATGTTTCTTCACAATAAGATATTTACAAAAAATCAATACATTAATTATTGAACTTTCATTAGACGAGGATCTACTAACAAAAACAACTCTTAACCAATGTCATTAAAATACTTATTAAATTAAATAAACAGTATAATTATATTAAAAATTTAAAATATTATTTTAAATCATTATTAAATCACTATTTTAAATAAATATTATATCATTCTATAAAAAATATATAGTTAAAAAAATATATTATGTTCTTAATTACATATTAAAATTAAAATTCTATTAACTAAAAGACTAATTTAAAACATTAAAATAACAAACAGCCAATAAAATCAATCTTACGCAATATTCTAGTGTATCCACGTCTAAAACCAGATATTCCATATTCCAATATTCCAATTTTCCTTTGATTTGAGAAGCTAGGAATCCAAACTTCTTGCATATCCACGTCTAAAGTGCATTGGAACGTGATAATAAGATTCCAAACTCATTATTAAACATATGCTAAGAAGAACAACTTAGAGAATGGATCAGATCAACTACCACATTGCTACATAATACATGAACAAGCCATTTCTAAATTGATGGAACCATGTTGGTTCAAATACACAGTATTTACATTTTATATTTTAATGATGAAAAAGTATGAAAACAATTTATCTACTAGTTGTTTGTTAAGTGTGCAAAATAATAGAGTATAAGCTAGTAGCAGTCCTATTAAGTTGTATCTCTATTAACTGAATGAGTAAGCAATCTCAAATGAGTCAACACATGTTAGTAACCCTATATAAACTATCTCTAAGTTTAATGCAACTAACTTTCTATTGAATGAAAGCAGATAGGAATAATAATAGAATGAATACTCTATTACTAATACAATGTCCTAGCTTCTATAATTTAATATCTTGTTGTTATGTGCCCCATTATTGAAATTGAATCTGTGTTGTTTTCACATGTGAGATATTGGATCGAACTCTATTGGGTTGAAGGATGCTAGGATTATTAGCATCGAATTGGGCTTGTTTGTTATGTTCAATTGGTTAAGTTAGCTTGTACCCTAAGTTAGCTTGTAATGAGTATTTGTGATAAAATCCCATTAGTTTAGTATGTTAGGTTTATTATAAATAGGGTTAATACCTATTTTCACCCCTGACATATGGGGTGTATTTGAAAAACCTCCCTGCCAAAAAAAAAGTTCCAATTGTTACCTTGACAAATTTTAAAAGTTTCAGTTTTTACCTTGAGGATGCCACATCACCTAAAAGGCTGATGTGGCTTATATTTTTGTTATATTTGTAAGTTTTTGTTATGTCATGTCACACAATTCCAATTAAAATGTCCATAATGCCCTTTTCTACATTTTTCTTAAAATCCCAAATTATTTGGCAAATGCTATGTTTCAATTCAGACCCTCCAAATTAGGGTTCTTCATCCTTGCAAGTCTTTGTTAAGACCGATCCGAACTTCTCATACTTTGGCTTGAAGGTTTGTCATCCATGTCACTTTCATCAAGATCTGTTTCAAACCGAACTTGCAAGTGAATACCGGTGCGAAATGTTGCCTTGGATCCGAAAAACTTGCGGACTACACTCGGTTCACCGTCGAACCGTAAAACAAATCTAGGATCCGCCCGCTTTAACATTCGATGGAACTGCGAGCGTCTTTCGCATCCTTTTCGACCGTAATCCATCCATTGTGAAACACGGTTGCTTCGCCTCGGTGAGATTCAACAGAACGGAGACTTTACCGAGGAGTCTCCCGGAGTTAACACCACATGTGGTCCCACTCCGGCCAGTGTAGATCGAGATTTTTGAGGTAGAGTTTCTTAACGAAGATGGATTTTCCGGCGAGTTTATCGAGATCGGGTTTACTCAAGTGGAAAGATGCAGCGATAGGTTGAATCTGTGAGTGTGAGTCAGGGGAGTGATTTTCTTGAGGGATGAAAGGAACAAGAGCGGATTGGAGAGGGAAGTTGTTGAGTTTGATTTTGCAGAAACACGGTGAAGAAGAGTTTCTTAACGAAGAGTGTGTGTTTTGGGTGAAGTAAGAGAGAAAAGGTAGGGTGATGAGAGGGTGGAAGACAACTGGGTACAGCTAGGGGGTATCTGTTGCTATTCAGTTGAGGACCCTCTTTCCTGTACTGCACTTTACTGGGCTCCCATTTCCTTGAGATGAAGCTGTGACCACTTTGCAAGGATGAAGAACCCTAATTTGGAGGGTCTGAATTGAAACATAGCATTTGCCAAATAATTTGCGATTTAAAGAAAAATGTAGAAAAGGGAATTTTGGACATTTTAATTGGAATTGTGTGACATGGCATAACAAAAACTTACAAATATAACAAAAATATAAGCCACATCAGCCTTTTAGGTGATGTGGCATCCTCAAGGTAAAAACTGAAACTTTTAAAATTTGTCAAGGTAACAATTGGAACTTTTTTTTTGGCAAGGGGATTTTTCAAATACACCCCATATGTCAGGGGTGAAAATAGGTATTAACCCTTATAAATAACATACTAGTCTCTCATCATTGTATACTGCAAATCCTAATTTAGGGTGAGAGGGTTATTTGTTATTCTTGTATACTTGTAATCTTGTTTTGAAGATAAAGGAAAGAATAACAGTTAATAACCAATCCTTGTGTTCATCTTGTTCTTCATTTTTTTTCCTTACATTGAGCAACAAAGTTATATTTTGTTTCCAAGGCATCCGATTCACAACAAATTGGTGCGGTGAGCGTGGAGAAGATGCCTTCGACAAAGTATGAGATTGAAAAGTTCACCGGAGTGAACGATTTCGGTCTGTGGCGCTTGAAGATGAAAGCCCTACTGGTTCAGCAGGGTTGTTTGGAAGCGTTGAAGGGAGAGTCAGCCATGAACGAAGAGTTGACGGCAGCTGAGAAGAAGGCAATGATAGAGAAGGCCCACAACGCAATTTTGTTGAGCCTTGGTGATAAGGTTCTTCGACAGGTATCAAAGGAGACGACGGCGATAGGGTTATGGGTGAAACTTGAAAGTTTGTACATGACTAAATCGTTGGTGAATCGACTCTACCTGAAGCAAGCTTTGTATTCATTCAAGATGATTGAAGATAAAGTGTTGGCTGAGCAGTTGGATATGTTCAACAAGCTGATTCTTGATCTTGAAAATATTGATGTGAAGATCGATGATGAAGATCAAGCGCTATTGTGCGCGTTGCCCAGATCACATGCCCACTTCAAAGAAACTCTCTTGTATGGAAGGGAGTCCCTGACCTTTGAAGAGGTTCAATCAGCCTTGTATTCGAAGGACTTGAATGAACGAAAGGAGCATAAACCTTCGACGGTTGGTGAAGGTTTGACCGTTAAAGGAAAATTCTTGCGAAAGGATAATAAGTTCGACAAGAAGAAAGGTAAAAGTCAGCAGAAGTTTTACAGTGGTGAAGCATCTAGTATTCGATGCTATCATTGTAAGAAGGAGGGTCACACAAGAAAAGTGTGCCCTGAACGCTTGAAAAATCATGGAGGAAAGGATAATGGCAATGCAGCTATTGTTCAAGATGATTTCGACTCATCTGATGTTCTTGTGGTTTCGAGCAGCAACTCGTCGAAGGAATGGATTATGGATTCTGGGTGCACTTGGCACATGACTCCAAACAAAGACTTGTTCGAGGAATTATGTGATCAAGATGGTGGATCTGTATTGCTGGGAAACAACAAAGCTTGGAAGATTGCAGGTGTGGGATCTGTGAGATTCAAACTCCATGATGAGCCAATAAGGTTATTGACTGAAGTCAGGTATGTACCTGATTTGAAGAGAAATTTGATTTCTCTTGGTGAATTCGACAAGAAAGGATATGTTTTTCAAAGAGAGAAAAGTATTCTAAGATTCATGAAGGGGTCGAAGGAAGTCTTGAGAGGCGTGAAGAAACAAGGCTTGTATACCCTTGTGGCTGAAGTTGTAAGTGGTTCGACAAATGTTGCATCCACGAAACCTTTGTCGAAGATGTAACCGCACATGAGATTAGGCCATGTCGTTGAAAGGGTCCGTCGAATTGGGGAAACAAAATTTGCTTGGTGGAGACAAAGTCGAAAAGTTAAAGTTTTGTGAACCCTGTGTACTTGGAAAATCTTGCAGAGTGAAGTTCAACAAAGGCAAACAAAGAACACATGGATCCCTTGATTACATCCATGCTGATCTTTGGGGGCCTGCAAGGTGTCCATCACATTCAGGAGCATGGTATTTTCTATCCATAGTAGATGACTATTCCGAAAGTTATGGGTATTCATTCGTAAGACTAAGGATGAAACTTTTGAGAATTTCAAAGGTTGGAAGACCGGTCGAAAACCAAACCGCGAAAGGTCAAGAGGTTGAGAACAGACAATGGTCTTGAATTTTGCAATGAGGCATTCGACAGCTTTTGTGTTGCCTCTGGTATTGCAAGACACAGAACTACTGCAGGCACTCCACAACAAAATGGTTTGGCTGAAAGGTTTAATCGAACCATCTTGGAGAGAGTTAGATGCATGTTGACTAGTCTTTGGATTAAAGAAGGTGTTTTGGTGAGGTGTTTCGACAAAGAACATATCCGATAGATGTCCTTCGATCGCGTTAGATATGAAGACACCTAAAGAAGTTTGGTCGGGACATCCACCAAATCTCGACAAACTGAGAGTATTTGGCTGCGTAGCCTATGCTCACATTAGGAAAGACAAGGTCGAACCTAGAGCTCTTAAATGCATGTTCATGGGATATCCTGAAGGAGTCAAAGCTTATAGGTTATGGTGCCTAGAGTCAGGTCACAGAAGAATTATCACCAGTCGAGATGTTGTTTTCAATGAAGCTGAAATGGCTTTCAAGAAAACGGATGATGTTGGTCAAGTGCGTATATCCGACGAAGAGTGGAATGTAGATATTCCTGTTGAGGTGGAGCATGTTAATGCTGAATTGCATATCCTAGATAAAGTCGAAGAAGTAGATGATGCTGATGAAGTTGAGGAAACTGTTGATGACTATCTATTAGCAAGAGATAGGACACGAAGAGTCATCAAACCACCTCAAAGGTTTGGGTATGCAGATCTTATAGCTTATGCCTTAATCTCGCAAGTGAGGTTCGGACGAAGAACCAAGAAACCATAAGGAAGTTATGAGGAGTCGAATAAGACCGAATGGTCAAGGCCATGGATGATGAGATGAAGTCTCTTCATGATAACAACACTTGGGAATTGATCAAGAAACCTGCTAGAGCCAGTCACCGTAAATGGATTTTCAAAGTTAAGGAAGGAATCAAGGAGTGGCGTCGAAAGATACAAGGCAAGGTTGGTTGCAAGGGTTTCACTCGTAAAGAAGGTATAGATTTCAATGATGTGTTTTCTCCTATTGTGAAGCATAGGTCCATTCGAATGTTGCTTGCCATGGTGGCACAGTTTGATCTTGAATCGAACAGATGGATGTGAAGACTGCGTTTTGTATGGTGATCTAGATGAAACAATCTCGATGAGGCAACCAAGGGTATGTCAAAAAGGGAAAGGAAGATTATGTGTGCAAGTTGAATAGATCTTTATATGGGCTGAAGCAATCTCCTCGACAGTGGAATAGGAGATTCGACAAATTCATGATACACATAAGTTTCGTTAGAAGTCAGTTCGACCACTGTGTTTACTTCAGATTTTGTCCTGGTAATTCATTTGTTATTTTGTTACTTTATGTTGATGATATTCTCATAGCAAGTAACAATGTCGAAGAGGTAATGAGGGTGAAGGCAGAACTCAATAAGGAGTTTGAAATGAAGGATCTAGGAGCAGCTTCCAGGATTCTTGGAATTGACATTCGAAGAGATAGAAAGGAGTCAAAATTATGCTTATCTCAAGAGGCATATTTACGAAGGATTCTTGAAAAGTTTGGTATGTCGAATTCGAAGCCTGTTGTGACTCCAACAAACCCTCAATTCAAGTTGAGTATTGATCAATGTCCCAGTACTGAGGTCGAAAGAACTTATATGAATAGCATCCCATATGCTAATGTAGTAGGTTCTTTGATGTATGCTATGGTTTGTACTAGACCCGACATAGCATATGCAGTAAGTCTTGTAAGCAGGTACATGGCGAATCTTGGAAAGGCTCACTGGCAAGCATTGAAGTGGATTCTAAGGTACATAAATGGGTCTCTGAACAGAGTCTTAATTTATGGTGGAGCCTTTGGTGAAGATAGTAAAGCAGCAATCGAAGGATATGTCGACTCTGACTATGCAGGTTGTATGGATTCCAGAAAATCTATTTCTGGATACGTTTTCACTATGTTTGGTACAACTATTAGTTGGAAAGCAACACTTCAGAAGGTTGTTGCATTATCAACCACTGAAGCGGAATATATTGTTTTAACTAAAGCTGTGAAAGAAGCATTGTGGCTTGAAGGTTTTGCTAAGGAGTTGAAAATTCAAGGGGAAGTTATCACTGTTAAATGTGATAGTCAAAGTACAATACACCTGTCGAAGAATTCAGCCTATCATGAGCGAACCAAGCACATTGATGTGAGGCTGCATTTCTTCAGAGGGGTAATCGAAGGTGGAGAAGTCCAAGTGCTGAAGGTTTCGACAGATCATAATGCTGCTGATATGATCACCAAGACATTGCCTAGTTGCAAGTTTTTCCACTGTATACAGTTGATAAAGCTGCATGAAGAAAACTAATTCGTTAGTTGATAATAGAGTTTGTTCCAAGGTGGGGATTTTTGAGATATTGGATCGAACTCTATTGGGTTGAAGGATGCTAGGATTATTAGCATCGAATTGGGCTTGTTTGTTATGTCCAATTGGTTAAGTTAGCTTGTACCCTAAGTTAGCTTGTAATGGGTATTTGTGATAAAAGCCCATTAGTTTAGTATGTTAGGTTTATTATAAATAGCATACTAGTCTCTCATCATTGTATACTGCAAATCCTAATTTAGGGTGAGAGGGTTATTTGTTATTCTTGTATACTTGTAATCTTGTTTTGAAGATAAAGGAAAGAATAGCAGTTAATAACCAATCTTTGTGTTCATCTTGTTCTTCATTTTTTTTCCTTACATTGAGCAACAAAGTTATATTTTGTTTCTAAAGCATCCGATTCACAACATCACATGAGTTCAAACTTGACAAAATGAAGAAAATTATGGTCAATGACCCTATGTCAGTTAATCTAACTCAAGGCAACATATTTGTTCTTGAAAATGCATCTCAACCTATTTCAACTTCAAATTATGTTCCTAATCAGTGGAATGAAAACCAATTCAGTCGTGGATCTCAGTTCAATGAAGGTAATCATGCTTATCATGGTGGTCGTTCCTCTAATTGTGGTTGAAATTGTCACTTTGTAGGAAGGTTCAACGTTCAGCGCCAGATTTTTTCTAAATCAAGGCACGGTGCTAGTTTTGCTATCATGTGCACTTTTCCATGATGCATATAATAAACTTTCCTTGGAATTCCTCTCAACTGTGGAATGTACCTTATTTTTCTTGCTAGAATCAATGGACTAATACTCAAAATCAATGGTCGTCTAACCCTATCTAAATAATCCTTCAGTTATAAAATAATTGTCGTTTTAACAAATAAAATATTATAAAATGAATGTCATTCTTATTTTTTAATATAAAAATGATTGTTATTTTTTAATTGTCGACAACCGACACCAAAGCTAACTAGCTTATGTATCAGCGGTTAGGCCTACATTACATTCACGTGAAAAGTCATTTTTTATTATTTTCAATTTTATATTTATTTTATTGATTAATTTGCCGAGACTATTTATTTTCACATTTTTTATTTATTTTTATTTGACTATGTACATACGGTGTAGCCTATACTACTTATTTATTTATTTATTTATTCAATTAGTAATTTAGTTATTTAGTTGAATCTAATGCTACATTTTTCAGCCTATATTTCTTTTCCCTCTAATATTTTAGTTTGGCGTCCAATTTTATTTATTTATTATTTTTGTTTTAGTGTCGGCTTTGATCGACGCTAATGATTTATTTATTTAAGAATAGAAATCAAACATATTGTCTAAAAGAACATAATGACAATCTTTATTTCAACAAATAAATAAACTGAGTTTACCACAATACAAGTTACAGAGAAAACTGTAAGAACGATTGAACAAAACTTCAACAACAACCCCTAAGCTGATCTCTGGACTCTAACTGAAGATAATTGGGTTCTAAACCCTCGAGTAGCATCTATCCTTGTTGATTTGGATCATCGACCAAATAATCGTCTCACCGCATCTTTAAGAATAACTCAAACCTCTAAGAACCTGGGGCGTTCAGTCCATTCAATAATAATAGTAGAGGGTCACGATCTAAAAATAGCATGCATGAAAGAATACACACATGCAAGTAAAACATGATATATAAAACTCACATTATTTATTTCAACAAATAAAGTAATGAACAAATATTCTAATGCAGACTTTATATGAGTGTGATCGTCCTAACCGAGTTCCTCACATGCATGAATTCTGGAATTTAACCTCTTCGCAGAGAGTCATAGGCACGTCCTACTAATATTTGTGGTCTATCCCCACAATGAGGCATCTCCTCGTAATGACTAGTCTTTGAGGACTAACATCGACTCAATAAATCCCGCAGGATTAAGGTGGATCCATTCTTGATAATCACACCCCGTGAAGACCCACTTGGCCAACACGTACTATGATATGCATGAGCACATATATGCAAATGCATCATAAACATTTCTCAGTAGTCAATTCATATATTTATTCAAAATCATATGAAAGCATATTCCCACGTTTAGCATCATAGCATGAACACATTCATAATTGAGCACACAACATTAGACTTTCTCAATCGGGTACACAATTATCACAAAAAACCCCAATTGGGCACACAATCATTCATACCAACACATATGCATTCAATCACATATAATACCGTTAGAAAGTGCTCTTACCTTAGTAAATTTCTCACACGTTCACTTACGTTACGCGAGCACAGTCTGCCTCTCGACGAAGTCTCATATCCAGTTTACACTTTCAACCTTTTAAAATACATAACTTATTTAAATTAATAAAAACTAACGACATTCTTAATTATGGCTTTATCCGACTAACTACCTAATCAATTAGGTTTAAGTTTTATCATCGATTTACTAACCTAGTTGTATTATATTAAAAATTATTTTTTTCAAATAGAAAATATTTCTTTTTCTCTTAAAAAGAATAATAAAATAGTTTATAACTCAAAGGTTTTAAATTCATTTATTTACTCTAAGCAACCCATTGTATCAAATACTTTAATCACACTTTGATTAAAATTATTAAAAATAAATTATTAGTGTAATAATTTTAGTTATAAAAAAAACATTTATAAATTTAAAAAATAGTTAGTTTTAACTCATGATAATAACACTAATTTCATGTACAAAATTTACTACATCATTTTATTCAAAACAACCGTAACCTTCTTTTTATAAAATTATTTACATCAAAATATAAGTGAGATCAAACCAAGTTCTGTTAAAATTAAATCAAATTCAAACTGAAATAAATTGATATTGATATATTTAAAGTAAAATAAAATCCTAAAACATAATAAAAAAATTGTCTTTTTAAGATATATGTACTCCAACATATATTTATATTCTTTTTAAAAGATTAAAGAAGTCATAGTCGATTAAGGTAGAATCTAAAATTGTTTAAATTTCGAAAATTAGTGAAATCGCCACCTAATTTTATTTGTTCTAAAAAGAACGGGAAAATATAGATAAAACCCCACAGATGCGGATAAGACGGTCTACGTGACCAAAAATATGGAATCGGGAGTCGGTTATGTAAGAGGAAGGTATTAGCACCTCTTACATCCATCGTATTCGATGGGACCCGTTTAATTCTAAGTGTGTGTGTATATTCGCTAATTTCTAAGTTATAAAAGAAACGAAATTTGTTTATTATTATTTTGAGTTTGGCACGGTTTCAGAACCGTGTGCCTACGTATTCCCTTGTGCAATGGGAAAGTCAAAACTCCGTAGTTCCTCTCAAAAAGGTTTTAATTGGTTGCGTTGATTTTATAAGAAAAATCATGCGTTAGACATTTCAAATGCTTTGAACTAGGACTTGTTTAGTTTGTTTGAAAAGCTTAAGTCCTCGTTCGTGTTTGAAACGACTATTGCACATTCTTTATCGGAAAAGAGTTTGATGATCGCGTATGAGCGATAAAAGAGTTTGAATGAGTTATTTTATTTTTATGTGGGAGACAAGTATTGGACCATAAGCGTTCAACGACTAACGCCCCAATTACTCGGATGAGTGGACAGAAACATCCGAATCATCTTTTTCTACCCAAAAGTTTTTGTTAAGAAAAGGTGAGGTGAAACAACGTTCACGTTAATAAAATTCAATTAGGACACCAAACATACGGTCGAGGGTCGATACTGGACTGACTACCATATGTTTGGGAGGAGGGAGAAATAGACTATTTATTTGCGAAAACATTTTTGAAAAGAAACTCGACGTTGGATCGAGGTTTAGAATTTTAAATTATGAAAGCATTCTGATACGCGTGCTGAGATGAAATGGAAGCAGGTTATGATTAATCAAGTATATGGACTTGATTAACCTCGTGAGGATAGGTGCTCCTATCCCCAACCATGAGACCCTGGTGCATGGAGAATTGGTATATAGACCAATGTTGATTTCGGGTTATGATCGATTAAAGCAACAAGGGCTTTAATCAACCTCGTGAGGATGGCCATGCCCATCCCCAACTATGAGACCCTTTAAGAAATTGACATATGAGTCAATCAAAGCGGAATCAGATTGATTTTAATTTTAAACTGTGTGCAGAGTGTACAATGGTGAATAAATGCAGAATGAACAAATAAACAGACAAATATCATACAATACAATCGGAAATTTAAATAATTATTAGAAATGATTTTTTTTCTGTTTGATGAAAAATCGGCTAATAGTTTAATCGATAAATCATCAAACAAAAACTATCAGAACCAATAATCATTTAGTACATCGCAACAAAATATTATTCATGATAAAAATAAATTAATTGAAACATGTAAAAGATTAGAAATAGACTGTATTGTAGTGATTCCGCGAAGTACGAAAAAGAAATCCATCTGATCTTTGACTGGTCCGTAATACTTCCACCCGCGCTAGTGAACTGAGTGTGACGGATTCCGTCCAGAATACTCTGATGGTCCAAGACAATGATATTATTGTACCCAAATATACATATTTTTATATCACCACCTCATCATTCATTTTTTTTAAAAATAGGTTAACCAAAAGAATGAAAATAAAATAAAAGAAAAAAAAGGATTTTGTTAAAAAAACATGGTGGTGACACTTGTCACCACCAGATCTAAAGCATTAATATAAAATAAAAATAAATTAAATTGTTTGTTTGTTTTAAAAAAAAAAGTTTAAAGAAAATAATAGGATAGTTTCAAGGAAACATTACCCAAATGGGCAAAAACAACTCCATCTCTCTCTCGCGTGTTCACGCTTCTGGGTTCTCTCATCCTCCCTTCACCGTGTTCGCTCCTCTCTCATCCCAAACAGAAACCCTAGCCCAAAAATCCTTATCCACAGAAACTCGCCTCTCTCTCTCTCAATCATTCTCCTTCTCTCTCGTTCTCACAGCGACACCCACATGGAGCACAAGGCAGCCGCGCCGGAAATCGCCCTACGGCGGTGACGGCGCCAGCGAGGCCTTAGGGCTCTGATTTGTTATCATGTTTTACTCATTGATGCATGCTTGATTTATTTTTACAGATGGCTCAGCTTGTGGAACCCTAGAATCCCCAATAGAAACCGTGAATCTACCTCTTCGTGATGATACCGGGTGAGGCCGTTCCAAACTTTTTCTTCTTCTTCTTCTTCTTTATACTCAGAACACGATTCTTTTCTGAAAAATGAACTCTGAAGGTGGTCTGGTTTTTAGGAAAGTGATGATGACATGCTTGCTTTGCTTTCTGTATTTACGTTTTTCTGGGATTTTTGCTGTTGTTTGGCTATATTGGTTGGTTTGGATTTGGTCTGGTTTTTGTGTTTGGAATCAATACACTTGCTGGTTTTCTGGGTTTGGAACTGGGTTTGGAACTGGTTAGGACCGATGCTACACTGGTTTTTTCTTTTTGGTTTTTTTTCAATAGATGTTGATTTTAGAACAGATAAGCTTCATGGTTTTGGCTTTTTGGTTTGAAAGGAGATCAATGGTTTTTTTGTGTTATGTTGGTTTGTTGAGAAAAAATTGTGTTTTCAAGCTGATAGCTTTGCTTGTTTTAACTGATGGAACAAATACCTCCCCTTTTTCTTTGAAAACAGATCTGATATATGATTTTTTCTGTGGCCTCCTGAACTGATGCTTTATTTTCTATATCTTTTCAAAACTGATAGAGCAGATACTACCCTTCTTGTCTTTGTGGCTGCCCCAAAACTGATATATCAGATACTGCTCTTGGCTATTTTGCTTCTAAACTGATGCTTGTTTTCTGTTTTTCCCCTTTTCACCTTTGGTGAAAATATAACTTTGAAATCACTCTTTCCTCTTCCATGTTACTACCGTGTGCATTGCTTGTATGGTTGAGTTTACCCTCCTTGGCTTTACTACTGCTGGCTTGTATATACCCCTGTTGCTGCTTGCTTTTGCTGATAACCACATCCCTTTTTTGCTGCTGTTGTGTTAATTTTGACTAGCCTGTTGCCTTTGATCTTGCTGCCTGTTGGGAATCATTTGGACTGTTGGATTATAGCTGTTGAACTGTTGCCTTTGATTATACTGATTGGGATTAATTAGATTGTTGGGTTAGATTAAACTGTGATGAATAGTCTGAGTTAAACTTGTTTGTGAACCGAGTTAGCTCGCGATTTGAAAATAAGCCTTTTTTCACCGATGATTAATCTTAAGCAAGATTATGAGGATTAGCATTAAAACCTAATTCCCGCCAGACACCTAATGACGAGTTCGTTTAGAAAGTCTTTGTTAAATAAATTATCCATGTTACTGTTCTAACTTTTCCTTGTTTTTTTTCTTTCATGAGCAATGGTGATCTATGGCAAGGCTAAGGCAGCTTGAGATTAAAAGATGAAGGGCGAAGGAATACAAGGGATGAAGACCTTGTTAGCATAGGACTTCTGCTAGAAATTGTATTGTAACAACTTAGTTATAAATTAGGACTTGGCTTACCTTTGCATTAATGCCTTAGGAAGCATGTAAGACCTTTTACCAAACGTGTAAACTTTGTAGATTTTGAAACAATGTGAGTTCAATTTGGAATTTGTACGCCTGTGAAATGTCAATACAATTGGAACCTTGTAATTCAAACTTAACGAATCTTGAATAAAAATGCCAAACTTGTACACTATATTTTGAACTTGTGGTTATCTTGGAAAAAATAACGTCCAAACGAATATTGCACATTAACAGTGATTCTATGTCTTATTTCCAAACCAACCTTGGTAACAACTAAAGATAATGGAATAACGGGAAAAACAGTTCGATTAACAAAACTCAAACTTGTCTTTAATCCATGAGATCTCAACTAAATCTTCCAATTTTGCTTGAGTCGAAATTTTGAACAAAACCAAATGCTCACAATCTTCAATTCGCATTATTTTTCTCTTGGCCAAAATCAACTGCCAATGTCCTAGAGAAACAAAGTTCCAAATATTCTGCACTTTCCATGACCGTCCACTAAAATCAAATCTTTCATCTAAGCCAAAACTTAGATGGCCCAAAATACTAAAACCTTAAAAGATGCACGGGAGATTGTTGATTCTTTGTAAATCTTAAATCCCTTAGATTGATTGAAAATGCAAACATCTTCTATGGCTTGTAAAAGAACCATTGTGAGTCACCTCAAACCCATAACCATAACACCCCTGTTAGGAGTGCATTTGCATGCAATAAAAAGAAGAGGGTAAATTTTGGGGTGCGACATATGTCTTTACACATGTGATTAGGCATACATGCAAGGTGCTAAGTAGATCAATACTCTTAGAATTTATTTTGTTAAATCAAAATGATTAACGTTAACTAGAAAATATTTTCATAACCATTAATAACTGGTAATTCCTTTTTGGCCCTTTGAAAACTTTTTAGACAAAGTCATATTCGTTGTATGAATGAAATAAATGTACAATATCTACATTAATTTTAACAAATAAATATTAGACTAATGTTAATTATATTAATATAATTATATAAACCAGACATTATCGTAAAAGAAAACTCTTTAAATCATATAGGACCCTTCATTTATGAGACAGCTTAATAAAAAAACGAAAGAAGATTGATCGCGACTTTGTGTGTCTTATAGAATTTTGACTGCAAGTGCACAGTTCTATCTCATGTAGTTTTAAAGATTATCGAATCCCAAGAGACTAAATGTCAAACTATCGCGATCTTATATTACTACGTAAATCTAAGGCTAATAATGTAATTGATTTGGGTTTGAGAGAACTTAAGTGAATTATGGTCAAACTTAAATTCCAGGGGAGATACCGGTATGTAATAGTCGGACTTCAGGGATCTAGTAATTTATTGACACAACTCGATTGTTAAAACAACTTTCAGTAGAAATTATTGGTTCGAAAACCCTCTTCTCACCCTCTCGTGTTTATTGATTCAGATCCTATAATTAACCTAAGTGAGCGCTCTCATTGTATCATTTAAAGTTTAAAAAAGTTTTTGAAAACAAGTAAAGACTAAATAACTTAAAAGCGCTCTCGCTGTATTTTAAGTTGATGTACAATAACCACTGTCCAGTTATTATCTCAAACTCTCGTTTTATTGATCCTAACTTATATTTGTATTTTACTCTCGTAATAAAACAATTTAGTTATTAAAAATGGAAATTGAAATTGGAAAATTGTTTTTAAAAGAGTTGCTTCAATTGGTATTCTAGACCATGTCGGTTATGTGACCTTACATACCGGTAATAATAATTTAGCCTAACATATTATAAATCTCATAAACACAACAACAAAAATACAACATATTAAATAACACAGATCCAGGCATGTCAGGAAAATTTAATAATAATAAATTAAAGCAGTTAAAATAAACCTGAAAATACGGAATTAATCTTGAAGTATCAAGCTGTCTCCCACTGGTCGGTGAGATCTGCCCGTAAAATGATCGAAATCGTAAATTGCAACAAGGAATTAAAAATCTTGGTTCTGACGTAAAGTTAGAACTAGCAAAAGTACACAACAGTTTCCTGTGTGAAAACTGTTGTGAGAAAATATTTTACTGCTTAAAACTAAATTGAAACTGGAAAATAAATCGAAACGGGATGCTTGGAAATTAAAGTACGAACGACGGGGAAATTAAATTGAAAAATGGAAAAGAGAAGATGAAGAAGAGGAAGAAGAAGAAGAAGAAGAAGAGAGAGAGAGAGAGAGAGAGAGAGAGAGAGAGAGATCCAAAATCAAGCTACTCAATCTCTATTTATAGAGTGGGTGCTTTGAGAAGGAATAGGAAAGTTAGCCTGAAACTCGTTCTTTTGGAGATTGCTTGCTTGAGAAAATATAGGAGTGACGGCCGCTAGGGCTTGCGTAACGGTCGACATGGCTTGCAAGTTGAGAGAATCCCGCCTTGTAGGTCACAACGGTCGTTACAACTTGCATGTGAAGGGTGTAACGGCCGTCATACCTTGTTGGGCTTGCAAGTTGCGTGTCTTCATGGGCTGGGCCTGCAAGCTTATTTGATTTCTTTTCTTCATGCCTTCACCTTTCATTTTTCTACCAAACCCCCATGCTATTTATTTACTCCTTTTGTGGTTTTAAGCTCGATTCTTCTCTATTTTTGCGACTTTCTTCATACATGCCTTGTAAATAGTAAATATCTGAAAACATAGAAAACATCGGCATAATACGAATAAAGAGTATCTTAATTAAAATAAAATAAGGCATTATTCATATAAATTGAGTCAAATATACGATACATTTTCGGATTATCAAACTCCCCTACACTTGAACCTTTGCTTGTCCTCAAGCAAATAATAGAATGAGAATCATTTTACGTACGGGTTCTGACACAATCACACGACACAACTCAAATCGTACGTCGTTGAGGGGCATTTTGTTAGAAGGATGAAACTAGGATCCAACACTAATGATACATAAATGACACGAAACCATAGAACATGATCGAAAACCTCCGCCCTATGTAAACCAGTCCAATTCATGCTATCATAACTTAACCTAATTCTTTTTCGTTTAAAAGCATCCGCTTTCATTCTAGCGCAATCACATTAAGCCCTTTATCTTTTCCGCACGCACATAGTAGAGTAGCCAGTTAGTGATTATAGTCGTTTATGCACGAGGTTCTGGTATACAAGTTGGTAACACTTTTGCTTTCCCAAATTGCAAGTCGCGGGGGATCGAACTGTAGTCCGCCTTACCAAGTTCAGCACCAAAAACGGTTGAACTGACTTACAACGGGTTGTTATATCATTTTTATAGGTTCCGCGATCGTTGGATTAAATGACCGGGTGAGGGTCACCTAACTTAATTAGCGCATTCCCTGTTATAGCCATTGGCTCCCTACATAGTTTGTGAATAAGACGGTGCTGACTGCTAGTATAAACTACTCAAGGTTGATCCAAGACTAAAACTTAAGGTTTCGACATCATAAGTACTCAAACCAATCTCGCTTAATTTGGAGGATTAAGGTGTCAAGGTGGTATTATTTTTGTCGAATATCTTTCAAAATTATAACATAGCCTACTTGTGAGCAACCTATATACTTTTCGAATATCCCGAGTTATGTGTCAAATAAAAAAAAATTCTTTTTGGGGTTCAAGAATGCGTGGAAGTATGAATAACGATGGAAATGATTGTCTAAATGAAATCAATCGTACAAGAATTTTTTATTGAAAGGGAAATAAAAAAAATTCAAAGAAAACTTACTAGAAAAGGAAAAGTAAAGTTTCCTCCCTAATCTTAGACTAAGCATTGTCCCCAATGCGACAATACGAAGCGAGAAAAGAAAACAGGAAACTAAAATAAAAATAAAAATCACTCATCATTATTTCTGCTGCTAGACGCTCCATGTGTCCTTACTCGACCTCTTCTACGTCCATCTCCTCTAGCTCTAGGAGGTTCATTGCCAGTGTTGTAAACATATGCGTGCAAGCCTTCAACACGGAATGACAAAGCGCGCCTTTCATCAGTCAGATCCAAAATGTCACGGTGGTTCTAATAAGCGTTATCGTGTTGATCACACTGTAATTCTTGCATCATTTGCATCAATTCTTGTTGGCGTTGATATTGTAGTAATAATTTTTCATAGATGGATTCAATTGTAGCTGGTTGTGGGGCGTTTTCCAGAGGCACTTGTGCTTCAGGTTGGTGGACATCGAGATGGGGCTCTTGCTGTTGATTCTCATCTGGTTCTGCATTACATGCGCCTCCTTGGTTATTTTGCACATTTCCCCAAGGAGTAGGGGCATTAAGATCATAACACCAATTTTGAGCGACATCAATCCTTACAATGGCCTGATTTAACAGAATGATAGTGCGAACTACCCTGTTCCGCACCATGAGATTGTACCTTCCATCCTGTCGTGCCTTGACAATGTGACTATACTGACATTATTCTATATCCAAGAATTCAGCTAGCCATGAAGGCAGATATTGCATCCTGTCCTCCAAATTCAGATAGTGGGCTATAGCGGTAACTATTCCCCCGATATAGAAAGGTGAAGCACTGACATTCCTTGTAATGAGATATTGGATGTGGCCTAAGAGGAATGAACCGACATTTATTCGGACATTGGGAGTAAAAGTGCAGTAAAAGAAATACATCTCCTTAGAATTTACCTTACTATTATTAGCTTGCCCAAAAATTGTATTAGCTAATACACTGTGGAAATAACGGATGCACGAGTTGTGGATATGGGTAGAAATAAGTTTAGCCCAACTAGTAGCAGGAGTACCAGTTATGCTTTCCCATATCGTGAACGATCTTTCTGTCCAATCTTCTTCATTAGGAATCCTGTATTTCACACCCTCGTCGTGATTGAAGTGAAGTATTTGACTTAGAGTTTCCTGATTCATAGTATACTCGATGTTAAACAACCGGAAGTTTGTTGCTCCGATGAGATACTAATCGGCTTCAGGAGTGGGAGGTGTGTTGTAAGAAAAAGAGTTCAAGAATTCCAAAGTGAGAGATTCATTGGTTGGTAGATTTAGTGTGGCAACATGATTTAAGCCTGATTTATTGAGCATAAAATGCACACTATCTATCAGGCTCAACTCACGCAGACAATCAATATCAACATACCGAGTGGGAATTACGCCTCTCTGATAGAATTGGCGGTATAATTGCTCTTGGCGTTCTTCGGCTACTCCATTTCTGAACATAATGCCAATGAGGTTTGGTTCTTCGCTTTCTTCTTGTGCTCTTCTAGCCATTTGGACAAGATATTGGAAAATTTTGGTTTACGGTGGCAGAGGAAATTGAGTGGGTTGATATATGGTGAGTTATTTTTCCAAGCGTTTAAATAAGAAGTGAGGTTGGAAAGTGAGAGGTTTAACGGTGGGAGGTAACAGATGGTTTGAATGAGTGTTGGATGGATTTGAATTGTTTGAAACGGTGGAAGAATGAGAAGAAATGAAATTTATAACATTTTGGAAAATGAAGTGGTGTAACGGTCGTTACACGTGAGGCTGTGATGATCTTCACAAGGCCTATAACGATCGTTACAAGATATAGACAAGGTGGCAATCACATAAGGATGCTTGCAACGGTCGGCATACGCGTCAATGTGTTGCAACATACTTTTCCTTCTTTGACCGTGCATGTGATGCTTTTGTCATTTCATGTCTGATTGGAAAATTAACTTTTGACTACACAATGAGACATTGAAATGACAATTGAGATAATACTCTGTCATGTAAAAATTACCACACTCAACCTACTACACCTAGCTACTAACAAGAAGTATTCATATTTATTTGCACCGAGCACAATAATAATTTATAATCAATGTGGTAGTAGTATAGGTATAACATATGGCATCAGAAAGCAGTAAAACACAATTAATGAGAAATGTAAAACACAAACAATGGAAAACAAATAATGATAGTAAAATTAAAATTACTGAATGAAAGAAAATAAGTATTCTGGAATTTCAAATAAAGTACTAAAAAGATAAATAATACTAGAATTAGTTCTTAATCTAGAAATAAAAATGCTAAAGAAAAATAGGAAATCCTAATTAAACACCATTCCCCTACACTTAGAGTAAACAATGCCCTCAATGTTTAAATGTAAACATCATTAATTTCTGGAATTGTAGTGCTGAAGAGATGATCTAGATTCTTTGTCACTAAATCCATGAAACTATGAAAATATTTGCGGATCTCGGCAACATCTCTATGAAGAGTAGCAACCTCTATCGTGAGAGCATTAATAGCAGCACCATAATCAACCTGAGGGACGTTGACAACAGTGGAAACAGGGGGAGTAGGTGGGTCCCAGGCTAGATGGTCATAAAATATAGGCGGTGTCAAGGGATAGGTTTCTTCCATCTCAGGGTCAGACTCATCTAATTCCACTGGATGGTCATGATAATGGGGTGGTGTCAAGGGATCAGAATCTTATTTTCAGGATCATGGGTAGCCTGGGTAATATTCTGCAGGTTAGCTAGCATAAAGGATGCGCCAACTACCGGCCTGGACTGAAATATACAAAACATGATAAACAACTCTTCCTTGGATACTAAAGTATCATTCTGAGGTTTTCCAAATAGTGTGAATGCTAGAATCATGTGGAAATATCTGATGGCTGGGTTATGAATCTCAGATGAATTTTTAGGATTAGGGTCCTCCTTACATTGTCTAGAAATCTCCCCCCAAAAATGATCAATTTGGTTATCCATAAAATAGTCCTCTTGGACCGTGGTGAAAGCATATGCACTTACAGGGAAATCTAATAAAGGAACAAGTTCACGAGTGGTGAATCTGTGGGTGAAACCAAACAATCTGAAGCAAACTACTCCTCTAGATAATCCTATACCAATGTCAAGGTTGTAGTGTAAGGAACTGACGAACTCCAAATTCAGGTTGCGGTAGGTAGAGTGCTGGTAATGGATGAAGTAGTCCCAACCAATCTAGTTAAACATGTAACAGACACTCTCCCGAATACCCAATGCTGTCAATATGAGATCATGTGCAAAAATGGTGGGACACATCTCTCTCTGGATAAGGATCTCATAACGCCTTCGATGAGCATCGCTCCCGAAGTTAACTGATATACTATAAGAATAATCCATTTCTAAAGTTAGTGAAGAAGTGGTTTGGTTCCTGAAAGTCAACCAAAATAGTTTTACGTTAGCATCGGCCTAATGCCTAAAAACAGAAAAGAAGATGAGAAAAGAATAAAATAAGAAAAATTTTAAGACAATTTATGAAAATAAATAAATTAAAAGTTTGTAGGAAAAGAATTCAGTTAAAAGGTGGGTTGCCTCCCACAAAGCGCTCTATTTAACATCGGAAGCTCGACCTATTTCAAATCGAAAAGTTATTTTGGTGACTCATCCGGAAGCTATATAAATTTCAGACTAGTTGTGTAGTCCTTGTTTTCAATACAATAGTAGTTCTTCAAACGCTGCCCATTTACAATGAACAGATCACTGGTTTTTCCCTTAATTTCAACAACGCCACTTGGAAATACCTTAGTGACTTCAAAAGGTTCTGACCATCTAGAGCGAAGTTTTCCCGGAAAGAGTTTAAGTCTGGAGTTAAACTGGAGTACTACATCACCCTCATTGAATTTTTTCCTAGAATTGCGTTTGTCGTGCCATTTCTTAGTTCTCTATTTGTAGATTTTAGCATTCTCGTATGCATCTAGCCTAAGTTCCTCTAATTCATGGATATGTATAATTCTCTTTTCTCCACCGACTATGTAACTTAGATTCAGGGTTGTCATACCCCAAAATTTGCCCTCCATCTTCTCAAGAGATTTCATACATCCATGCTCAAGGATTCCTCAAGAGTTGATCAGACAAACTCTCTCCTAGACAATCAACCCAAACTAGGGTTTGGTATCTCTCAGGCCAAGATGGGCTTCCAACATCTCCAATGGTCTTCATGCCTCCTCATATGCTTCAAAGATTCTCCATGTCAAGTTTCAAACCTCACAAGTCAAGTTTCCTCAGACAATTGCTCAGATGGTTGAAAATCAGTTGTATTGGACAAAAAGTCAACTATGGTCAACATACAGTCAAACTTCATAATTTTTGGTCAACATCCTCATTTTGAAGTTACATTCATCATTTGATCAAGGGTTGATCATGATTCATCAAGAAAACTCAAGATTTGCTCAAAAGTCAAACTTTCTAAATTAGGGTTTCTAGGTGAAAAGTCAACTGAACTTTGACCTGATCATAACTTTCTCATACTTTCTCAGAAAGTTTTCCACCACCTCTTGTTTTGAAGGAAATTCAATTCTCTACAACTTCATGTCTCACAAGAATGCCCAAAAAATGCTTCATTTGAGAGGTATAGCTCAAAACATTACAGGTCATTTTCAAAGTCAACAAAAAGTCAACTTTTTGTTTTGAAGATATATTGAGCATGGAAACTCCAATTGAGATGAGACCAAAACGTTTGGTTAGAGGACTCTCAGAGCTTTTCAAAAAGTCTAAGAACACTCAAAAATGTGGAAAATTGAGCAAGATACACTATTCAGAAGTTGGGCAATTTTGGACAATTGCACAAAAGGACATTTTGGTCAAAATGCAAAATCTTCCAAATGGGCCTAAAATCTTTTGATCTAAACTTGTTCATGACATTATTCTTGACCCATAAATGCTTGGCTATGGTGATTTTCTATTTTTATGATTTATATTTGAATTTTATAACATTTAATTCAAAAATAAATTATATAAAATATGAAAATTAAGTTTTTTTTCAAAAGGATTGGATTTATATCTTCCTTAAAGTCCAAGAAAGCCCATGATTCATACCAAATTCGTGCTAGCCTTTGCATTCATGAGAAAATCAAATTTTTTCAAAGATTTGATTTATTTTTAATGGAAAATATTTGCACATTGATGGATGAATCTTTTTTCACTCCTTTTGCCATCCAAACTTTCTCTATAAATGCTCAGCAAGACACAAGCCACAGGGACAAAAACCCTAGCTCAAGCCAAACCCTTATTTTGCCAAAATTTTTCAAGGAACTTGAGAAATTCGAATTTCAAAATCCAGCCACTTTCAGCCTTCAAACATCATTCCATCGTGCTCAGAGAGTAAGTTTGAGTAAGAATGCACTCTTATCATTGATCAAAGCAAGCTGAATCGATCCATATACATTCATACATACTTGAATTTTTCTTGAAATTGCATATTATTATTCTGTGTGTTTTAATGGATTCTAATGCTTGCAATGTGTTCATGAGATGCTAAGGGATGGATCTGGGCAATCGTTCGTGAGTTTGAACGTCGGAATCGTGTTTGGCCATTGTTAGGGTTAGAAATCTGAGAAGCTTCGAACCGGCCTGTACAGGCCGATTCAGTTGAAACCGATGCCACCAATGGATTCAGGAGGTCCGATTTAGGTGGACTAGACCTTTCTTTTTCTTTTAAATTTCGTATTTTGCAGGTTTTAAGATCACCGTCGCCGGAGAAGACGACCGGAGCTAGGGCTCCGGCGTCGTTGACCTGGCTGACTCCGGCACGGGCTGGCGTGGCATAATGGCTTGCTTTGATTCGCTCCTTCGCGCTGACTGGGACCCAACGCTGACTGTGTTTGATTTTCAAATAATCCATGACACGTAAACGCTCTTATTCAATTAATTCCAGTTTTCCAAACACCAAGTGCAACATGGCGCAGCGGTTAAGGCGTTGGATGATGGAGATTCTCTCAAAGGTCTCAGGTTCAAGTCCTGGCAAGACCAATCACTTTTCCTTTTTCTCAAACTTGCACTATTTTCATATTTTCTTTTATTTAATATTTGCATTCTATTTTAATTAATTTCATAATTTTATTTCTGCATTAAAAATTGTCAAAAACATTTTTTTTCTTTTTGCATTATTTTCATAAAATCTTTATTTAATTTATAAAATTAAAAAACATATTTTTGCATGCATATTTATTTTTATTCATATTTTTGCATTTAAATCACATTTAATTAGTTTTTAATTATTAAATTGCATCCAAAAAATCCCAAAAATTTATTTTAACATATTTATATTATTTCCAGCATGTAATAATTTTCTCATATAAAAATTTGCATTTTTCTAACATTTTTTCTCTTGTTCGATTCATATCGTATTTTCCGATTTCTCATTCCTTTACAGGTTGATCCGATTCAGACGTTCTTTCTTTATCATTTTATTTTCCAATAATGTAACTGTCTATGGGATGTAATAGTTTAAATTAGGTTTTCATTTTCCGCAAGTTTAAATTATGTATCTGCCCCAAAGCCATGTAATAGCGTAGGATTTACCTTTCCGTACTTTTACATTCCGCATTTTACTTTCTGCACCCTATCAATTGCTAATAACTAGGCGTGTATGGCAAGATAATAACGGATATAGCACACTAATTTGCAAGACAAAATACTTGAAATCAACACACTTCTTTCACACATGCACCCCTTAGGGTAATTTTCTCTCGTTGCCTTACGAATTCAAAATGGTCATGTCCCTCGAACGTAGAGGTATTCTAGCACCGTTGCCTTCCAAACAAATCATCATCGTCCCTTCGATACAAAGATCATAAGACCCACGACGTCGCCTCCGAATACATGATCTTGACCCTCGATTGTCGCCTACGAAAAATGATGATAGTCCCTTCGAATGTGCTAGGATACTTCCTACAAGTTGCCTTCTATGACCATCCGATGTCCCTTCGAATGTCCCGCTTACATCCAACGAATGGGGCTACCTACTAACTAATGGTACGGCTAGCGCTATTCTAAAGGAACGTAGAAGTACGAAAACGACCAATTCGAGTGGGTAATAAGTCTTTAGTTCCTTGCTCTAAACCAAATGCTTTTCACACCACACTCTTTTCAAAGTTCAAACTCTTTTAAAACGAAACATTTCGAACACTTTGTATACACTCCTACATGAGTCATTACAAAGTCAAAGCGAAATGCCTCTTTTTTTCAAAATATTTTTGTCAAACACACAGAAAGCAATTTTAAAAGGTGATCTAGAGCAACTAAGAGCCCGTAGATAACTACGGATGGAAAGGGGTGCTAATACCTTCCCTTTTCATAACCATTCTCCCAAACTCAGAATCTAAACGAAGGTCTTTTTCTGTACTTTTACCTTCCCTTAATTGGATAAAAATAAAAGTCGATGGCAACTCTTGCTATCCGCACATTTGCGATACAAAAATCCTACAAAGTCAGTTCACCGTGTTACCGAACTGGCGACTCTGCTGGGGAAAACACCCTAAAAGAGAGAATTGCCTTAGGGACTTCTAGATAACTTTTATTGCTTTTTGTTTGACTTGTATGCTTTATCTTTAAGGGTTGCTTGGGTATTATAGTGTTGGGGGATCCTACACCCGGATCCGGGTTTCCTTTTAGGTAAGTAGCAATAAATCGTCGCGACCGCTAGACGTATAACTAAACGGTCAACATGATGGCTACGTTAGCGTGACACTTTGGTTGTCCCGATACTCTTCATTCCCAAGTTGAAGATAGTATTTGGCTTCTGCGTGGTGTCATCAAGCGCTAACTAAACTTTTAGAACCTTAATTGACCCATCTTGGCCATTAGAAGGTAGTGAGATGGCCGGCTTTGGTGCAGACTAAGGTTGGTTGATACTCGATGCTACGCTCATTGAGATCCGACTTTTGGGATATTTTCGATCGACCATTTGGCAGTCGTATTGAAATAAACGCCTACGAGAAAGATCAATGATGTGAGATTCCTAGAACCCGGTTACTATTATAGGACAGGATGAACCAACTCAAACTTTTGGTGGGGTAATCACCTATACCTCATGCAAGCCTTAAACCTAGGCTCATTGTGTGAATTGTTTGTGTGTGCTAAACATGACATCATGACATCATTCGCATTGCATATCATTTCTAACTATTTCAAGGACCTAGGGATTTATCTTTGCTTTGTTTTGTAGGGTATTATGGCTTCTAGAAAGACTATCCGAATCAACTTCATGGGTATACCTTCTCAGCTCAAAGAATTGGTTTCAGAAATTCCCGACCATGCTCAGTTTATCAAAAGACAAGGTTATCTACTTGACTTGGTTATCTCCGGTTTTGAAGAAGATATGATGCATGTCCTATTCCAGTTCTTCGATCCGAAACACCATTGCTTTACATTCCCAGATTATCAGTTGGTTCCTACCTTGGAAGAGTTCTCTAAGCTACTTGGGATACTTATTCTTGATCAAATGCCATTCACCGGTCTAGAGAAGGTTCCTAAGTACGAAGACATTGCATCCGCCTTACACCTAAAGCGCTCAGACATTGAAGCCAATTGGGAAACTAGAAGTGGAGTTAAGGGTTTACTTTCCAAGTTCCTAATTAAGAAAGCCCGAGAATTCCTCAAAGTTATGAGTTTCCATGCATTCGAAGATATTGTGGCCTTGCTAATCTATGGTTTGGTTTTATTCCCTAACTCGGATCAATTCATAGATATCAATGCCATCAAGTTGTTCCTTACCCGCAATCCTGTGCCTACCTTACTTGGAGACATCCTACATTCTCTCCACACTCGTACTACTAAGAGACAAGGAACTCTCATGTGTTGTATACCGTTACTTTCAAGGTGGTTTATTTCGCACCTTCCTCCATCAGTTTTGAAGAATGAACAAAGGCTGAGATGGTCTCAAAGATTGATGTCACTCTCTCATTCAGATATCCGTTGGAGCCTTTTCTCTCAAAAGGACTTCACATTCATTGAGCGTTGTGGAGAATTCCCTAATGTACCACTACTTGGTATAAGAGGAGGTATTACTTACAACCCTTCTCTAGCGCTACGTCAGTTTGGTTTTGCTCGAAGAGATGGTCCACATGATATGCTTCTCCAAGATATTGTGTTCGACTACAATCACGATCTCCAGAATTACCGACGAAGGTTCATACACGCTTGGGGCATGATAAAGAAGACTGATACCAAGACTTTGGGGCACCCAAACTCCATTCCTTGGGAACCTTACCTCAAATGGGTGCGAGCTCGAGCTCAAAACCTCATGATGCCATTCACGCCTGTTTTACCAATAATTATGGAACCTGTTGCTATAGGTGACGTACCCTATACCGTCCTCTATCCTGACATGCCTACTGATTTTGAAGACTTGAAGAGATCCTGGATTCAGCTCAAGAAAGAGAGGGATACCTTTGAAGCTCAGTGCTATGCAAGTGAGAAGAAAGTGCTAGAGTTAACCAAGCTACTTCACGAGGAGCGGAACATCAACGCTACATCGGCACCAAGAGGAAGCGCCCATGGGAGACTTAGAGCTTTTAGGATGTTTATGTTTTCTTTTATTGTTTTGAACTATCTCTTGTACTTTAAAAAAAAAAGAATAATAAGAAGAGTACTAATAAATGTTTGCTCATTGTTTGTTTAACAAATTTAAATCTCTTAGGTCCTTGAAAACATTGCATTGCATTCGCATAAACATTGCATATCATAGCATAACATCGCATCACAGGTACATTGAAGATTGGTTTTCTCATTTGCTCGCTATTTATTTTAGCAGAAATGGCTCTTGAACAGTCTGTCAAAGATCTTCAAACTCAGAATGCTTAGTTTCAGCAGATGTTTACCAGCTTGGTCCAAGGCCAAGAAGATCTGAAGAAGCTCATCAATAGAAAGAAGAAGGTTGTTGGTCTCCTCAACATGGGCAGACGCTACAAAGGTGGTCCTAAGAGGGTCAGTCGGATAGAGCTCTCAGAAGGAAGTGTCAAGACTGAACAAAGTAACAAGGGTAATGGTGAAGGCAGTCAGCCTGAGCTTGAGAAGAACTATGATGATGGCCAATACTCTGATGAGGATGACAAGTACAAGCAACTTGAAGATCGTCTGAATGCTGTGGAAAACCTGAAGATGTCCGGGCTGAATTTTGATGATCTGAGTCTTGTCCCTGGTGTTGTGATTCCTCCCAAGTTCAAAGTTCCAACTTTTGCTAAGTATGACGGCATGTCTTGCCCTAAGCTGCATTTGAAGTCCTATGTCCAGAAGATCAATCCCCACACTGATGACAGAAAGTTGTGGATGCACTATTTTCAAGAGAGTTTGTCCGGAACTCAGTTGGAATGGTACTATCAGCTAGAGAACGACCGTATCCGTACTTGGAGTGACTTGGCAGATGCTTTCTACAGACAATATGAGTACAATGCTGAATTGACACCCACTCGCATGCAACTACAAAGCATGTCTATGGGTCGTGATGAGAAGTTCAAGGAGTATGCTCAGAAGTGGAGAGATCTAGCAGGCAGAGTTCAGCCACCCTTGTCCAATAGGGAGTTGGTTGATATGTTTATGGGAACACTGACGGGCCCATTCTTTAATCATCTGATTGGAAACTCTTCAGCCGGATTCACCGAGTGTTTACGGTGATTTCTCGTAAACAACCGCTAGTCTTCCAATTTTTACTATTTATTATTGGTTACTTGCAGGATCGACTAGATTGATCCTAGGACACATGTGTCATAATAGATTTTTATGTTCAAACCCATGATCTTCAATTGATTCTTAAAGCACTTACTTAAAGTTGACTGTGGGAATATACTGACTGTTTGTGTAAAGATTTCGAACTTAAACTTGATTATTGACAATTGAATGTAAAGGTAAGGACACTCTTAAAAAGTAACAATTTCTGGGAAATACAATAAAAGTTTGAAAGTAAATAGGTTTCTAGAACAATAAGTGTTTAAAGGCAAATGGTATAAAGATAAAAAGAACAGAATCGAAATACTTTAAAGGTAAGAGTGCAGGAAACTGGAAATAAATGATAATAAACTGGCATTTAAATTATAAAACAACATGATGTTCTTAACGTACATGATATCTCCTTGACTCGTTTCCCTTTCGATCACGGTAATTTGAGTATTTGAGAAATTTTTAGTACATCTAACGAACACCTTCAAAATCTAATAGAAAACATCTATTTATAATGTTCTGACCCTAACGGTCCTACTATAATATTGCGCCACGTTTAAGACATGCAAGTCTCTTTCGTTCACCAATCTCCACGCGTCCCTTACCATGGCGCCTTTTTTATTCAAAATTCGAATCTTCAGGTTCCATTCGAAATTCGAATTCCATAACCATTTGTATTTCACTTCAATCCTTTGTTTGGACCGCTCCAATGTTGGCATATTTATTTAAAGGAATTTCTTCATATCCTAAAAATACTAAAGATTTTAGTTCGAAATATCGCTCACCATTGGCAATCGAAAGATCCTTTCTCTATAAAAAAAAGGCCTTATGTTTACCTATCACCAACAAATATTAATCTCTTTTCCATGTGATAGTAAACATATTTTATTCGTCTATGCCAATTTTACCCTTTTCGAAATTGCCAGCTAACAAATTGCCCCTCAAGAACAGTTATTTCGACAGATATAGAAATATTTGTTCTTGAATATCTCATGCAATTTCGATACAGTAATGATGATTTCACTGTACATGACGTCAGAGTAGGTATCCAACTTTTCTGCTAATGTCTAATCAGCACACCTAAACGTGCTATCATAGCAGTTAAATGTTAATAATTAGAGAAAACGTCATTTCCCAAATGACAACACGTCACATCCTAGGAAGTTGAAAAAATTCACCTTTTTTGCCTTTTCAATAAAATGCTTACACGTGTCCCACTACTCTCCAAGGGTCAAAAAATTTCTAACCGTTGAAGAAGCTATAAAACACTTCATCTTCTTCATTCTGAACTTTTCCCAAATCTCTCTCATTCTCAAACAAACCAGATTCTGCACTCTCAGTTTCTTTAAACAAAAAACAAATGATCCTCATCAGAAACCGATTTGACCACTATATCATCTATGTAAATCTGCATAAATGTTTCGATAAAGTCATGGAATATTGTGTTCATTGCTCTTTGGTATGTTGCCCCAGCATTTTTTAAGCCAAAGGGCATTACTACCCATTCATATGTGCCTAAAGCGCCGGAAGGTCGTTTGGGACATCATCCTCCAATGAAAATCGATTATAGCCAGAATATCCGTCTAGCATACTCAGGTATTCATAACCGGCTGCAGAATCAATTAACATTTCGGCTATAGGCATAGAGTATTCGTCTTTTGGGGTAGCAGCTTTCAAATCCCTAAAATCTATGCAAATGCGTAAAGAACCATTTTTCTTAATAACAGGTACAATATTAGCAAGCCATTCGACATACCTCGTGGTTCTGATAAACTTGCAGCGGAGCAATCGTTCTATTTCTGCCTTGATCTTCGAGAGGATTGCTGGTGCGAATCTTCTAGGCGCCTGCTTGATGGGCTTCTTGCCATCCTTGATCGGAAGCCTATGTTCCACCGTTTCTTTTCAAACCGCATTTCGTCGTAATCCCGTGCGAAACAATCTTTATTTGCTTTGAGCAATTCGATCACCTTATGCTTCAAACTGGGATTGAGTTTCGCACTAATGTACGTTACTCTTTTTTCGACTTCATCCCCAATATTAACTTCCTCCAAGGGGTCTTGAGCCGACATCTTGGCATTCGTTGATCTGGATCTTTTGAAACCTAATGGCTCTTGATCATAGATAGCGTCTAGCCGCTGATCCATTGGTGTGGAAGTTTGTCCTTCATTGGGTGGGGTTAGATGGGTGCCCTCAGGACTTGCTTTTGCTGCGTTATTTTTTGTTTTAGTGTCTATGGCTTGTGCAGCCATGTTGTGTATCTCGGCTTCGAGAGCCGTCTTTTTCTTATTCTCAGCCAGATAGGCCGAAAGCTTCTGGTAGTAGTTGGTTTCAGTCATAACACCCTTCGTTGTCCCGCCGTTGGCCGGATCGTCGAAGTCTCGCCTTCTTCTTCGACTTCTTGTCCATCCCACATCGTTCTATCCCACTCGAAGCCATTGGGACGAAGTGTTAGAGAATAGTAGGCATTTTCATTTGGTTCGAAGTACTCTTCAGGTGGGTTGCATGGCCCAATGTTGGCCATGTTACGGTCAAAATTCCTCTTATCAACATGATTAATATCTGTCATATAATAACTCTGGTCAGCCTCTATATTTTCAACTATTCCATCCTCTCTCCATAGTACTAATCTTTGATGCATTGAAGAGGGTACAGCTCCAATTCCGTGGATCCATTCTCAAGTAGCATGTTGTAGTTGGCCTTCGCAGCTATTACCATGAACATGGTTGGCCTAGTCAGGGAACCAACCGTGAGATTCACTTGTATTACCCCTAGTGTCTTACCAACTTTACCTTCGTAATTGGAGAGTACCATGTTATGAGGTCGAACGTCAGAATCCTGCATCCCTATCCTTTTTAGCATGAATCTGGGCATTAAATTGAGAGCTCCCGTCAACCACTTTATTTACGCCGTGTTGCTCCACTTTGGCCCGATGAGCAGAGGTTTCAAATGATTCTTCATTCCCTCGTCGGTCTTTCGCGCTCGCTCTTCGATCGCACGTTATTCATTATATAGTAACACACTCGCCTATGTTTGGCCATCTCCTCTTCGTCTGTTTCCTCTCCAACCCATACTTCTGGATTATGTTCAAACTCGCAAGGTAAAACTGATACAACATTACAATTGGCGTTAAAGAAAGACTCTTCGACTCGAAATCATCATTAGATCTTCTTCGTCAACGCTTCCTTTTGTTCTTGACCTCCTTTTTGGTGAGAATAACTTTACGGATACTGGGGTTTGCCCGGTGAGTTCTTGACTTTGGATTGTTAGTGCTAGACTCGCCAATTTCCATGGGCTTCACTCCTTCACCTTCTTGTTACGTTGGTGTCGTGCCATTGAGAGCGACATTGGATTTTTCCTTTATAATTTTCCAGCTGATTTCCTCCCTTCTATTCGAATTAAACGCCTCCTGATGCCATAGTTCTTCCACCCTGGTCGAAACTGCGCCATTTGCCCTTCCTTTGTCATTCTTTGCTTGCGCCACCTATCGGTAGGGATCTCTGGGTAATTTGAAAGATACCTTCCTTGCTTCCCTAGGATAAGGGCATCGGTCTTCTCGCATGGTTCGCCCGGATCGTTATTGAAGGATTCCACTTTACGCCCCAACCGAAACGAACGGCTGTTTCAAATGCTTGGACATTCCTTTATCATAAACTGCTGCATCCGGGACAAATCGGACATTCGCACCAATCTGTGGCATCGAACTATGAATTCCAGAGCTTTCATCATACAGGGTATACCATACAACCGATTGTCTTGCCTCCATTAATTCTTGTGCGCCCTCGGCCCTTTCGAATTCAGACTATCACGGGTTGCAAATGATGCTGCATCTTGGGCACAACAACTTGTCTTGGTTCTTCTTATGACAGTGAAATAGGTACTCACGCAGGCTTGCATCTTTCTTTGGCAAGCATCGTTCTACTTCTTGCATTTCGGCGTGTGGCTGCTCGAAATCCATCATGTTTACTCCCAGCATTGGGTCATCAGAAATTCTGACCTTCTCGAACTTCATCCTGAGACCTTCAGTAGCCTTAGTTAAATTTTTGTCGACAATATCTTGGCCCTCAGTAGCCTGTATTGCCTCTTTCATTAGTTTTGCCTTGAACACCTTTGGAAGGTTATCAGTAGTTCCTTTCTTAACCAGGACGAAACCTCCATCTTCCTCGAACTCCACGTTTGTTTTAACCTTGTTCTCAGAAACTTCGATCATGTTGATTTCCAAAGGCTCAGCATAGTTGGTTTCCGCCATCAGTAACGGATCCGTATCCACTTTCATGGGGTTTTTTCCCTTGTCCGCAAATTTCAACCTACCATCCTTGATTGCATTCTGTATCAAATCCCTGAAAAGAAAGCATTGTGAGGTTTTATGACCTAGGAAATTATGGTACTTACAAAAACCCCTCTTCTTCCTTTGTTCCAATGGAGGAATCTTAAGGTTCGGAGGAACTATTAACTGGCCATCCTTAACAAGCAAATCGAAGATTTCATCACATTTAGTTATATCGAAAGTGTATATTTTCTTAGGATATTTCTCATTTTTCTCATTTTCGACAGTGTCTTTTCCATTGGAAGGAAGCGAACTCGCAAGCGTGGGGTGCCTCTTTTAGTTCAAGAAGATCTATTTGAACGGTCGAAATTGTATGGGTCTTGGAAATCATCTATGTTTTCTTCTTCCCTCTATATAGGCTATTCGTTCTTTCTTATGATTCTTACTAGCCCTAGCCTTTTCCGCTTTTAACCTTTCGACTTGTCGAACTCATCGACCAATTGGGCCATATCCCTTAGATACTTGGGTATCCGGTTTCTCGAATGGAATAATCTAGGCCTCCTGCAGCCATTTCGACCAATTCATGTTCGTGCACTCTTAAAACATCTAGATTTTAACGATGGAATCTATTCAGATAGTCATCTATGGGTTCGTAAACTTTCTTTTAATGCTTGCCGTTCTTTCGGTGATTTTGGATTGGCCCATGTAGAATTGCTCATGAAAGAGTCTTTCCAAATAGGGCCAAGTATCCACGATCCGGGGTAATGTGGTGAACCACGTAACGCTCTTTGTCAAAGAACTTGGAAAATATTTTATCCTAAGATTTTCGTTATTTGATATATCCTACCAAATATCTCGCTATGTGTTCTACTGTCGACTCACTGGTATCACCAGCAAATTTTGTAAATTTGGGGACTTTGAAACCCCTGGGTAATTCTGTTTGTAGAATATAACCTTCAATAGGAGAAGTATAATTTGGCCTTCTAAATCCCGAATTTACACCATTTTGGGCCATTATTCTTTCCATCATAGCGGTTAGGTTATTTTCTGCCACTAAATTGTCGTTCCTGACCCTATGGACAATTTCGTCTGCATTCTGGTCCCTGTTGACAACCACTAATGGTCTAGGCTGTTCGATCCGGTCTTCTTGAACGTCTGGTTGCCTTAATCTTGGCCCTACGTTTCTCTCTTCGATCCCTCGTATAGGGGGTCGAACTTGTTCAATGGTAGGTTCTTCGTTCGAATCACCACCGGATTACGCCTCGTCTCCAGGCATCGGGGCACCAAAGAAATGCTATCCTAGACATCTGGGCTGTGTTTTCTTGGTTTGTTCTATTTATATTCTGAATTAAAGGACCAAAAATAGCATTCATTTCGCGGGCTAAGACTCCTACCATATCATGGTTACTGTCATCCATCTGTTGTCTAAACGCTGCCTGATTGTTAGTTGTCAGGGTAGGCCATTGGTTACGATTTCCCAAGTTCTGAGAGTTTGTAGCGAAATGGTTCGTTCCTGAACCAGATCCTCGGACTGGGGACAAAATGGGTGCGTTATGTAACCCTGCCATAAACGAAGTTGGCATCCCATACGGTGGATCTCTGGGCCTTAAAGGGTCAAAACCTGGAGGCCTAGTGGGAGTCGAATATGGTTGACTTCCTGCGTGCGGCATAGTTGAAATGGCAGATGGTATTTCTGTCACACTAAATGGGGCCGCGTTCGAACTACCCACAGGGATAGTACTAGAGACATCAGTCGAAGCCGAAACGACTGTTGACGCTCCTTGTGAGGAGGTTTGTCCCCTATCTTGGTTGGTTGTATTTGTCATTGTTTTGGTACGTTGTCTTCTGGGTATATACAGATTATTATCTTTTATTTTACCACTTCGAAGGTTCATATACCAATTCAAATTTTGCAATGTTCATAAAATTCTAATAAATGGTTTCTAATATGACACGGTCCCACCAGGTGTGCCAATTTGTTTACGGTGATTTCTCGTAAACAACCGCTAGTCTTCCAATTTTTACTATTTATTATTGGTTACTTGCAGGATCGACTAGATTGATCCTAGGACACATGTGTCATAATAGATTTTTATGTTCAAACCCATGATCTTCAATTGATTCTTAAAGCACTTACTTAAAGTTGACTGTGGGAATATACTGACTGTTTGTGTAAAGATTTCGAACTTAAACTTGATTATTGACAATTGAATGTAAAGGTAAGGACACTCTTAAAAGTAACAATTTCGGAAATACAATAAAAGTTTGAAAGTAAATAGGTTTCTAGAACAATAAGTGTTTAAAGGCAAATGGTATAAAGATAAAAAGAACAGAATCGAAATACTTTAAAGGTAAGAGTGCAGGAAACTGGAAATAAATGATAATAAACTGGCATTTAAATTATAAAACAACATGATGTTCTTAACGTACATGATATCTCCTTGACTCGTTTCCCTTTCGATCACGGTAATTTGAGTATTTGAGAAATTTTAGTACATCTAACGAACACCTTCAAAATCTAATAGAAAACATCTATTTATAATGTTACGACCCTAACGGTCCTACTATAATATTGCGCGTTTAAGACATGCAAGTCTCTTTCGTTCACCAATCTCCACGCCCCTTACCATGGCGCCTTTTTATTCAAAATTGAATCTTGGTTCCATTCGAAATTCGAATTCCATAACCATTTGTATTTCACTTCAATCCTTTGTTTGGACCGCTCCAATGTTGGCATATTTATTTAAAGGAATTTCTTCATATCCTAAAAATACTAAAGATTTTAGTTCGAAATATCGCTCGCCATTGGCAATCGAAAGATCCTTTCTCTATAAAAAAAAAGGCCTTATGTTTACCTATCACCAACAAATATTAATCTCTTTTCCATGTGATAGTAAACATATTTTATTCGTCTATGCCAATTTTACCCTTTTCGAAATTGCCAGCTAACACCGAGCTGATTTTGACAGGCGAGCGTATTGAAGCTGGTATCAAGAGTGGAAAGATTCAGGTAGAGACATCTTCAAATGCTGCTAAGAGATCTTTTGGTGGTAAGAAAGAAGTTAATGTTGTGTATGGTGAAAAGTCGAGCCAAGACCGACCGCGCTCAATCTGTGGGGGAAGTTGTGATCTCCAATCCTACATCAGCACAACCTCAGCGAGACAACGTGCGTAATCAGAACGCGCAAAGAAGACAGTTTATGAAGATCAGCATGCCATTGTCGCAAGCCTTGCAACACATGTTGAAAGCAGAGCTGATTGCTTTGAGGGATCCTCCTCAGAATGTCAACACTTCCTCTCTGAGATACAATCCTAATGCTAAGTGTGCTTACCACTCCAATAGCCCAGGGCATAGTACTGATGATTGTTGGGCTCTGAAGAACAAGGTTCAAGATATGATTGCAGCTAAACTGATTGAGTTTGATCCTCCTGTTGAGACTCCGAATGTGATCAACGCGCCTATGCCTAACCATGACAAGAGTTCCAATGCTGTTGGTGACGATACTTATGTCTTCAACATAGATGACTTGACCATTCCTCGATGGTATTAAGAAGAATTTGCTACAAGCGGTGTCAATCCGGATGCCCAGGATTGTCGTTGGTGCCGTCCGCTGATGGATGTGCTTGGAGAAGGCGTGTTCATGCATGATGGATAACCGTGAGATACTATTTCTAAAGCCACTGCGGAAGTGTGAAGAAATGTCTAAGTTGAAGATTGACAATGCAAACGAAACTGTACCATCTGTGTGGGATACCTTGGGGCAGCCAAGTGGAAAGTATGATTACATGGTGAAGTACACTGTTCCTGAGAGTTACAAGATTCCTATTGAAGATGTTCAGGCGACCGGTTGGGGTGACGATTTCCCAGAAGATTATGCTGATGTTAACACCATAAGGATCTCCTCTGCTGATCCTGTGCCTAGAGTGGCACCTCTCATTATTACTTCTCCAAGACCAGTTCCATATTTCTCCAACAAAGCTATCCCTTGGAATTATGGAGCTGATGTCTACTATCATGGCGTCAAGCAAGACCCTCTGACTATTAAAGATCTTACAATCGAAGCTACCATTCCTAACATTGACAACATCACCGGATCCAGTAAGGTGACCAGAACCGGAAGAGTATTCTCTCCAGATATCTCTCCTCCAAAGACACTGACTCGCATTCCATATTCAACCCATTCCCAAGCTAGAGGGAAAGAACCAAGTGACTCATCCCCTCGATCAAGTACCAAAGGAAGTTGCTGAAGACACCTCCAAACAAGAAATGGAGGAAATTTTGAAGATTATCAAGAAGAGTGACTACAATGTTGTGGAACAGTTGGGACAGACTCCGTCCAAGATATCCATGCTTGCTCTACTCTTGTGCTCCGAGGCTCATGCTAATGCCATGGTGAAGTTTCTGAAGAATGCTCACGTGCCGCAAGACACTACCACTGACCAGTTTGAAGTTTGTATTGCTAGCCTGGCTGCCAACAACGGCCTAGGCTTCTCTGACGCTGATATGACTCCTGCCGGAAAGAAACACAACAAAGCCTTGCACATCTCTGTTGAATGCAAGGGCACTACACTATCTCATGTTTTGGTGGATACCGGTTCTGCTCTGAATATTCTTCCAAAGACTGCTTTTGATCGGCTTGATATCAAAGGGTTGGTTCTGAGACCCAGTGACATCATTGTGAGAGCCTTTGATGGTTCTAAGCGGACAGTGCTTGGAGAGCTCACTCTGCCTGTCAAAGTCGGTTCCCAGACTTTTGACTCCACTTTCTTTGTCATGGACATCCGTCCAGCTTATTCTTACTTACTTGGACGCCCTTGGATACATGGGGCAGGCGCTGTTACCTCTACCTTACATCAGAAACTGAAATACCCGGTGAAAGGAAAGGTTGTCACAGTATGTGGTGAAGAAGAGTATATGGTCAGTCATCTGCAGTCGTTCCGTTACCTCAAGATGGAAGGTGAATTCTTTGAGACTCCCTGTCAAGCTTTTGAAACAATACCCAGAGTCATTCCTGTCGACTCTCCCACCACTCCTAAAGTTACACAAGTTCCGCCTAGGATGGCCTCGCTGAAAGACGCTCAAGCTTCTGTTGAAGAAGGTAGCTCTATTTGGGGACAACTCCCTGATCTTCCTTTCAAATTTGACAAGACTGGTTTAGGCTTTACTATCAAGGGTCAAAGATGATACGCGCGAATGTGCCGCCAACTTCCTTTCCGCATCAGCAGTGGAATCCATGCTATAGAAGGCGACAACGACTTCGACATCGCAAGTGGATCTTCCCAACTCCGATCATGGGCTCGGAATTGGAAGGCGAAGACGTCATACCAATCTCCTTTAGTCGAGTAATTGCTCTTGTTTTGTTTTGCTTTTATTTCTTTATGTTTTGAACAATAAACTTTGAAAGCCTAGTGCCTTGCCGGGCATCATGGCTCATTGAGGTTATTATCTGTCATTTGCGTATTTTCATTCAATAAATTCGTTGGACTTTTGCATTCAATTGTTTGTTTTCTTTCTTTACTTTATCACCCTTCAAAAGCTATGTGTTTCTTACACACACCCACGTGATACACGCAGAATCACTCCGAATATCGTTAATAATATGCTATTGCTAAATATGACTTGATAATCCGATCTACCAAGCCGAAGGCGAAAGTGAGGAAGATTGTGAAGTGCCGGAGAACTTGCGATACTGAAGAAGAAGAGCGAGTTATCACCACACGAAGAGCAAGTTGAGGTTGTGAATTGGGTTCACGAAGACAGAAAAGAGATCAAGATAGGAGCGGGTCTTGAGAAGTGTTAAAGAAAGATTGGTTCGATGCTACGAGACTATATTGAGGTTTTTGCTTGGTCATACGAAGACATGCTGGTTTAGACATTGATATTGTGGTACACCGATTGCCAACAAAGAAGGTTTTCTCCTGAAACAAGGTTCGTCGCATGCGTCCTGAGATGTCAGAGAAAATCAAAGCCGAAGTCATGAAGCAGTTCAATGCTGGTTTCTTAGTTGTTACTTCCTATCCACAGTGGGTTGCAAATGTGGTACCCGTACCTAAGAAGGATGGCAAGGTACGAATGTGTGTGGATTACAGAGATCTGAACAAAGCAAGTCCGAAAGATGATTTTCCACTTCCTCATATTGATGTTCTGGTTGACAACACCGCTCAGCATAAGGTTTTCTCCTTCATGGATGGTTTCTCGGTTACAATCGATCAAAATGGCTCGAAGACATGGAGAAGACTACTTTTGTTACATGGGGCACTTTCTACAAGGTTATGCCGTTCGATTGAAGAACGCAGCGCCACTTATCGCGTGCTATGGTGACATTATTTCATGACATGATTCATCACGAGATAGAGGTCTACGTCGGCGACATGATATCTCGATCACGGTGAAGAAGAACATCTCGATCATCTGCGAAACTATTTGTGGTTGAAGAAGTACAGATGAGACGAATCCCAACAAGTGCACCTTTGAGTCGATCCGAAAACTCTTAGGGTTTGTTGTCGTAATAAAGGTATTGAGGTCGACCCGCCAAGGTTAAAGCTATTCAAGAGATGCCGCCCCGCACCGAGAAGGAAGTCGAGGTTTCTTGGGCCGATTGAACTACATTGCCGATTCATTGCACATCTTGCTACCGTGAGCCAATCTTCAAGTTACTTAAGAAAGATCAAGTAGTGGAATGGAGCAGCGATTGCGGATCGCTTTTGACAAAATCAAGGAGTACCTACGAATCCTCCTATCCCGATGCCGCCAAAGGAAGACCTTTATCATGTACTTGACATTAGAGAATTCAATGGGGTGTGTGTTGGGGCAACATGGCGAGTGCAGTCGAAAAGAGCATGCAATATACTACCTTAGCAAAAGTTTACCGATCTGAAACAAGATACTCACGAGAAAACTTGCAACGCTTTTTGGCTGCTCACGACTAAGGCAGATATGTTGACTCACACTACTTTGTTGATTTCAAGATGGATCCGATAAAATACATATTTGAGAAACCACTCTCTCGGAAGAATAGCAAGATGGCAAATGATCGACCGAATATGACATCCAAGACACTTCTCGAAAGCGATCAAAGGAAGTGTAGTAGCCAATCATTTGGCTCATCAAGCCGTAGATGACTATCGATCTATGCATTCAATTTCGAGATGAAGATGTTTTACTAGTCATTATAAGAACCAGGCCCGACGAAGGACACGAACAAGGATCCCGATGGACTATGGTCTTTGATGGAGCCTCAAATGCACTTGGCAATGGCATTGGCGCCATCATTACATCCCTAGCGGACATCGCCTTTCACCGCCAGATTATGTTTGATTGCACTAACAACATGGCCGAATCTGAGCGTGCATCATGGGTATCAAAGCGCTATTGACTTAAGAATCGAGTTCTTACAAGTGTATGGAGACTCGACTTTAGTGATCGGTCGATTAAGGCGAGTGGGATACGAAGCATCCGAACCTCATTCCGTATCGAGCATGTTCGAGTCGATCCCTACTTGAAGAGATTACTTTTGATCACATTCCACGAGAAGAGAATCGGTTGGCGGGCTTGGCTACTATGTCGTCTATGTTCAAGGTCGGATGGGATAACAAGGCTCCCGGATCATCATTGAGAAGTTTGAAGAACCAACGCTATGAGCTTGATACGAAGAGAAACCTTGGTACTACGATGTGAAGAGGTATCTTGAGACTCGGGAATATCCCGAGGGCATCTTAATGATAAAAGTTCATGAGAAGATTTGCATCAAATTCTTCCTCAACAACGGCATCTTATACAAGCGCAACCACGACTTGTGCTTACTCCATGTAGATCGAAAACAGAATACGTATCATGGAAGAGTTACACGGCGCATTTGGTACCCACTCTGGAAACACCATGGCTAAGAAGATTTTGAGAACAGTTACTATTGGTCCACCATGGAAGCGATTGTCACCACTACGCTCGATCTTGTCACAAATGCGGTTATGCGACAAAGTGCACATACCTCGGTACCTCAGAATGTTCTAACTCCTTGGCCTTTTGCGTGGGGCATTGACATGATTGGGAAATCAAGCCACTGCTTCCAACGGACATCGGTTCATCCTTGTGGCAATTGATTATTTCACCAAGTGGGTAGAAGCGACCTCGTTCGCGTCACACTAAGAATGTTGTGGCTCGTTTCATCAAACATAATCTTATCTATCGGTATGGAACTCCTGAAAGGATTATCACAGATAACGGTTCCAATCTCAACAATAAGATGATCACCGAACTCTGCACGCAGTTCAAGATCAAACATCACAACTCTTCTCCTTATCGGCCTAAGATGAACGGCGCAGTGGAAGCCGCCAACAAGAACATTAAGAAGATTATCAAGATGACGGTGACTTACAAGGATTGGCATGAGATGTTACCATTTGCTCTTCATGGTTATCGCACTACACGGACATCCACAGGGGCAACCCCCTTCTCTCTTGTATACGGTATGGAAGCCGTCTTACCCATCGAGGTTCAGATACCCTCAACCAGAGTCCTCCAAGACACAGAGTTAGGCGAAGACGAGTGGGTCCAGACTCACCTTGACCAGATTAACTTGATTGATGAGAAACGACTCGCGTCCATCTGCCATGGACAGATTTATCAGAAACGAATGATCAGAGCATTTAACAAGAAGGTCAAGCACCGAGTCTACCAAGTCGGTGATCTAGTAGTCAAGCGCATCATTCTTCCACAAGGTGATCCCAGGGGCAAATGGACTCCCACCTATGAGGGACCATTTGTAGTCAAGACGATTTTCCGGAGCTATGATACTTAGCACCATGGATGGTAAAGACTTCCCACACCCTGTGAACGCAGACATAGTCAAAAAATACTACGCATAAATAGACCCGCTAGGTCGACGAACCTAGACAAAAATAAGGGTATCCTGGCGAACCAAAAGGGTTCGGGCAAAAGTTAAGGATATATACAAAACATGTACACCCGGCAAGTCGAAAACCTGAAAAGGCGGCTTGGGCAAAAAGGTATCCCGTAGTGAAAACCGAAAGGGGTCTAGGCAAAAGTTAGGGATTTAAGCGTACTATGTCTCTTCAGGTCACCGCTTCGGACTACTATCAGATTCAAGATTCAAATGGCGAAGATCAATTCACTCACTTTCTCGACAGCAAGGAGATGAGATAGTTGAAATATATGAGCACTAGCATAGCTGGAACTTAACGAGATTGTTTCCGCATAGCTTTTTACCTTTCTTGTGTACAAAACTACTTGGCCATACGCCACCTTTCAAATAAATACAAATTCTTTCTCTTTACAATTTTCACTATGGTTGTTTGCATAAAGTCCAACGTTTGCTTTGAATGACTATACGCATTTGACAATAAGAATCTAATCACAAACATACGAAAAGTGAACATACAAAAGTACTTACTACAGGCTCCAGGAATTGGGACGACGACGAAAGTCACCAAAACATTCCCCCGCAGAGCATGATCCCCCACAAAGGTGTCACTCACAACACAACTTCCCCAGCTGAGCAAAAGGGAATCCACGAGCAGCAATTCCACTCAACTAAGCAATGTTGCATCGGTCTCCAAGCAGTAACACCTCACCCCCAGTCAAGGTATTTATCCCCAGCGGGTATCTCTCAGTCCTTTCCTTTTTCCCCAACGGCAGTATCCAGACCCGAAACTTGGTCAGATAGTGCACCGGAGGAAACTACATCTTCATCCCCCAGCCTGGGATTACAACGGATTCCTGACTCTTCCAACCCAGTCTCCCGGCAACTACCAATTGCTCTCCAGCGAGATCAGCACTCAGAATCCCCAGTAGAGCGCCTCCTAAATTTCCTCCGCAGGATCTACATACAAGGTCCCCAACGTATCGCCTCCCAGATTCTCCTCAGCAGGGTCTATATATGAAATCTCCAACAACGAGCCTCTCGAATCTCTACCTTCCTCGACAATATCTCGGCCCAAGACTTGGTCAGATAGTGCATCAGAGGAATACATGATTTCTTTCTTCTCCTTCAAAAGCGGGGTTCTCACCTACTCAATCCCCCAAACAGAAGTCAGAAATCTTCAAACAGAACGTCCGCATCTTCTTCAAGATGGATATATTTTGAAATACCACAACATCTATCATTCATACATTTCTCATAAAGTCATAATTCATGCATATGTCATTCATATACACTGTCATGCATCATACTTTGCATAAAACTAACCAATATTCTATCAAAGTTCCTCTTGTTTTCTCCAAAGTAATGCTCCGACGCAAACAGTCCAGATTAAGCCCGAATCGACGGAAAACTATCGAAAGACCGCCTTGGTTGTCCTCCGACGATGGTCCAGATTAAGCCCGAACCGGGAAAACTATCGAAAGACCGCCCTTGGTTGTCCTACAACGATCGTCCAGATTAAGCCCCGAACCGACGGAAAACTATCGAAGACCGCCTCTGGTTATCCTCCGATAATGGCAATGGATCAACACCGATGCACAGGAAGATATCCACATTTTGCCAACTACTACCTCCCTCGAGTAATCGGCATGAAGATTTATTCGATCCTTCTTATTATCAACAGAACTACAGTCTAGCGTACGACTCGGTTGCCTTGGATGGCATCTTAAGCCCATCTCCGACTACTTATCAACATTGCTTCACTTTCGAATCTGCATATATGGTTAAAAATCAATGCAAACCAATAACTTCATTCAAAAATGGACACGAAGTCTAACGTCGACTCCTCCGGATGGCATCTTAAGCCCATCTCCATGCTCCTTCCAAACGACTACGAACCTAGCGTCACATTCCCAAAGATCAATTTTTCCAGATGGCATCTTAAGCCCATCCCGTCAATTCTCCTATCGACATTCTCGAGTCTAGCGTCGACTCATCCCCAGTATCCAACTTCTCAAATGGCATCGTAAGCCCATTCCGCATCATCCACCAATGAGTGCAAATTTTGTTGTAGTGTTCAATCATCTTCTACCTCCGGTCACGAAAGACAAGCGTGTCAATCTAACCCTCCAGTACAAGAAGATTGAACAGGGGCAGCTGTCATACCCCAAAATTTGCCCTCCATCTTCTCAAGAGATTTCATACATCCATGCTCAAGGATTCCTCAAGAGTTTATCAGACAAACTCTCTCCTAGACAATCAACCCAAACTAGGGTTTGGTATCTCTCAGGCCAAGATGGGCTTCCAACATCTCCAATGGTCTTCATGCCTCCTCATATGCTTCAAAGATTCTCCATGTCAAGTTTCAAACCTCACAAGTCAAGTTTCCTCAGACAATTGCTCAGATGGTTGAAAATCAGTTGTATTGGACAAAAAGTCAACTATGGTCAACATACAGTCAAACTTCATAATTTTTGGTCAACATCCTCATTTTGAAGTTACATTCATCATTTGATCAAGGGTTGATCATGATTCATCAAGAAAACTCAAGATTTGCTCAAAAGTCAAACTTTCTAAATTAGGGTTTCTAGGTGAAAAGTCAATGAACTTTGGTGATCATAACTTTCTCATACTTTCTCAGAAAGTTTTCCACCACCTCTTGTTTTGAAGGAAATTCAATTCTCTACAACTTCATGTCTCACAAGAATGCCCAAAAAATGCTTCATTTGAGAGGTATAGCTCAAAACATTACAGGTCATTTTCAAAGTCAACAAAAAGTCAACTTTTTGTTTTGAAGATATATTGAGCATGGAAACTCCAATTGAGATGAGACCAAAACGTTTGGTTAGAGGACTCTTAGAGCTTTTCAAAAAGTCCAAGAACACTCAAAAATGTGGAAAATTGAGCAAGATACACTATTCAGAAGTTGGGCAATTTTGGACAATTGCACAAAAGGACATTTTGGTCAAAATGCAAAATCTTCCAAATGGGCCTAAAATCTTTTGATCCAAACTTGTTCATGACATTATTCTTGACCCATAAATGCTTGGCTATGGTGATTTTCTATTTTTATGATTTATATTTGAATTTTATAACATTTAATTCAAAAATAAATTATATAAAATATGAAAATTAAGTTTTTTTTCAAAAGGATTGGATTTATATCTTCCTTAAAGTCCAAGAAAGCCCATGATTCATACCAAATTCGTGCTAGCCTTTGCATTCATGAGAAAATCAAATTTTTTCAAAGATTTGATTTATTTTTAATGGAAAATATTTGCACATTGATGGATGAATCTTTTTTCACTCCTTTTGTCATCCAAACTTTCTCTATAAATGCTCAGCAAGATCACAAGCCACAGGGACAAAAACCCTAGCTCAAGCCAAACCCTTATTTTGCCAAAATTTTTCAAGGAACTTGAGAAATTCGAATTTCAAAATCCAGCCACTTTCAGCCTTCAAACATCATTCCATCGTGCTCAGAGAGTAAGTTTGAGTAAGAATGCACTCTTATCATTGATCAAAGCAAGCTGAATCGATCCATATACATTCATACATACTTGAATTTTTCTTGAAATTGCATATTATTATTCTGTGTGTTTTAATGGATTCTAATGCTTGCAATGTGTTCATGAGATGCTAAGGGATGGATCTGGGCAATCGTTCGTGAGTTTGAACGTCGGAATCGTGTTTGGCCATTGTTAGGGTTAGAAATCTGAGAAGCTTCGAACCGGCCTGTACAGGCCGATTCAGTTGAAACCGATGCCACCAATGGATTCAGGAGGTCCGATTTAGGTGGACTAGACCTTTCTTTTTCTTTTAAATTTCGTATTTTGCAGGTTTTAAGATCACCGTCGCCGGAGAAGACGACCGGAGCTAGGGCTCCGGCGTCGTTGACCTGGCTGACTCCGGCACGGGCTGGCGTGGCATAATGGCTTGCTTTGATTCGCTCCTTCGCGCTGACTGGGACCCAACGCTGACTGTGTTTGATTTTCAAATAATCCATGACACGTAAACGCTCTTATTCAATTAATTCCAGTTTTCCAAACACCAAGTGCAACATGGCGCAGCGGTTAAGGCGTTGGATGATGGAGATTCTCTCAAAGGTCTCAGGTTCAAGTCCTGGCAAGACCAATCACTTTTCCTTTTTCTCAAACTTGCACTATTTTCATATTTTCTTTTATTTAATATTTGCATTCTATTTTAATTAATTTCATAATTTTATTTCTGCATTAAAAATTGTCAAAAACATTTTTTTTCTTTTTGCATTATTTTCATAAAATCTTTATTTAATTTATAAAATTAAAAAACATATTTTTGCATGCATATTTATTTTTATTCATATTTTTGCATTTAAATCACATTTAATTAGTTTTTAATTATTAAATTGCATCCAAAAAATCCCAAAAATTTATTTTAACATATTTATATTATTTCCAGCATGTAATAATTTTCTCATATAAAAATTTGCATTTTTCTAACATTTTTTCTCTTGTTCGATTCATATCGTATTTTCCGATTTCTCATTCCTTTACAGGTTGATCCGATTCAGACGTTCTTTCTTTATCATTTTATTTTCCAATAATGTAACTGTCTATGGGATGTAATAGTTTAAATTAGGTTTTCATTTTCCGCAAGTTTAAATTATGTATCTGCCCCAAAGCCATGTAATAGCGTAGGATTTACCTTTCCGTACTTTTACATTCCGCATTTTACTTTCTGCACCCTATCAATTGCTAGTAACTAGGCGTGTATGGCAAGATAATAACGGATATAGCCCACTAATTTGCAAGACAAAATACTTGAAATCAACACACTTCTTTCACACATGCACCCCTTAGGGTAATTTTCTCTCGTTGCCTTACGAATTCAAAATGGTCATGTCCCTCGAACGTAGAGGTATTCTAGCACCGTTGCCTTCCAAACAAATCATCATCGTCCCTTCGATACAAAGATCATAAGACCCACGACGTCGCCTCCGAATACATGATCTTGACCCTCGATTGTCGCCTACGAAAAATGATGATAGTCCCTTCGAATGTGCTAGGATACTTCCTACAAGTTTCCTTCTATGACCATCCGATGTCCCTTCGAATGTCCCGCTTACATCCAACGAATGGGGCTACCTACTAACTAATGGTACGGCTAGCGCTATTCTAAAGGAACGTAGAAGTAAGAAAACGACCAATTCTGAGTGGGTAATAAGTCTTTCAGTTGCTTGCTCTAAACCAAATGCTTTTCACACCACACACTCTTTTTCAAAGTTCAAACTCTTTTTAAAACGAAACATTTCCGAACACTTTGTATACACTCCTACATGAGTCATTACAAAGTCAAAGCGAAATGCCTCTTTTTTTCAAAATATTTTTGTCAAACACACAGAAAGCAATTTTAAAAGGTGATCTAGAGCAACTAAGAGCCCGTAGATAACTACGGATGGAAAGGGGTGCTAATACCTTCCCTTTTCATAACCATTCTCCCAAACTCAGAATCTAAACGAAGGTCTTTTTCTGTACTTTTACCTTCCCTTAATTGGATAAAAATAAAAGTCGATGGCAACTCTTGCTATCCGCACATTTGCGATACAAAAATCCTACAAAGTCAGTTCACCGTGTTACAAGGGTTTTATGGCCCAATAAGCTTTATGCCCAAGTTCCACTGGTATATGGCATGATTTACCATAGACTATTTTGAGCGATGTGGTTCCGATTGGTGTCTTATATGCTGTCCTATATGCCCATAATACTTCCTGAAGCTTAGAAGACCAATCTTTCCTAGATGTGGCAACAGTTTTCTCGAGTATTTGCATAATCTCTCTGTTAGAGACTTCTACTTTCTCGCTTGTTTGCGGGTGGTAAGGTGTTGCTACACTGTGTTAGAATCCATAGTTCAATAGGAGTTTGTCGAAGATTTTAGAAATAAAGTGAGAGCCACTGTCACTAATGATTAGTTTCGGCACATCGAATCTCGGAAAGATTATGTTTTTGAATAGCTTAATCACTACTTGTGCATCGTTTGTTGGAGAAGCTACAACCTCGATCCATTTAGATACATAATCAACTACGACAAGTATGTAATTATTGCCAAAATAAGGTAGGAAAGGTCCCATAAAATTAATTCCCCCACACGTCAAAGATTTCTACTTCTAGAATTCCTTTTTGAGGCATCTCATTGCGTCTTGATATGTTGCCAATGCGTTGACACCGGTCTCATTTGATAATCACAGCATGGACATCTTTCCATAGATTAGGCCGATAGAGGCCAGATTGTAGGATCTTAGCGCAGGTCTTTGATGTGATAGATTGTCCACCATAAGGGGCTTCTTGACAGTGAGAAATTATGTTCTCTACTTCACTTTTTGGGGCGCATCGACGGAAGATACCACCGTCCCCTCTCTTGAAAAGTAAGGGCTCATCTCAATAGTTGTGTTTGAGATCGTGAAAGAATTTCTTCTTTTGTTGATAGGTTAGATAAGGTGGAAGAACTCCTGCTGCTAAGTAGTTGACAAAGTCAGCATACCATGGCAGTGAGGTTTTAGTGAATACTGCTTCCACGATTGCAGTTGTCTCGTTATTGTCATTAACTTCAGGTGGTTCAGCTATGGTGTTTTTTGATTCTATTTGGGCTATTAGGCGTTCATAAGGAAAATCGTCATTGATTGGCATCTCTTCGGGTTTAAGATTTTCCGTCCTAGATAAATGGTGAGTAACTAGTTTTTCAGAACCCAGCTTATCTTTGATTTCTAAATCAAACTCTTGTAAAAGCAATATCCATCTCAATAATCTTGGTTTGGCATCTTGTTTGGTTAATAAGTATCTAATATCTGCATGATCAGTGTAGATAATTATTTTTGCACCTACTAGATAGGAACCAAATTTATCTAAAGCAAACATGACAGCCAGGAGTTCCTTTTCCATAGTGGCGTAATTTATCTATGCATAGTCCAAGGTTATACTTGCATAGTATATTGCATGGATCGTTTTGTCTCTTATTTTTCCCAGGATTGCACCTACCGCATTGTCGCTTGCATCGCACATTATTTCAAATGGAAATCTCCAATCAGGTGGTTGCATGATTTGTGCGGATATAAGGGTTGTTTTTAACTATTAAAATGCCTTTAGGCAGTCATCAACGAAAGTGAACTCATCCTCTTTCATCAGGAGGTTGGTCAGAAGTTTAGAAATTTTATAGAAATCTTTTATGAATCGTTGGTAGAAACCGATATGTCCTAAGAAACTTCGTATTTCCCTTACAGTTTTTGGGGGTTGGAGGTTCTCTATAACTTCAATTATAGTTTTGTCTACTTCAATCCCTTTTTTCAGACACTATGTGTCCAAGTACAATTCCTTGTTTAACCATAAAATGACATTTCTCCCAGTTTAACACTAGGTTTACTTGTACGTATCTCTCCAGTAACTTTTCTAGGTTTGATACGCATCCTTCAAAACTTTGCCCACATACAGAGAAGTCATCCATAAAGACTTCCATGATATTATCTATGAAATTGGAAAAAAATGGACATCATGCTCTCTGAAATGTTGCAGGAGCGTTACATAATCCAAACAAAATTCACCGATAAGCAAACGTACCATAAGGACATGTGAATGTAGTATTTTCTTGGTCGTCAGGGTGGATAGGAATTTGAAAGAATCTTGAATAACCGTCCAAATAGTAGTAATGAGAATGCTTAGCTAATCGCTCAAGTATTTGGTCGATAAAAGGTAGAGGAAAATGGTCTTTCCGAGTTGCGTTAATTAACTTCCTATAGTCAATGCACATTCTGGCTCCGCTCACGACTCTTTCTGCTATATATTCTCCAACTTTATTCGTCGTGACTGTTATTCCACCATTCTTGGGTAGGCAATGGACTGGACTAACCCATCGACTATCAGAGATTGGGTATATGATTCTTGCATTTAGAAGTTTGGTTACTTCGTCCTTGACTACAATTCTCATAATCGAGTTAATCCTTCTTTGATGTTCTCTAGAAGATTTGCAGTCGTCCTCCAGCATAATACGATGCATGCAAATAGAAGGACTTATTCCTTTTAGATCGAAAATGTTATATCCTAAAGCAGAGAGGTATTTTCTTAAAACGTGCAATAGTTTTTCGTCTCAATTTGTCCCAAGTCTACATTGGCTATCACTGGTCTTTTAATTTCAGGTTCTAAGAATTCGTACCTTAGGGTTTTGGGTAAAATTTTAAGTTCCAAATTTGGCTTCTTTGGAGAAGGCATATGATTTGGTGTTAGTGCTAGACATTCACTTAAACTTTCATCTCGATATTCGGGACGCCAATTGTCATCTTCAAAGATTAGAGGCATCAAAATCTTTATAATTTCAGAATAAGCTCCTTCTCCTGACTCCATATCTCTGAAACATTCATCTATGATGTCTAACAAATAACATGTATCATCTATAGCTGGGGCTTGTTGGAATTGTGTTAAAATAAACTCGACTTTTTCTTCACCAACTTCAAAAGTCAGCTTTCCTCTCTTAACATCTATAATGGCTCCGGAAGTGGCTAAAAATGGTCTTCCTAGTATTATAGGAGTAATGGTGTCTTCCTTAATGTCCATAATGATGAAATTTTTAGGGATATCGAATTGACCTATGTGTACTGGAACGTTTTCAAGAATTCCTACGGGGTATTTGACAGAATGATCAGCTAGTTGTACTGACATCTTAGTTGGTCTTAATTATCCCATTTCAAGCTTTTTGCATATGGATAAGGGCATTACACTAATATTGGCTCCTAAGTCGCATAAAGCTTTGTTTATGACAAACTTACCTATATTACAGGGTATAGAAAAACTTCTTGGGTCTTTTAGCATAGGCGGCATTTTGTTTTGGATGATGGCGCTACACTCGGCTGTAAGTGTAATAGTTTCGTTATCCTCTATCTTCTTCTTGTTAGACAAGATTTCTTTGAGAAACTTAGCGTATGAGGGCATCTGAGTGATAACTTCTGTAAATGCTATTGTGATGTTTATTTGTTTCAAAAGTTCAAAAAATTTCTTAAACTGCCCTACGCTTTTAGATTGAGCAAGTCTTTGAGGATAAGAAATAGGTGGTTTATAAGGTGGCGGAGGCATATATGGTTTTTCTTTCTCAATGGTCTCTCCAACACCTACATTCTCCTTCTCTTTTGGTTCACCTTCCTTCTCAGTTGTTTTACCAAGGCTTTCACACATGGTTGGATTCTTAAATCTAGGATCAGTTGGTTCGTCTAATTATGTCCCACTTCGCAGTATAATAGTATGATCATGTCCTTTCGGATTAGGTTGTGGTTGGACTGGAAATGTACCAGTACGTGCAGCAGTAGATGCTTGTTGTTGTGCCACTTGTGAAATTTGGGTTTCAAGCATTTTGTTATGAGTGGCTAGAGCATCTACTTTTTTCATTAACGGTTTGATCTGCTCACTAGTGTGAATATTTTGATTTAGGAAGTCCTTGTTAGTCTGAGCTTGGGAAGCTATGAAGTTTTCCATCATTAGTTCAAGATTGGACTTCCTAGGGACATTAGGAGCGGTTGTGGGTCCTTTTTGATATCTAGGTGGTACAGCAGGTGCTTGGCCAAGTGCATACAACACATTGGTGTTCTTGTAAGAGAAATTTGGATAATTTTTCCATCTTGGGTTGTTTGTGTTCAAGTAAGGGTTTCCTTGAGCATAATAAACTTGGTCTGTGGGAGTTCATGCTAAGAGTTGATATTCAGCAACAGCGTGTCCAGGTACTCTACATATCTCGCAATTTGAAGCTATAGCAGCTATAGTGACTAGGGGTATTGCAGTTAGGATTTCTATTTTCTGGGCAAGAGCGTCCACTTTTGCATGGACGTTGTCAAGGCTGCTGATCTCGTACATACTGCCTTTCGTCAGGGCTTTATCTCCAAGCACTTTATCTAGAAAATTTCTTTCACTTCCCCACTGATATTGGTTTTGAGCCATACTTTCGATAAGTTCATTGGCTACAACATAAGATTTATCAATAAGTGCGCCACCAGCGGCGGCGTATATTGTTAATCTCATGTTATATAAGAGACCATTGTAGAAAGTATGGATGATTAACCATTCTTCTAGGCCATGATGCGGACAAAGCCTCAACATGTCTTTGTATATTTCTCATGCATCGAAAAGAGACTCACTGTCTTTTTTATTTAAAATCGCTTATTTGGGATCTTAGCATAGTTGTCTTACTAGGTAGGAAATAACGCGCAAGGAAGACCTTCTTCAACTCATTCCAGGAGGTGACTGAGTTGGCTGGTAGAGACTAGAGCCAAGCTCGGGCTCTATCTCTTTGTGATAAAGGGAAAAAACGAAGTCTTATCGCTTCTTGACTGACTCCATTGGCTTTAACTGTGTCAGTGTATTGCACAAACATGGACAAATGCAAGTTGGGGTCATCCATCGAACCACCAGAAAATTGGTTATGTTGTACAACTGACAACAAAGATGGTTTAAGCTCGAAATTATTGGCCTTGATGGCAGGGGCATCATTGTTGTTGTGCGGTTCATCTTGCGAAGGAATAGCGTAGGACTTGAGTGGACGTGGTTGAACACTCATGACTAGTTCTTCAACTGGTTCGGCAGAAACAGTAGATTCGGGAAGGTTATGATTAGTATGATGTCCTCGCACGCGGTGTCTTCTAGTTATAGAGTGCTCAGGTTCGGGAATAGGTAGCACTAAGTCTTCGCCTCGAGAGTGAGTACTTGGCATACAATTGGGAATGATGCCTTAGTCTATATAGCGTAACAAAGGAGTTACGATATCGACTCTGTTAGTCCCTGACAACGGTGCCAAAAACTTGATTGAGACTTCGTGTGTCTTATGGAATCTTGACTGCAAGTGCACAGTCCTATCGCGTGTAGCTTTAAAGATTATCTAATCCCAAGAGACTAAGTGTTGAACTATCGTTATCTTACGTTATTACGTAAATCTAAGGTGTCACACCCTAAATTTAGCCCGAATTTTTTCTTTTTTAAAACATTTCTTCTGATTCATTTGCATCCAAATAAAGTTTCATGTCATTTTTCACATGAGTATTGAATTGTTGCATTTGACTTTCAATTGCGTAATTAGTAGTTAATTTGTTATTTTTGTGTTAAATTTGTTTTAATTCAATTTTGCATTTTTCATGTGAATAATTGTTTGCATTTCTTTTCTTTTTTATAGTTAGGATTTATTATTTATTAGATAAAATTTCCATTCTATTTCATTTCTTTTGAAATTTACATTTTTTAATTTGCATCTTGGTTAGAGCTTTGAATTAAATAAAATCTTTCCTCATTAAAAATATTTTTTATTTTTATTTTATTAACAATTAGTTTTTTTTTTATTTCAAATTTTAATTTCAAATTTTTATTTAAGACAATTGTAAAAAATAGTAAAAAAATTAAGTTTTAGTAGTAATACATTTTAAATAGCACATTTTTATTATTAAAAAAATAAGATATAGTTTTACGTTTACTGTATAGATTATAATAAGAGTAGAAGTCTTTTTCTTTTTTCATTACCATGGTACTCCCACTACTCTTCCACTCCCAATTTTCTCCACCACCTTTCTACAAACAAGTCGTAAATTAAAAAACAATAGCTTGCAAAATACAAACAACTAACTTTGTACAATTTCTCTCCACAATTTCAAATTACTTCCCCCATTTCACTACACATATTAGATCATATCACAACTAACAATTCTGCTCCACTATTCCACCACATTTGTCTTGTTCTTATCCTCAATTCATCACCCAAATATCTCATTTACCTTCACTCATTCTTCCTATAAAAGAACCTGCACAATTACTACACAAAGGGATCTGCAGAACACCCTCAAACTCATGTCACATCAACAATCACCGCAACCAGCACTTCAAACCTCCAACAAGCCATAACACCTTCTTCCAAAACCGCTTCTCTCCATCTTCTCATCAATAGCGTCACCGTAACCATTACCTCACAACCAGAACTTCGTCACGCCAAACCACCAAACTACTGTAAACATACACCCTTCGTTCAGTTCGCAACATCGTACAGAACCACAACCTTCAATACCTTACAAGGACAAAACTCACAACAACTCAAAAAATCACACTCACGAACCTTCACCATCACCAGACCTCACAACTTCCAAAACTCACCTTCATAACTCACCTTTACTCATATTCACAAACCACAATCACATAGCAAAAACCAGATCGAGAAGCAGACGAAAAGATGAAGAACAAAAGTTTGAATTCACATACCTTTTTCTTTGAATTTATGCGGTTTCCATTAATTTTTGTTTTCAATCTTGCTATGTAACAGTGATTTCAATATGATTGGGGTCTGCATTTCGATTTGGGGATAGGTTTTGTTACTGTGTTACCCATGCCTTGGTGATCGAAAACCCCATAAGTTTTACTTGAATCGTAGCTAGTATGCCATTTAATTTCAGTTCTTAGAATCTAGGTTTTCTACTTTAAGTTGAAATTGAACACAGTTGTTGATGTTCTGTTGAATTTGGTTGATAGTATCATGTTTAGGACTAAAAATTGGTTTTGGCTTTAATTCTTGTGTTAATCATTAATTAATTGAAAAAATTTAGAAATAATTATTGAGAAACAAGAAGCAAGCGACGGCTAGACTGTTAGGGTTTATAAGATTTTTTTTGTTTAGATGACCAATTGGGGCCTTAAGAACGATCCACTTTCTCAGCCCAATACGGGCTCAAACCAGCATAACCCATCCGGGTTTACACTCCCTCCTCCTGGCCTAATTCCTTTTACCATTTTTTTAATTATTTGTTTTTAACTAATTTTTTTAGAAAATAATATTTCTATCTAATACTATAAAAAAATACAAAAAAGGATAAATAGTTTAGATTTAAATTTCTTTTTAGTAGTTTTTAGATTAAATTTTGCATTATTTAATTTATTCATTATCTCACTTGTACATTTATTTAAACTTGTAATTATTCATCCCCATTTGTAAATATGTACCCCGCTCTCCATATGATGTAATAGTTAGTAACTACTTTATGGTTTTATTTATTTAATTATTCATTCACAATACACAAACCAAAAATATTTCAAACTAATACTCATGAGTCATTTATTCATTACCTTAAGTAGACAAAGTTTAGAAGCGTCGCAACGGCCACACTTTTGTGCACACACCACGCATGCTCTTGGGCTTACAATGAGGACTTAGTTGGTTAGTTAAACATCATTTAATTATGTAATTAGGTTATTTAAAATTGATTAGTCCATCTAATTTATTTTTTTAACCTAACTACTTGATTAAACTTTGTTTAGTTAGTCGATTAAATTTATTTAGTTATACAATTTTTAGTTGTCTTATCATTTATGCAAAACCACCTTGTATGGGCTTTTATCGATTTATTTATACTTCAATACCATGAATGTTCGTAACTATTCACTTCATTTCCATTCTCGCGCCTTGGTCCACATACCAAGTTTTCATTCAATAAGGGCCTCATGGTAGGGAGTAGACACTTGTCTATTATCTCAAGATTAATCAAGATTTCTTGGTTAATCATAGCCTAAATCTTCTCTCATTTTCATTCACCACTTTTATAATCAAATTCTCAAACCTCGATCCAACGCCGAGTTATTTTCAAAAATGTTTTCACAAAAATAACTCTGATGGTATTTGTTTAAGTTGTTGGATGATATCCCAATGGTTTGAACAAATTTGGAGTATTTAGGTGGATGGTAGCCCAATAAGCTAAATTTTTTTATCCATTTGAAATACCTAATAAGAGTGAACCTCGTTTCACTTCACCATTTTCATAATAAACTTTTGGGATGAGAGATGATTGGTTGAGCTCACTCACCGATTTCTAGTATTTGAATCGTTAGATGATAGCCTAATATTTTGGTACTTGTCATCCATAATTAAAATCAATTAAACTCATCAAACCTTGCCCGCGTGCAAGTCCTTTTTCAAACTCCATCGCTCACTCCAATAAACACGTGAATTGCACTAGTGATGTATTATCGTCCACGTACGATTAAGCTCATATTTTCATAAATAAAATCAACCAACGAACAAATGTTCTCGCAACCGAGAACTGCGTAAGCTCTGTCTTTCCCATCACACTTGGGGAATATGTAGGCACGAGATTCTAACATCTTGGCAAGCACACTTTCAAAAAATTAAAACATGTTTTCGCATAAATAATAAGAAGATTGCAAATTCACTTTTTAAACACACAAACACACATAGAACTAAATGGGTCCCATCGAGTACGATGGACGTGAGGGGTGCTAATATCTTCCCCTTGCATAACCGACTCCCGAGCCTGCATCTCTTGGTCTCGAAGACCATTTCATTTTCATTTCTTGGGTTTTATCTATATTTTCTCTTTCTTCTTTAGGAATAAATAAAATTAGATGGCGACTTCATTGTTTTAAATAAAATTAGAAAAACTTTTTCTATTAGCGTCAACATAAGGCTAATGATGTAGTTGATTAGGGTTTGAGGGAACTTAAGTGAACTATGGTCAAACTTAAATTCCAGGGGAGATACCGGTATGTAATGGTCGGACTTCAGGGATCTAGTAATTTATTGACACAGCTCAGGTTGTTAAAACAACTTTCAGTAGAAATTATTGGTTTGAAAACCATTTTCTCACACTCTCGTGTTTATTGATTCAGATCCTAGAATTAAACCTAAGTGAGCGCTTTTGTTGTATCATTTAAAGTTTAAAAACAGTTTTTGAAAACAAATAAAGACTAATTAACTTAAAAGCGCTCTCGCTGTATTTTAAGTTGATGTACAATAACCACTGTCCAATTATTATTTCAAACTCTCGTTTTATTGATCCTAACTTTTATCCGTATTTTACTCTCGTAACAAAAAAGTTTAGTTATTAAAAATTCAAATTGAAACCGGATTTTTTTTAAAAGAGTTGCTTCAATTGGTATTACTAAATCTCGTCAGTTACGTGACCTTACATACTGGTAATAATAATTTAGCCTAGCATATTATAAATCTCATAAACACAACAACAAAAATACAACATATTAAATAACACATATCCAGGCATGGCAGGAAAATTTAATAATAGAAAATCAAAGCCGTTAAAATAAACCTGAAAATAAAAATGCAAAATTAATCTTGAAGTATCAAGTTGTCCCCCATAGGTCGGTGAGATCTGCCCGTAAAATGCTCCGAATCATAAATTGCAACAAGGAATTAAAAAGTTTGGTTCTAACGTAAGGTTAGAACTTGAAAAAGTACACAACAGTTTCCGGTGTGAAAATTGTTGTGAGAAAATATTTTACTGCTTAAAATTAAAGTGAAACTGGAAAATAAATCGAAACGGGATGGCTGGAAATTAAAGTACGAATGGTGTAACGCCCCAAATTTAATTAATTATTTAATTAAATTATTGAAGTATTTTATTATTGGATTAATATGCTGGTTGAGCGGTTAAGTTGATAGTTGAGCGATAGTCGGTTTGATCGGAAAAATAATATTAGAAATAATATTATTATGGAATTATTATTTGATTAAAAGTTGGATTTAGTGGTGGTGTAAGAAATATTATTATTATTATTATTATTATTATTATTATTATTATTATTATTATTATTATTATTATTATTATGGATTAAAAAGAAATAAAAGAATAAAGGTTTTGGTTTTTGGGAATTGATCGTGAAAAAGAGAAACTGTAGACCAAAGAGGAACAAGGGTTTTGACGGAGAAAGGTGGAGCGATTAAGAATTCTTAGAGCAACCTTCAATCCAAGGTAAGGGTGAGGTTCTTGCTCTATAATTGGGGATATGATGTGCAATTGGTAGTTAGGTATGTATGATTCACTAGGTTGTGTCGTATCTATGTGATTAACCCTAGAAAATCCCAAATTGGAATATATGATCTTGTATTTTGTGTATCTTGTTGCCATTGATTGTACAATTCTGTTGTATATGTCGTGTTGTTGTTAATTGTATGAAAGGAATGCACCAATTTACTGCATATGTTGCACTATGATTGTTGGTGAAGAATGATGTTGATTGGAATTGCAAAACAGTGGAAAAATCAGGTTTTTGGTGAAAAATACGCAGCATGAGTCGATACATAATGTTACGGATCGATACAAGCTGATGCAAGTTTAAAAACCAGGAGCGTGAAAACTGCTTGTGTCGATACATAATGTTACGGATCGATACAAGCTGATGCAAGTTTAAAAACCAGGAGCGTGAAAACTGCTTGTGTCGATACATAAAGTCTTGCATCGACTCATGGGGCTGTTTTGGAAGACTTGTATCGACTCATACGAGGTATGTATCGATACAAGTCAGTTTTGCATCGATACATAGTCCTATGCATTGACTCATACTGAAGAAAATTGAGAAAATAGGTTTTGGAATAATGTATGAGTCGACTCATACGATGTTTGTATCAATACAAGTGGTCTATGCATCAATACAAATGGTTATACATCAATACAAGTGGTCTATGCATCAATACAAATGGTTATGCATCAATACAAGTGGTTTATGCATCAATACAGATGGTTATGCATCAATACAAGTGGGTTAAGTATCAATACAAATGGTTATGTATCAATACAAGTCAGTTTTGTATCGATACAAAGCATGTAAGCATCGACTCATACTGAAGGAAATTGGAAAAAATAGAATTTTGAAAAGCTATGAGCTGGATCATACGATGTATGCATCGATACAAGTGGGTTTTGTATTGATACATGGAGTTTTGTATTGGCTCATACTGAATAGAAAACAGAAACATAACTTCTGAAAATTGTTTTGGTCGTATCTCTGCGGCCGTAACTTCGATTTTGATGCCGTTTGGACCATTGGAAAGCTAGGAACATGAGTTAGCCTATAATAATGTCTTTAAGTACAGTAGGTGAGTTTTTCGATGATTTTCTGTATTTTACGTAAGTGAATCTGTTGTTGTCGTTATTGTTGAACGTTGTTGTAGAGGCTTTGATAGCTAACATTGATGGTTGTTGTTGTTGTTGGTTACATTGGCCGTAAGGTGCAAAATGAATATGTTGTAAGTTGGTTTCCATTGTGGATTACATTGTTGTTGTTGTATGCTATTTAATTTCATCGCATACATACATTTGCATATTACGTTGAGCCGTAAGGGGCATGTTGTTTACGTTGAAGACTTACGCCTTAATGCCTCGGAATTACTGGCAGTTGTTTATGTTGGGAGTTATACTCCGGTGGATCCACATGCATTTGTATAGTTGAGTCACATTCAAATAGTTGATTACGTTGTTGTTGCCGTTGTTGTTGCTGTTCGAGTCGTTGTTGTTGATGTTCATGTTGTCGGTTGATATATGTTGTTATGCTGTTGAATATGATTCGCTGTTTGATTAATGTCGTCGCATATAAGTTGTTGTTGATTACATTATTGTGAATGATCGTATGTTGTTACAGAATAGTTGCGTGTTAGCGTTGATTAGTCGTGTGATTACAAATGGTGATATTATATGATTTCAAACTATATATTGTTTATCATAATCTTAATTATATTGTTTGATATCTCACCCTTTGCTTGTTTTTGTCATTGCCCTTATATTGGTAACGTGCAGATAATGAAGAATGAAGAGTTAGTAGCCGTTAGTCCACGTCGATCTAGTTGCTCTGATACGTAGCACTCGGGGAAACGAATATTTGTCATGTTTGGTTGTTATTGTTTCTATTACTGTTATAGTTGTTGAATAATAAAGAAGTTGTTTTGTTTCATGAGAATAAAGTACGTTGTGATTTGTTCATCCGAAATGCTATGTATCTATATTAAATGAAATAAAAGATGTTGATGTGTTTACGTTGAATTGTGACATCCTGATTACGTTGATTAAATTTTGAAACTCTGATATTTTAGTAAATAAATACCTGGGGTAGAATCAGGGTGTTACAAATGGAGGGAAAATTAAATTGAAAAATGGAAAATAGAAGAAGAAGAAGAAGAAGAAGAAGAAGAATAAGGAGAGAGAGAGAGAGAGAGAGAGAGAGAGACAAAATCAAACTAGTCGACCTCTATTTATAGAGTGGGTGCTTTGAGAGGGAATATGAATGTTAGTGTGAAACTTGTTCTCCTGGAGATTGCTTGCTTGAGAAAATATAGGAGTGACGACCGCTAGGACTTGCGTAACGGTCGGCATGGCTTACGAATTGAGAGAATCCCGCCTTGTATGTCGTAGCGGTCGTTACAACTTGCATGTGAAGGGTGTGACGACCGTCACACCTTTTTAGGCTTGCAAGTTGCGTGTCTTCATGGGCTGGGCCTCTAAGCTTATTTGATTTCTTTTCTTCATTCCTTCACCTTTCATTTTGCTACCCACCCCATGCTATTTATTTACTCTTTTTATGGGCTTAAGTTCGATTCTTCTCCATTTTTGCGAATTTCTTCATACATGCCTTGTAAATAGTAAATACCTGAAAACATAGAAAATACCGGCATAATACGAATAAAGAGTATCTTAATTAAAATAAAATAAGGCATAATTCATATAAATTGAGTAAAGTATACGAAACATTTTCGGGTTATCCAAGATAAGTGGAGAATTCTTACCAAGTTCTTTACTAATTTTTAAGTGTTGGAATTGAGGAGAGGAAGAAGAAAGAATGTGAAAGAAGGATGTGATAGGTGGCTGCCGAGAGAGAAGTATGAGATGGTGTGAATTTTGAATTTTACACTTAACATGTATTTATAGGTTAACACATGAGTTCATAGCCGTAGGATTAACATATGATGATTTTAAGTCCATTTGATCTCTCTCTCTCACACAATGCTAAAGTAATGATTACATGAAAGAAAAATATCATGATATTTTCTTAGTTTCTAAAAATAAATTGTTAATTTAATCACTTATTTCCCAACGTATTAAATATAATCTCTGGGCTTCAAGATTTGAAGTATACTACATACAATGAAAGGAAAAAAAAACATTTTAAACGGAAATAAAAATGTAGAAAAGTATATCAGAACGAATAATAGTCGAACGTGCATTTGATCGACAAATAAAAATAAACATATTAAAATGATCTACGCGGAACGAAGTTTAATAAAATAGATTGAAAATGATCAAACTCATAAATAAAAATACCCGGTTAATTAGGCTCTAACAAGTAAAAATATGATCGTAAATAGTGTTGAAAAATAAAACGAGTTTACCAACATAATCTACGTGTAACATAGATTAATAAAATATTCTAATACATGTTAAAACTCGAAATATTTGGACTGCTAATATTTTGCACAATGTCGAATCGCTTCAACCAGTCAGCCTAGTAACTAATATTTAAATTTTGACCACAATCGAGAGTCCTTCAAAATTAATCAATAGGTATATTTTGTTCGTTTCTCAAAATGTAGAAGAAAATAGATTAGATTGATAAAATATTATAATATAACTCGGACTAAATATACGGGTCTTATAGTTCATATCAGTGTGCATCTCTATTATGGCGCTTTCCTCACCTCTATATTCTTTGATGGTCGAAGTTATTGTCCTTTGGTTTACCATGATTGCCAGAGAGGTTGAAGGTGAGGATACTAATTCAGTCAAATATTGTTATGGGGCCCCAAGTCAGTTTTATCTAGTCCCACGATGGGTGCTAATTAAACTTGATAAAATCACAACATGTGACAACCTCTAGTTATTATGGGTAGTTAGGGGCTCTAGGATTGTTGTAGAGTTTAGAGCTAGCTCACATAGGGATGTGGGAAACTTTGTGTATAAAGGTTCTATATGAATCTTATATCCTCTCTCCACTTTAGGGTTGAGGTATTTATATTGGTATTGGGCCTGAACCCTAGAACCTTTGGAAATAACAATCACTTTTGAGAAAATATTGAAGGTGTGAAGTAAGCACAAGAAAGGGGCCTTGAATTGAGTTTACACTTCTTAATAAACATTTTGTTTATTAGATAGCTTCACGCTGATTCTTGCTTTTGAACATTTGCTCTTCAAGGATTGCTTTTTATGATCGTATCTAACTATTGCTTATAATAAACTGTCAGAACATAAATAAAGAGGCACAACCTCACATTAAAGGATGTAGGTGATTATGGCCAGAACTGATCCACCTCAAAGGACTGTCGTCTCTGAAGCCGATACTGCTGTTGTGGAGCCACCACAAATTCAGAATGTTGCTACTACCTGGCCAGAATTTGGTCTACCGCATAATTATTCTCAACAATGTGAAATCAATCATGGAGTGGGTCAATCCGCTCAGCAGACTGCTCAGATGCCAGTGGTCACCGAACAATGACCAATCATCCACACCATACCTCAAGTTCCCTTTGGAAATCACTTTACATACCAGGCTAATGGCTCCCATAATGGAGATCAAGTGCAGAATGATGAAGTAGAGGAAGTTAAAGAGAAGTACAATGATATTAAGAAGAGGTTGAAGGCTGTGGAAGGAAATGACACTTTTGGCTTCGATACCTATAAACTCTGTTTGGTTTCTGATTTGGTTATGCCCGCAAAATTCAAAGTCCTTAAAAATCGAGAAGTACAAGGGACTTACTTGTCCAAAAGATCATCTGACCATGTACTTCCACCAAATGGCTGCTCATGAAAAGAATGACAAGCTTCTTAATCATTGCTTCCAGGATAGTTTGACCGGAGCTTCTCTAAAGTGGTATATGAGCCTAAAGAAAGAGGACATCAACTCTACAAGGGACTTGGTTGAAGCTATCTTGAAACAATACAAGTACAACATGGATATGGCCCATGACCGTTGGCAGTTGCAAACTATGACCATGAAAGACAATGAAACATTCAAGGAATTTGCCCAATGCTGGAGAAAGCTAGCATCTCAAGTTAATCCTCCTTTAGGAGAAAAGGAACTCACAGGCATGTTCATGGACACTTTACAGCCAATCTTTTATGAGAAAATGGTTGGAAGCATATCTTCTGGTTTTGTTGATTTGGTTACCATTGGTGAGCGAATTGAACAAGGTTTGAAGAATGGAAAAATTGTCAATACTGCTGGATCATCCAACAACAACAATGCTAAGAAATTCTCCAGAATATTCCAGAAGAAAAAGGATGGTGAAACCAATGCTGTTACAACTGGTGGAAGTAGATCTCAGACACCGCAACCTTACCAACCTACAATTTCTCAGTAACCACCATTCATGCCATACTATCCATACCCTTATATTGCAGTAGCTCAATACCAGCAACCCAACTTTTCTTTGCCTCCATACCAACAGCCATGGATGGCTCCTCCTTATAATGTTCCTCGGATTACCCAGCAGAATGCTAGGCCAAGTTATCCGTAGAATGCTCAGCGAATTGCTCCTCAGAATCAGCAGCAAAATTAGAATAGAGCCCCCCATTATCAGCAGAATAAGGTTCGCCACATTGATCCAATTCCAATGACCTACTCTCAATTTTGGCCATACTTGGTCAATTCAAAGGCAATAAAACCCAGACCTACTCAGCCTAATACATTAAATTTTCCTGCAGGGTACAACCTAAATGTCAAGTGTGATTTTCATAGTGGGGTAGCAGGTCATTCAATTGAAGACTGCAAGGTTTTGAAGGAAAAAGTTCCAGATATGATAGATAAGAAAGTACTCACTTTTGAGGACGTCCCCCAATTGGTCGCCAACCCCTTGCCTTGAGCAGTGCCAAGACACAAGGGACTCTCCTAAAACCATTTATCAGACGGGAAAGCTCATCCTTGTTGTTGATAGTCATTATGCCCTTTATTATTTCATGTTGCAATTTCCTTGTTTGTAATTTGTTAGTTTTCATTTGAACTTTGTTATCTTTAATCATAATTTTAATGAAATGAGCATTGCATCTTTTGAGTTAATCATGTTATTTTCTTGCTTTTACTTTTTGCTATCACTCAAAAGTTACAAAAAAAACAAACAACAATACTTCTTCCACCTCACTTTCTTTCTGCTTAAGCAAACATTAGAGGGAGGATAATGATAAACAAATACCCAATTTGCAAAAGTATGCTTTCAAATAAGACTTTGTTGATGATATACATGCATTGCTTCAAATTCCCAAACAATGGAGATATAAGGAATATAATCCCTTGTTAACCCCTTCGAGCATAAAAGTAGGAGTTTCTTTCTATATATAGTTAAAACCCTCAATCTTAACCTCGGGCAGGGTAGAAGTTCAGTTAAAGCAATTTATACGTTCGATTTCCAAGAAAATCGTGTCGTCATGGATCATTCCGAGTACCTTCTCATAGGTTCAACAACATACTCTCTTCGTACACAATATCGAAGAATTAGTGAAGAATTTAAAGCTTACAACGATTGTTTCTCAAGAACCATCATTATGGCAGTCACAACCATCAAATTCTCATATCAAACAAATAATTGTCGCACAAGTTGTTCAAACACAAAAGTGACGAATCAAAGAACAAAAAAAGAAAGAAAAAAGAATAATCAAAGAAAGATCACCAAATATCTCGACAAATGAAAAGCAAGAACAAGCTTGTGTGACTTCCAAAGAAGAAATATGTGATTGGCACCTCAAAGAGCATTGGTTTTCAAGCTATCACGTCGTCATTTGCAATTCCTCTTGGAAGTTGAATCAATCAAATAACTAAACATATGAATTTAAGAGCATCACGAAGAATGGGTTGGGTACAAATAAATTTTGAGCCTTTATCCTTTGTTTCATAAACCGGGAACCAGACCACGTTACAACCTTCAAAAGACCTAATTGAATCAAGGTTTCTTTTGAAAGCATACTAAAGCAAGGTTGCGTTAACCTGACTCCTCAGTGTTTGCAAAATTTCATTGGTGTTGATACCACGTTATCACATCATTCTTTTCACATCTTGAATTTCAAATTATCATTGCATCCTCATCAGGATTTACCTTTTGTTTATAGCAATTTCATTTCATTAAAATGATTTACTTTCAAAAGTTTTTCATAATAATTGCGTTAAAATTACTACTGTAAAAAAATAATTTCATCTTCAAGTTTAGCATTTCACATCAAGAGAATTTCATCTATGTGACGTCGGTTGAAGAACATCATCATCTGCCAGTTATCCCATCAGGGGAAAACCGTCTCTTCAAAAGCTGATCACAATCAGGGGCATTCCATTTTCAAAGTTCCGAGCATTGGGGCATGTCATCTTCAAGATCAGCGGTTAGTGCCAAACTCCTGTTAATCCGAACTTTTCGAGAACTCACCATTTTGGGGCATTCAGAGCCAAGACCTCTCCATATTCAAGGATGCTCACAAGCATATCAATTCACAATCATCAGCAATTTTTGAACTCACAAGATGTGTTGGGAAGTCATGCTTGCAATATCCTGCCAAAGAGAATGCGTGTTCGTATGCAAATAGGTTTCAGAATATGCATTCGTACACATCTGACGCAAATAAACCTACAAGAAAGGTGAAAACCAAACAAGCAGACAAAGAGTATGCGTTTGTACGCAAATAGGTATCAGAATGTGCGTTCGTACACATTTGACATAAATAAACCTGCAAGAAAGGTGAAAACCAAACATGCAGACAAAGAGTGCGCGTTCGTACGCAAATAGGTATCAGAATGTGCGTTCGTACACATCTGACGCAAATAAACTTGCAAGAAAGGTGAAAACCAAAAAGATAACAAAGAGTGCGCGTTCGTACGCAAATAGGTATCAGAATGTGCGTTCGTACACATATGATGCAAATAAACTTGCAAGAAAGGTGAAAACCAAACAAGCAGACAAATAGTGTGCGGTCGTACGCAAATAGGTATTAAAATGTGCGTTCGTACACATCTGACGCAAATAAACCTGCAAGAAAGGTGAAAACCAAACAAGCAGACGAAAGAATGCACACACATGTGTGCAAGATCAAGATATGTGTCATACATATCCAAATCTCAAGTATAATGCTCAAAGTACCTCGCACATGAAATAAAGTGTTAGAAATAACAAAGCAAGTGCTTTAATGGAATCACCAAACAAAAAAGTGATTATTCACATGATAATACACTAGTATAAGCGTATGAGAAGTGAAATAAAATCACAAAAATCGGCTTGGGAAAGCACTTATTCAAAATCAGAGCGAAAAAGTATGCTTCTCGAAATTTATTGAAAATCGCATGGTTGCTTGCAAACGCGTCAATAGATTCAAAAATATGATTGATTTTAATTAATTCTGAGTGGAAGCAACGTTTTTCGGACCTTAAAGAAACGGGGAAGCAACACCGTTTTAGGCATGTTGCACTTGAAATTCGGTTCCGAAACCATCAAAAACGATTTTAAAACATGCCAAAACACTGGGGAGAAATATTGTTACCTTGCTCCTTCAAGGAAAAATGAGTTTCGATGAACAAAATTGCATAAAAATGCTTATGGAAAGTGAAAATTCATGTGTCGATTTAATTTTCAATTCTCATTTGTTTTGCATTTTGAAATGATAAAGAATTGGATATTAAATTCATACATAAAAGTTTCCAATTTAAATTCATACATAAGAAAATATTTTTATACCTTGAGCATAAAGTTTCAGAATCTAAAAAGGAACTTGAAGCTCTTAAGGCATTAATGATTGAGAAAGTATAATGTGAAAGCAAATATGACAAGATGTCTTGGCATGATTGGGACGGATGTGAAACTTGTCATATTTGGAAAAGAGAAGTTAAAACTCTTAAGGCCAAACTTGACAAGGCTTTACAACCCAAAATTACATATGCCATTGTCGAGGATTGATGATTTGATGGATCAGTTAGTTGGAGCTTGTGTATTTAGTAAGATTAATCTGAGGTCTGGATATCATCAGATTCGTGTGAAGACGGAAGATATTCAGAAAATAACATTTAGAACGAGGTATGGACATTATGAGTATTCTGTTATGCCGTTTGGAGTTACTAATGCACCTGGTGTTTTCATGGAGTATATGAACAGAATATTTCATCCGTATCTTGATAAATTTGTGGTAGTATTTATTGATGACATTCTGATCTATTCAAATAATGATGAAGAACATGCAGAACATCTTAGAATTGTGTTGGAATTGTTGAAAGAGAAGAAGTTGTATGCGAAGTTGTCTAAGTGTGAATTATGGTTGAGTGAAGTAAGTTTTCTTGGTCATGTGATTTCCAAGAATGGCATTGCTGTTGATCCTACGAAGGTAGAAGCGGTATCTCAGTGGGAAGCGCCGAAAAATGCTTCTGAAATCCGTAGTTTCCTTGGTCTTGCAGGTTACTACAGAAAATTCATTGAGGGATTTTCGAAGTTAGATTTTTTGTTGACTAAGTTGACCAGAAAGGGTCAAGTGTTTGTTTGGGATTCTGACTGTGAGAAAGGATTCCAAGAGTTGAAGAAGAGGTTGACTAGCGCTCCGATTCTGATTTTGCCGAATCCGACAGAATCTTTTGTTGTGTATTGTGATGCGTCATCGATGGGATTAGGTGGTGTTTTAATGCAAGATAAGAAGGTTGTGGCTTATGCTTCGAGACAATTGAAGGTTCATGAAAGGAATCATCCGACTCATGATTTAGAATTGGCAGCAGTAGTATTTGTTTTGAAATTGTGGAGGCATTATCTGTATGGTTCTCGATTTGAGGTATTCAGTGATCATAAAAGTCTTAAGTATCTCTTCGATCAGAAAGAGTTGAATATGAAGCAGAGAAGATGGTTAGAATTTCTGAAAGATTATGACTTTGGTTTGAATTACCATCCCGGTAAGGCAAACGTTGTTGCAGATGCATTGAGTAGGAAGTCATTGCATATGTTTATGTTGATGGTTCGTGAATTGGAGTTGGTTGAACAATTCAGAGATTTGAGTTTGGTATGCGAGACTACTTCTGATAGTGTTAAATTGGGTATGTTGAAATTGACTAGTGGTATTCTTGAGGAAATTTGGACTGGGAAAAAATCTGATGTTGGTTTGGTGGATAAGTTGACATTGATTAACCAAGGTCAAGGAGGTGAATTCCGAATTGACGAGAATGGTTATGAGATTTGGTGATAGGGTGTGTGTTCCGGATATTGCAAAACTTCGGAAGAGTATTTTGGAAGAAGGACATCATAGTGGATTGAGTATTCATCCCGGTGCTACTAAGATGTATCATGACTTGAAAAAGTTATTTTGGTGGCCTGGAATGAAAAAGGAAATTGCTGAGTTTGTTTATGCTTGTTTGGTTTGTCATAAGTCAAAGATTGAACATCAGAAAACCGTAAGGATTAACCGTTGTTTGTTCCAAAATGGAAATGGGATGGCATTTTTATGGATTTTGTATCTGGTTTTCCAAGGACAGCGAAGAATTATGATTCTATTTGGGTTATTGTTGATCAGCTGACGAAATCTGCTCACTTCATTCCGATAAGAATGGATTACCCAATGGAGAGGTTGGCAGAATTGTATGTTGAGAAGATTGTAAGTTGCATGGTATTCCTTCTAGTATTGTGTCGGATAGAGATCTGAGGTTTACGTCTAAGTTTTGGACGGGGCTGCAAGAAGCTTTGGGTACTAAGTTGAGATTGAGTTTCGCTTATCATCCACAGACAGATGGTCAGACGGAGAGGACGATTCAATCGTTAGAGGATTTGTTGCGAGCTTGTGTGTTGGAGAAAGGTGGAGCTTCGGATAGCTATCTACTGTTGATTGAGTTTACCTACAACAATAGTTTTCATTCGAGTATTGGTATGGCTTCGTTTGAGGCATTGTATGGTAGGAGGTGTCGTACACCGTTGTGTTGGTACGAATCTGGAGAAAGTGCTGTGATTGGACCAGAAATTATCCAACAGACTTCAGAAAAGATCAAGATGATTCAGGAGAAGATGAAAGCTTCTCAGAGTCGTCAGAAAAGTTATCATGATAAGAGGAGGAAGGATCTTGAGTTTAGTGAAGGAGATCGTGTGTTTATGCGAGTTACTCTGATGACTGGTATTGGTCAAGCTTTGAAGTCAAAGAAGTTGACTCCGCGTTTTATTGGTCCGTATCAGATTACCAAGAAGGTTGGAAGAGTTTCTTATCAGATTTCTTTACCACCGTCACTTGCGAATTTGCATGATATCTTCCATGTATCTCAGTTGAGGAAGTACATTGTTGATCCATCTCATGAGATTCAAGTAGATGATATACAGGTGCGAGATAATCTGACTGTTGAGGCATTACCTGCGAGAATTGAGGGTCAGAAGGTGAAGCAGTTATGTGGTAAAGAGATAGCATTGGTGAGAGTAGTTTGGAGAGGACCAGCAGGTGGAAATGTAACTTGGGAACTGGAGAGCCAAATGAAGGACTCGTATCCCGAACTTTTCGTCTGAGGTATGTTTTCGAGGACGAAAACTCTTTTTAGTAGGGGAGAGTTGTGACACTCCAAATTAATCCAATTATTAAATAATTAGAAATTTAATTATTAATTTAATTAAAGGTTTGATTATTAATATTTTTGGATTAATGTATTAATTATTTAATTAATTAAATGGAGTGTAGAGGTGTAAAGTTGAATTGTAGGGTGTATAGAGTAAAAAGCTCTACTAAATCCTAATTAATTTATTTCTATTATTTGGAAAATAAAAAGGAATAAAAGGAAAAAGTGTGAGAAAGGAAATTAGGATTGCATTCTACGTGAGATTGGAAAAGAGAAGAGAAAGAGGAGAAAAGCCAACCATCGAGAATTCGAAGATTCATCGCGAGGTAACGGGGAATTGAATCTGATTATTATGCCTTATAGGTTTTGATGATCAATAGAACAAATCGATCCGTTAGGAATCTCGAATTAGGATAATTGAGTGTGCCCTAACGTTATGATCCGACGTAAAACCATGATTGGGACGGTTATGAATGATTAATCTATGCAGAATTTTTAAGTTATGCATCGATGCATACTAATTATGGGTCGATACATGTTGTTTATGCATTGATGCATAGCCTTATGCATCAATGCATACTGTGTTGGGTTGAACATGAATTTTTTTGAAACGGTTTCGGTCATATCTTTTTAACCGTAACTCCGATTTAGGCATAGTTAGTATTGCTGGAAACCTTAGAACGAGTACTACCTAATGAAAATATTTTCAAAACCAGTAATTGAGATCTGGAGGAATTAATATGGTTTCCGTAGTAAGAATACGTTGTAATTTCATGGTTATTCGTTGCGTGTAAATGCTGTATGTTGATTCCATGTATTGTGATTAATGTTATATTCATGATTTCTCTGTTAGCATGTGTTGTTGCTGTTATTGATCATAAATGGAATAATGTTGTATGTTCATATTTTGTATTTTGAACTGTTGCATGCTTCTAATGTGCATGCATAAGCATTATTGATGGTTCATTCCCATTGTGCGGAATTGAACTTGCAGGGCCAATAACTATACCTAATGGATAGAGGTGGTGAGGCTAGATTCTTTACCCAGTGATGTATGAGCGAATCATTGATTGACGTTGTTTTCCGAGGTGTAAGCGGAACAGGGTGTGGACTTGGTTCACGTTTGGTACCACATGCATTTGAGTCTGCATTGCATATGTAATTGTAACATGTTAGGATGATTTCCAGTGTTATAATTGCATTGATTGTTGTTGTATTCATAATGAACGTGTGAATTGTATTATGAATCGTATGCTAATGCTGTTAATAAGGGTGAATAATGAATTAGTTGTTTTATTGTTTTCGAGAAATGTATAATGCATTTTAGTCTTGATGAAATCTCACCCTTACTTTAATAATTTCAGATTGAGGAGATTAGCTGCTCGGGAATTGGTGAGGACAGCTTTTAGAGTTGTGCTATTTAGATAATCCGCGTGTCAGTGTCATGCTCTGGTAGTTGTAACACTGGGGAACGATTGATTGGAATTTTTATGGATTTAAAACTGGTTGTTTTGGTTTATGTTGGGAATAATTATTGATTGAATCATTCCGAATTTTTATGTTATATTTCCGCTGTTTAAACATAATCCTTGGTTTCGCTTTCTTTCATAAGTTCTTCAGTAAAAAGGCATGATTACTGTTTTTGGTTATTTGAATTAATTAAATTGTGACGCCCTTGATGTTATGAATAAAACTCTGATTAAAATTATATAAATCGCGGGTAAATTATAAGGGGTGTTACAATAGTGGTATCAGAAATTACAAAAGTTACGCGCCGACCCTCCCTCCTAGAGCGGTCGACGCACTCGTTCTGTGCTGAGTCATTTTACTTAATTTTCTTTCTTTTGCCTTATTTCATTTTAATTTAAACTAACACATATAAATAGAGGTTATTTTTCTTTTGAGCTTTTTAACTAGTATAGAGTGAAAGATACACATAGACAGCACTTCATCTTCAACATTCCTTCCTCAAATTAAACTTCTTCATAATCAAAGTGGTTGGATTCAAGATCCGAGAATTGTTGATAACGTCCGAATTGAAGAATTATTTCAGATTTGGGTATGTTTTGTGGGCTCTTTCTTGAATAAAATCGTTAGGATTTTGTCCTCCTAGATCCGGATCGGCGCAGGGTTTTTTGGTACCGATCTTTGCTTCAAAGGATTCAGCCAAGTGAAGCATCAAAGAACAAAGGGTTCGCTTGATTTTGTCACTGTAACTGGAGGATCTTGAAGGAAGATTTGGGATTTGATTTTGTTCGATTGATATCATCCGAGAGAAAGAAATTCTGCAGCAAATTGGTAGTAATTTCAAGTATCGTTAATCAGAGGTATACTCGAAGTGATCGAAGCTTGGTTTGGCTCAAACCAAGGATCTTGAAGATAGGTTCATCATCATCAATTGAATTGTGTGAAAAGGGAACTATTTCTTCACCTGTTACAATTTGCAATTTTATGAAAAAATTCTCAACTCTAGATTTTACAGTTGGGGGCAGACGTACACTATGCGAGGATGAAAGGCGGAACTGCCTTAACAAATTCTCGTGTTCTTTTTTTCATTTTACCTTCATTATTTGACTGATTCAATTCGTAAGATACAAATTATCAAACTTGCATAAACTGAATTTTTAGTGTGTCGAGCTTTAACAAATACATCTGTAACTATCCGTTTGATTGTTACGTGACAATTTTCGACAACACAAATTAGTTAATACAACACTTGTAAAATTATCTTACAAGGTGTTTGATAAATTATCTCGTCTACAAATTGATAATTGTGCTCCTTACTATTCTCATTGGAAGTATTTGAAACTCAAAGAGATTGGTAAGGTGATTAATAAAGTGAATTTAAATCTTATTGATTAAAGAAATTTTTCTCACATCATTCGTACGGTTCGCATATTCGATCTTCTCAATAGTGGATCATTTAGACGATAGAAAATCTAGGAGGCTTTCGAAATAAATTTTTAAACGCGCAAATTTTAAGACACCTATCTATTCAACCCCCCTTCTAGATCGATCACATTGTCTAACATTAGTCTTCTCGGAGCTTTTTGTAACACCCCTTCTAATTACCCGCATTTTATAGATAGTAATCAGAGTTTTAATCACCAATCAAGAGGCGTCACAATTTAAATCATAAAATTTTTAACCAAAACAGCGTCATGCTTCACTGAAGAATACTCATCAATTAAATCATACACAACATTATGTTTATCAGCGGAATGAAACATAATTAAATCCCGAATACTTTACTCAACAGTTATTCCAGAATGATAAATCAACATAATTCCAGAATTATTAAAATATCCATAAAAGGATTCCAAACAATCGTTTTTCCCCAGTGTTACATCTACCAGAGCACGACACTGACACGCGGACAAAGACTCGAATCTAAGACTATCCTCACCAACTCCAAGCACTAATCACCGGATCGAAAATGTTAAAGTAAGGGTGAGATTTCAATTCGATATAATATGAGTTATACGTTCTTAGATCCAACAGAATAACCGAATATATTAGTTCGTCAACCAAATACAAACTCATAAACAATGCAGAGACAAATCACACAATAATCATGTATATAACAACGATGGCAATTGCAACACTGGAAACCATCCTAACATGTTACAATTCCATATGCAATGCGACTATGCATGTGGTACCAATCGTGAACCTCGTTCACCCATGCTCCGTTACTCGTGGAAAGATAGTGTAATCCATGATTCGCCCACAACATCTGGGTCAAGAATCTAGCCTCACTACCTCCAACCAGGTAAGTCTATTGGCTCTGCAAGCTCACTTCCGCACAATGGGAATGAACCAAATCAACAAATGTTTATGCATGCATCATCAAAGCATGCAACATTAATTCTCGATCACGATATCAACATATATCACATAATGCCGTTCATCAACGTATCACATTCAATCATAATGAATATCAAGATACACATAATAAGCATTAACCTTTCATCCGGTACTTAGACCGATGGTATTAGTTCCCGTTGTCATTAACTAATCACTCTTTTCAAAAATCGGGAGCGACCATTTTAAAATAATTTGGCAAAATAACATTTTCTCTTTTCAAAAGGTAGTACTTTAAATTTAAGAAATAACGCGGCACTCGAATCGGAGTTACGGTTTAGAAAATATGAAGTTTTGAAGTTTTGGAAGTTTTGGAAAATGCACTTGGAACCCGTTCCTACCTATACAGAACCGGTTCTGAAAATTTTATAAAAGCACGTCCTGTTTTTGAATGGGGAACCGTTCCTACCTATACAGAACCGGTTCCCGAGTCAAAAGTCCATTTTGACAGGAACTCGGTTCCTCCCAGGAACCGGTTCCCAAGACTAACAAGATTGCTACTTTTGACAAAGATTAGGCATCCATTATCATTACCAAACTTCCATATACGAATTTGGACATCAGAACACTATTTTATCATCACTTCACACCATTATAACAACAAACAAGGTAGTTTAATTATCCCTATCATTTATTTGACATACTATGATCCAATTTCCAACACCGACACAAAATAGGGTTTGTTCCTATAACTCCTAATCATAAAAGATTCAACTTTCTAACATAACCATTCATTCCTATGGTTCCCAAAACCCATAAAACATATTAACCGATTAAAATCACCCCTTACCTTGCGATGATTCTCCGGTTTCTCTCGGCGGCTTTTCCTCTCTTTTCCTTTTCTCTCCCTATAGTAGCTTTTCTCCAAAAAAACCTTCTCTTTCTTTTATTTTTCCTTTTTATATTCCTTCTAATACTCCTTCATTTATTCCAAATAAATAAATAATTAAAACTTAGTAATTAGTAGAGTGTTTTACTCATACACCCACCATTTACTCTGCACACCTCCAATCCTTTCCTCATTAAAAGATCCAATTAATCCAGATAAATTAAATATTTAAGACTTTAATCAATTAAATAATTAATTCTCATTTATTTAATATTTGAATTAAATCGGGGTGTCACACTTTTGACCTAACTGGTCCTCTGAGGAACACAATACCTTCTAAAGCTTCAGACCCAACTGGTCCTTTAGAAGAATTGTTCAAAGCCTTCTTAGAGCCTCTAACCTAACTGGTCATCTAGAAGGAACAAACAACTATTTATTTTTACAATGTTTGCTTACAATAAAATGCTTCTACACAAGCAGTTGTAAACTCTATTGAGTACATCATAAGATCCTAATACACACTAAGAATATTACATTGTGTTTTATCTTCAGATGTGTGGTCTTCCGTTCTTCAAGTTACTTATTCACATACAACAGCCCAGAGTACTTGAACGATTGAAGTCTTCTTCTGCATAAGCTTTTGATAGCTTATTGATCTTGATATGACATGGAGAAGAGCTTCTTTTATCTTGATTCACCTTGAAACATTTTGGACAACAACCCTTGTTCTCAAATATCATGAAGTAACACACCATTAGTCTGGATTTACACATTGACGCTTCCATGATCTTCTTCATTTTCTTCTGCATCTTCAAAAGACTTCCTTGCAGCATGTAGTTTGAGCATAGTGTGAATCAATGATTTCTTGTTTGAGTTATCAATTAACATGATTCAAGATAACATTTTCTTCATATTTCTCTTGATGTTGATACTTGATTGATAATCTTGTTGCTTGTGTTTAATAATGACTTTTATTATTGTTACATTGTGATATGTGGCAACAACTTCTAAAATGATGATACTTCTCTTTTTATAGTCAGTTAAAAATATATTCGTTGAACATTTGAAAAAGAGAGCCGTTACAAAATAGTACTTTCATGTCCTTTTTGTATTCCACACTTTACGCTGGTAGCGAGATAGTGGAATAATTTTTTTCGTACTATGTACTATTTGTACCACGTTAAAGTTATCTTTTTTCCTTCTGCACTTCAGAGGCCTCTGCGAGCATGAGTTTAGAAGTGGAGAATCTAACTTCTGGTTGATCAAAACTTCAAGTCTTCTGAGTCTACAGATCTTCTTCTTCAGAGACTTAAACACTTGGTTTTGAGGAACCTTGTATCATAACCAAAGGTAGAAAGAACTTCAAGTCTTGGAATCTTCAGAATCACATTCTTTAGAATCTTCAGCACTTGGTCTTGCAACCTTGTATCGTAACCTAAGTTCAGAAGAACTTCAAGTCTTTCGAATCTTTAGAACCATGTGTTCAGAGTCTTTAAGCACTTGGTCTTCAGAATCCTTTGTCTTCTGAAACTTGAGTCTTCAGCATTTTGACATAAGTCACACTTCTGTCTTTAGATCTTCTGACTGGTTTCTTCAAACGAACGTATCAGAGTAACTTCAGAGCTTTCTGAAGCTTTTCCTTGCTACTCATTCAACAGAACCTTTATAGCTTAGAAACAGAACGTATTCTCATCTCATGTCTTGGCCACGCCGTTCATCAGAAGCAGGACCTGTTTGTTTATCTTAAAAATACAACAAATATTAGAGTAATAAAAATTGTTCACTCAAACATACTATTTGTTATCATCAAAACTTAGAGACATAATTGCATAATCAAATCTTATTCTAACAAATGTAAGAGTGAAAATTAATCCCATGTAATTCATCAGGAGAGCGTGATTAACATCCCATAACTTATTTCATACCGTTGTTGACTAGGAAAATATGTTTCTCCATTTTCTCATATTATATCTCATAAATGAGTGACATATTTAATATTGGAGCGATACATCTAACAAATGGATAATCATAGATTTTATAGGTGAGACGACGTATTACTTACCTCTTGCATCGCCTCTTAGAGCCCTTGTTACTATACCAAATACCAATGCAAAGAAGTTTGATTTGGTTTTTAAAGTTGACTTTTAAATTGTTTAGTTGATGAGTTAGAACTAAATCCAATATAAAAAATTGAGATAATTAAAAGAGATATACTACACTAAAATTAAATATTCTCTTTTATCTATAAATTTTTAAAATCAAAGGAGACCTGACCTTTTAAAAGAGTAAATCTTGTGGATTTTTTAATCCATTCCATAAAAGTGAGGCATCTTGTAAAATTTTTAAAATGTTTTTAGAAATTGAAAATATATATTTGGTATGCACTATATTTTAAATTATTTTGACGAAAATCAGAAATATATTTTTGATTCTAAATTTAATCTCATATACTGCTCTATTTTAAAATTACATATAGTTTAAAATCGGATGTATACTTCCAGTTTACACTCAACCTTTTTCAACGTGATTTATATGATATAGGGTACTAACTGAAAGTTTATTTCTGATTTTCCAAAAATAATAATAAAATTTCGCAAAAATATCTAAAAACAACATGGAATGAATTAAGAAATTCATTGAATTTTTCCATTCTTACACAATCTTCTTGACCTTTTAGGCAAAAATAATCTTTTAAAATCTAAATCTAAGATTCTTCAAATAAAAACATTGGATTTTCATAAAATAACAATAATTAAATTCACTTGTCATTTCTATTTTTTAATCCAACCATTAGGAAACTTTGCCTTTGATACACTATTCAAATAAAGTGTATGTAAACAATTTGAACTACTCCTTTTTAGTCTGTCTCAATCAATGATTTCAACGTGGTTATCCTCTTGAATACATTTGGATAAATATCACAAAGAAATGATGTTGTAATTCCACTGTTACAGAATATGACAGCTTTAGAGAGATATTTTCTTTCATACAACCTTTATCTTTTCGTCCACGTAATACAAAATAAGGCTGTAAATGAATCATATTTGAAGGCTTTATGGCTTTTCCACAATATAGCTCACTACATATTGGAAAAAGTCAAAGTTCAGGCTACATATAAGATTACTTATAAAATTGTTTTTCCACTTCATTCGTTTGAGATTGATACTTCATGGCCAGGTGGAAACAACTAACAACTAGCTATAAGGGTGGCAAACCTTGAAAAATAGGAAAGAGTAAACATAATTGATTGTGTGGATCTAAAATTCTTATCTGTTTTGTAGAAAAAAATGAGGCTCGAGCAAGGCGGGACAAAAAGTTTTCAAAATTCTTATAAATGTCTGCAAAAACATGGGAAAAAATGAGGCGGACGACATATTAGAGAGACATGCCTAAAATCTTATCTTATCCTAAAAAAACACAGGCAAAGCACAAATATGTTAGACAAGTTTCATCTCAAAGAATAACTTAATCTAATTGAGGTGCAAAACAGCCTTTATGCCTATTTTACCTTTTTTTTTTTATAGTGGAACAAGATTATGGACTTGTATCCTTTAATATGTTTGTCTCATTTTATCCCATTATTTTTAAACTTTTGCAGATATAGATATTAATAAAAAAAATTGGCAATTTTTAAATTTTAAGTGTACAAAGCCCGCATGGCCGCCTCTCTCATTTTTCCGCCATGATTTTAAATTTGCAACTCAATTATATCCAACCCAAGTCATTCACTTTTTTTCCAGATTATACGGGCGGGCATACCCTTTTTGTCGCCAAGTACAGGATTCGAACATAAGAACTTGAGAGAAACATATTCTCAAGACCCAAGTGCTATTATTAATAACATAGTAAATAATCCTTAAAGAGCTACATGAATTTTATTCAAGAAAAAGAGTAAACATAATGTAAATAATAATCAAGAATTTTCAAATCAAAAGTGCAGATGATTCTTCTGTCTATTATAAACTGATATAAAAACTTTGATACAACAGAATAACAATACCCCTCCAATACATTCTTATAATACAATCTTTGCATACTTGTCACCTAAATCCATTTCAACAAAATGCTCCATTCTAGCCCATCTCTTCGTTGCGAAACAGATTCTTTGAACTTCATCTTGTTGCTTCCCTTTCCCATACACATTGGCTGCCTCTACTACACTAAATTCTGCACTATACGGCGAGATAATACAAACGACTGACGACAGTAGGACCGAATTCGTTGGACCTATTAATTTATACCCTCTCCGAATGAATACATCCACGACATTTTCGCTACACAAAAACTTCATTTACCCTTTCCTGCTCTGTCTATAGAACATCTCTTCCCAAAGTTCCTTGATCAAGTTTATAGCGGAGCCTTCCTAATTGACCCTACAAACAAAACAAAATACAAGAGACTATCTTCAATCTCCACTTCTTAAATTATGGCAAAAACGCGTGTCATCATGGTTTAAAATTGCAATCTGCAACTTAAAGGCTTACAATCTAACCATGATTGACATTATGCTAGACAATAGAAAACATCATCAACCATTAACATACAGAAAGAGCAAGAAGCACTACAAAATTCAAGGAACCTCATCAAAACCATGAGTCATCATTCATAACATAAAACAAAACATGATTCAAACATAAGCCACAAACTCATTCCATAATATCAATGTGTCAAAAGTCAACAGGATAACCCTCAAAGCATGACAATAAAGATCCAAAAACATGATCAAAACACTTGAATCCATCATTCCATTCTCCATGTGCATCTACTTATTAGTCAAAAAACAATGATTATCATGAACAAGATATGACATGTCATGACCCTTCACCAAACAAAAGCAAAACCCAATAAAGTTAACCAATAAAACCTTCTCCTTTTTCATCCATCCCAATCCAACAAAACACTCACAGAAAAAATAAATTTCCTATGCATCAACAATTCCTTGATAGCTTGACATGGACAACACAAGATAAAGATAAAGACTTTTCATTTCAACCCACCAAACAACATAAACAAACATGATCAACAAGAACACGACCACCCACCAAACCAAATCAAACAATTGAAATTGACCATGACCATGACCATGACCAGACCAACATCACAAAACAACCTTAAAAAAACCAAAACCAGAAACAAAACAAGCCTCACCTCGGAATGATCACGAACAGCAACACATTCAGGTGGAGTTTCAAACAAAGACAAGGAGAATTGCTTATAAGCCGCGCCAACATCAAAGTAAATCAAACCCGAGCTAGGAACATCAACACGAATACTCTTAACAGCCAACCAAAGAAAAAGATCCTGAGCTTCCAACCCTGTCAACCCATCAATCTGCCCGTAACTCAATGACCCAGATACGTTTCGATCATAATGCAACTCGTTCTCGAATTTGGCGTTACAAGCTTGATCTAAATGCACCCAGAATTGACCACCTTCACCAACGTTGAATTGGGTGACACCCTTTGGGAAAATACCCATGGGGAGACCGTGGTTGTGGAGAACCTCGTAGATGGAAGTTGCATTTTTTGATGCAGAAATGGTTGAGATTGAGAGAACGAGGAGAAGAACAAATTGAAACATGTTTTTGAGAGTTTTGAGGTTATGATGTTTTAGAACATTGGATTGAAGAGTGAAATGGGTTTTGGGATTGGTGGAGAGAGAGAGAGAGAGAGAGAGGGGTGACAGCTTGAATACAGAAGGGATTGGGCAAAGAATGATCAATTATTGGTATTGGGTGGTGACCGGTGACTGGTGTGTGGGGTTTTTGGTTATTTATTTATTTTTATTTTTTGTTTTGTTTTTAATACAAGATATTTTTTAAATTCTATTATATATACTATATGTGTAACAAAATATAAACAAAATTTAGTTAAGTAAATTGTAACAATAACAAAATGTAAGTATAAAAAGTTAATTTTTTATACTATAATTAGTATTAACAAACTAAAATATTCTAATTTTCATCTATTAGTTATATCAATTGAAACAAATTTACATATGATTAAATTTTGTTTATAAACTTAAAAAATAGTTATTTTTCAGTTATAAAATTTAATTAATTATATTTGCATCGGTTTTAGTTTAACATTTTTTTTTAGTTTTTTATTTATGATAAAGATAAATAGATATTATAAGGAAATATATTTTAATAAAAATATTGTCCTTTCTTTTATTTATATATTTTTTTAATATGCATGAATTGATCAAACTATATAAGTTATTGATTCATTGATATCATAAAATAAAATGCTTGAGATAAAAAAATTTTACTACACTTATTATTTGGGATCGATTGAGATTTGGTTAATTTTATGCCGCTTAATAATTTTAATCCTTTTATATGATTCTTTTAAATAGACTTAATTAATTATATGGTTTAAATATTTAATTTAATGTTTCATTTTAGTTTTTTCAGCAAATAAATGTTATAACTATGTTAGTTAATGTGATCATTTTTATTAAATGTTGACCAAAAACTTAATTTGTGTTTATGGAAAATTTAGTTGGCAAAATTGCACATATTGAGTCAACAAACCTCTATAAAATGTGTTTTTTTTTCTTCTAAATTATTTGAGACCGCGATAATAAATGTTGTGAGGTAAGGGATGATTGTGTGTTAGGTGTTTTCTACCACAGTCTTAAAACTATAAAAATAAATAAAGACGCACATCAAATATCACAATGTTTACGCTAACCAGTGATATTTACATTTAGGTAATCAGTTCGAAATCGCTAAACATCAATTTATTTAAAAAATAAATAATATTCCATCACGGTTATGTTAGATAACCATTGTGAAAAGTATTCATAGTTTATTATATAGTATGTAAATTGCTTGTTTTTTCATATACCTGACTAAAGAAATATAATCATTTAAATTGATGAAGTATATAATTTGAAAATTAAACTATTCTTAAAAGCCAACTTAAATAAACCGTTGTGTTCGGAATTGTAAGTGTTTCATCATTCATTTCCCGCTCTTTAACATATAGAATATGGTTCAATGGTCTAAGTCTTTCATGGCATTGATTCCTTCGATTCTAATTTAATTTGAATAACATTAACTTATTCAAATTAAACTATAAGAGAAGACATCGGTGTAATGACGAAATCAAGTCATTCAACCATAATCTATATGTTAAGGAGCATGAAATGAACGATGAGACACGTGCTATTCGGAAGACATTGATTGATATAAGTTGATTTTCAAACACAACTTAATTTTTAAATTATAAATTTCTATGTCAATTTAAATGAATGCGTTTTCAGTGAAATGTTAATGAAACAAACAATTTACATAGCATATAATAAACAACTCAACTTTATCTATTGTCAATCTGCATAAGAATTTAAAGAACAAAACATTACTAAGTTACGAGAAGTCTCTTTCTTGTGACTTGGCAATATTTTGTTCTTGTTCTGAGAATATTTGTCAACAACAACAACATACAATAACACTACAAATAGATATAGCAAAATTAAAAAAAAAAAACATATATTTAGCAACAAAACACTTACAATTTACAACAACAGATATAATAAAATATTTCAAGAACATACCTTTTATTGAAACTAATCGTAGAATAAACGTAAACGAAATCGGAATATAAGTTTAATAAACAGACCTCAAGATAGCGATTGATGAAGACAAATATGAAGGTTGCACTTGCAGTATTGTTGAAGAGTCACATGGCTATTAAGATTATGCGTTGAGAGAGAAAATATATATATATATATATATATATATATATATATTAAACCTTCTTTTGTAAATAAATAAATAAATAAATGTATTCTAGTAGGAAATGTTTGGTAAGAGTTACTCTTATTTTACTAACCATAATTACTCCTATTTTTCTAACCATAATTGTTCATATTTTAAACTATTAAATAGAGTCCTTCCAACATGCATTATTATATCAAATAAGTTTATACTAGCAGTAATTTCTTCTAAATATTATATTCTAGTAGGAATTATTGAAATAGGTTCATTATTCTCACATGCCGCTGCCGTAAATGATAGGGATAAAGTGCTTACCTTCCATAAAAAATGTTTCTTGAAGGAAGAAAGATTATAAAAAGAATTATGATTATCTATTGCTTTCTGCATAATAGACAACATAGTTGAGGTGTGACAACGATTGTTATTTGTCTTGTGTGGATCATACACCATTATATATTCTAAATAATTAATTTGCATAAGGTTGTTATGCAATTATTATTGTATACTGTTTCTGTTCAACCACTTGAATTCTCATTGTATTGTTGACTTTGCCGAACATCAAAAAATGGCTTATGCTCTAGCTTTTAGTGTCTCATGGAATGTAGATTATGTCGATTAGAATCTCACCAACCCGTCTAAAAAGGGGCGAGAGAATTACCTAGGATATAGGGTATTCGCGTTTGGATTGAATTAATTTTAAGGCAAAAATTTGTTTAATCCAAAGATAAATTTATTTGTGAATTATTTTTAAATAATATATTAAAAAAATTTAATTCAATTTAATTTTATACGGTTTAATTTAGATCGGTTTTTAATATTTAAATTTATATATTATATTTTTATTAATATAATAAAATTACTAATAGATCGTAGATTTGATATTATATATAATATATAGTGTATTAAAAATTAATATTATAAAATTAGAGTGATCGATTATGATTGAAAAAAATAAAAATAAAAAGATTATATCAAACTAATAAATATTTTAAAAAAATTTATTATCATCTAATAATAAATTCATGTAACATATGTTACTAATAAAAAGTAAATAAGTATAAAAATATATGTAAGCGGTTTGGTTTGGTTTGAATTGGTTTTGAAAAATTAATTTGAAATTCGATTCGAACCGATCGATTTTCACAAAATAACATCCAATAAATTTTTAATTTTTTACGGTTTTTGATTTTTTGAATCGATTTTCAGTTTTTATATTAGATTGGTTTGAATTTGAACACTCCTAGAATTATCTATCTCTAAAAAATTTATTTATAACTCTAGATGTGGTTATTATTACTTTTCAATTAAAATATAATAAATATATAATTTATTCTTGCACACATATATGATTTTCTTATTTTTATTTTTTAAATAATATTTAAAATATTTATCATATTTTTATTTAAAAATAATAGAAATACACATAAATAATTATACTTAAGTTTTCTCCTTAAGTTTTCCAACTTATTTTATGATGAATTTGTTTATTAATTTTTTATAAAGAAATACAATTAAAATATTCACAAAACATAAAAAATATTATCGAAAACTATAAATTTAAAAAATGAAACTACATATTTTAAATGGATTGACCTCACGAGTCCATCCCGTTTTGTCATCCTTACTCACAAGTAATACATTTTTCTAAGGGGAGTAGCCACACTTCTTCAAATTAGTTAAATCCTTTAGTTAAATGGTCAACTAAATTTTTAGCTTATTTTGAGAGCTAACACTCTAACAATATTGAGTTAATGTTGAATTTATCGTCTATAATCGTTGGAGTAATAGTTCACAATTTATGTAATGGTCGTTATTCTATCATAGTGGATCAACACATTTGGTATTAATTTTTTCTCCATAAAAGATTCTATGCTAGTAAACCTCTCAGCCAAGTTACTTCTTTAGTGGTGGTAACCAGTACTAACACCTCATACTTCATATTGGTTATTTCTTAAATTTCCAAGATATAAATCTTCCATTTGTTATATATATATATATATATATATATATATATATATATATATATATATATATATAATCTGGTGTCTTGATCAGAATCCGAGATGATCGGAATGATGAAAGTTCGTTGAGCAGTGATTGATGAGGAGGGGGTGATGTACCTGCAAGGCACTTTGATGCTAAAGTAAGCAAGTGTCAAAGTGAGATTAGAAAGATATTAGTGTTTTTTAGAGTAAGAATTGAATATCAGACCCTCAAGGATATGAGAGTTTATATAATGCTCTTAGGAGTGTTTTCATTGGTTGCTATCTTTAGGCCTAGATATGTGGGCCCGCAAAGATAGCTGACTGAGCTGAACTGGTTAAACTGGGCATTAATGTCCGAAACTAGTCGTTGTGTCGTCTAAGAGAGGATGTTAACGATCATAGTCTACAAAGAGGTGAATCGGTCGACCGACTCGACAACCGTCGAGCGGAGGGTTTTGACGAGGTGTTGAACGGGGAGGTGATACCCTTCAGAGGTCGTTTTGGCTTAGCTGGCCCGCCGTAAGGCCCAAAGGCGTGGTTGGCCCAATACCCATTAGGATAGTCCCGAACAATAACCCCCTAAGTCGTTGTGTCTGGTCGCAGAGGCAATGACTTGAGCTTGAGGGATTTTCAAAGGCCGACATATATCGAGGAGAGAAATGATTGACGGGGAGCTGAAAGATTGAGGAATTTGGAGGGTTTTTTTCCACGTGGTCTCGAGCCGTGTGCATTAAATGCTGGCAGTGTAACGCCCCGTTTTAATTAATATTATATTATATTAATATTTTCGAGTTATCGATCGATATTTATTTTGCGACGAGAATATTTATATTAATCGATATATCTATTAATATATTTGGCGACGTTTCGTTCGGTCCGGTTTTTATTCCGTTCGGTTCGGTAAAATATTATTCGGACCGATATTTAATTCCTCAGAATTATTTTAATTAATTGAGTTAATAATATTATTAGATATTATTAAGGTGTTAATTAATGAAATAAGAATAGATATGGGTGTGAGGAGTAATTTCTTAGGATTGGGTTTACACCCTTGGTTGTTAGTAAGAACACCTATATAAAATACTTTCTCCTCATTTTCTTTCCATTTTAAAACATCAAAGCCAAACTTAGAAACTTGAGAGAAATAAAGGGTTTTGGAAGGAAAAGAAGAGCAAGAGCAACAAGAGAAGAAGCAAGGTTTGGATTTTGTGGAATCATCAAGAAGCTTTGCAAGAACAAGATGAGGTAAGGGGTTTGATTTTCATTTCCATATAGTTAGGGTTTGATAGGTATATTGTGAATTTGGGATAGAAATTGATGTTGTGGTTTATGAGTTGTATGCGTGATTGTTAAAATAACTTAGAAAGTTGGAGTTAGGAGTATGGATTGTAGGTGTTTTGGTGCTAGCTTGTAGAAACTAGAAGTATTGAAAATGGAAGTTATAAAATGAAAAGCTGTAACTGTTAGAAGAAAAACCATGAAAAACTGCTTGCGATGGAAATAGTTGGAGAAGAAGAAGGATGAGGGCGAGGCAAGTGGGAGGCACCCACCTCACAAGGGAGGGCGATCGTCCCTACACCCTAGGCGCCCGCCTCCTCTCTCTTGCATGCTTGGGACGAACATCCCCTTATAGTCGGGGTGAGTTTGGAAAATTGTCACTTTTCTGGTTTTCTGTATTTTGCAATTCTGCTTCTGCATAATTTTGTTCTGCATAATTATGCAGCTAGCTTCTGTTTCCTTCAATTGCCTTAAATCCATATACTACCAGTTAGTATTAATAAAATATAATTAGGACATGAGTTAGCCGACTAAATTTAGAACCCGATTATGTTCTGATTTTCCGATTTCGGTAATTTCGGCGACGGAGCAAGTTGCTCCGAATTCAACGAAAATTGACGTGCTAGATAAGTTTGACGTGTAGAACGTAGTGGTGAGGTTAGTTTTTCGAAATTACGAGTTTTTACGAAACGACCCAAAATAGGCTTAATTACGGTTAAATTGAATCGGATTGCGTTTTAGTCAATTTAAGACACGTATAGACAATCCGATTGCGATGTTGACGATTATGATTAATGCCGGTTATTAGGAATGGCTTTCGCGACGATTATAGGTATTGACTATTTTTCCGTATTTGGAATTTAGTGAATGAATTGATAATGATGTGGTGTGATTAAACATGATGTTTGCGACAGTGTATTTATTAACGAATACTTGATGATATGCGATGCGATGATATGTTTATCTTGATGTGGATGAATATGGTGACATGGACTTTATGTCAATTTTGATGAGCGATGATGATGTTTTGTTGTGTTGTTTTTATTGTCGAGTCACATATATTGCATTGGCGACGAAGGCTTTTATGCCAAGCGACGAGGGCTTTTATGCCAAGCGACGATGGGCTTTATGCCAAGTGTTCCTAATTATGGACAAAGCGACGGGTACCACATGCATAACAGAGTCGTGTCTCATGGAGTCGGTTATGTTTATGTTTGAGTTGTTTGGCGTTGGGTTTTAATTGATGAATGATGTTGAATTGCGATGATATATGATGCTTTGTTTGGTGATGATCTTTATGATGAACATGAAATGAATATGACTTGATAATTTCATGATAACTAGGTGATGAATATAAATGATGAGTTTTGCGATGATTTAACTTTGATGAAATGCTTAATGCAAATATGATGTGATGATGTTTGTGACGATGGGCTTTTATGCCAAAAGCGACGATGGGCTTTAGCCAATTGGTGATGATTTTATTTATGTTGCTTATGTTATTAGCATTGTTTGATGTTGTTGTTTGATGTTGTTGTTTATGATTGTCGTGTTGATTAGTGACATATTGACTTGGGATGATTTCGTGGTGATGAACGTTTATGTGTTATTGTGACGATTTATGTCGATGAGGTTATGGCGATAAAGTGTAGATTATACACATTAGAATGACGATTAGAGTGTGTGAGTTTTGGATGTGTTGGAATTACACTTATTAATCTATACCCTTTATAATTCCGAAACTATATATATATATATATATATATATATATATATATATATTATCATGCCTTTAATTATATGTTTTGGAGTATCTCACCTTTACTTGTTTCTTACCTTTATACCGTAACGCGTGTTATGAAGACGGAGATTATAGGCTATTAGTTGAGTCGTGTCGCTCGATCGTAGCACTCGGGGGGAATATTTATGTTGTCTTGCTGTTGTTCTTTTGTTGTTATTCCTTTTATGAATAAGAATCATACTTTATGAAAATATGATTTGATGAGGAAGTTTATTAAAGAAGATGTTTTGATTTTTAAGAATCAATTTATGATTTCCGACGATGCTATGTATCCGAGATTTATACTTTAAAGCAAACAGTTTAAAGTAATTTGGTTTTGAAGGTGTGACGCCTCAGTATTGAATTTATGAAATTTTAAATTACTCTAATTTTGCGTATAAAACCTTGGGTAATATTGGGGTGTTACATTAGTGGTATCAGAGCAGGTCGGTTTGTCGGCCAGGTTATTAATGTGTTTAACCCTGTTGTATGCGACATGTGTGTGAAACACTGTCGTTACTTGCTTGTTTCTAAATGTTTGTCTGCAGAGTTGAGTGTGAAATAAGTGGGGGAGAAGTTTTACTTCTTGGTGGCACTTGTGGCTTGAGATGGAGCCTCAAGCAGTGTTACACTTTGGTAACTTGAAGTGTAAGTTTGAAGACGCTGTTGTAGCTTGGTATAGAGGGTTTATGTCACCATCATGATTGTCGACTATCTATTGACAAATTGAGGAACTGATCACCCTTAATCTCTTGTTTATAGTAGTCGGGATTTGTGTTGGTTGGGATGGACTTGTCTTGCCAGCTTAATAGTGTATGAAGCGGATGAGTTAGCACAAGGTGGTGCATGGTTACTTGAGTTGTGGGAGAATTTGGATTTTGGTGAGAAACAAGATTTTGGCAAGCGAACTTCTTGTTGTGATTCTTCCGAAGCATATTGTGAAGATGTGAGTGGTTTACAGCCGTAGTGCGAAGTGAAGTTTTGATGGATTTAGTTTCTGGAATTAGTTGTGATTCGAAGTATCCTTAAGGGATGTCTGTTTCTGGGTTAGAGTTGAAGAGTCAACTTGAGGATTGGTTTGAGCAGAGTTTGTTTATTCGAGCGGGTCGTCGTGGAGTGCGCCAGTTGTGTTGTTCGAGAAGAACAAAAGTCAATTAAGTTGGTGTGTCATTTTCAGACAAAGGAACGAAGTGGATGTTGAGGACAAGTATATACTTCCAAGGACTAATGTTGGATAAATCAGTCATTTGGAGCTGTGTTTAGTGGGATCGATGTGAAGTCTGGCTGTCTACGGGTTAGTGTGAGAGCTGAAGATGTTTAGACAATGCTTTTCAAGATAGTGTATGGTCCTGGCGAGTATTTTTTGATGTCATTAGTGCGACTGATGCGTCAGGTATGATTTTGGAATGTTCAGACATTACTCTCATGAGTAGCTGCATGAGTTATTTCGTGTTCATGGATATTATTGGGTTCACATCAAGTCAAGGAAATTGTAGCAAGCATATGAGCTTTGCGTTATCAGTAGTGAAGTTAGACCAGTGCATGTTGAGTATTCTAAAGATAGAGTTTTGAACTGTTGGACGTGAGTGCCTTAAGTAAGCGACTTAGATGGTGATATTTTGGACAGTTCCGTGAAGATTTATTTTGTATCTTGTAGAAGACTTCAAGAGGTTATTTCAGAGCTTAGAAGTTATTTTGTTTTGGATGGTTAGCTTTGTGAGTTTGATGGAAGATCTTTTTATAAGTTTGTATTGATCGTGGGCACCTTTACTCGAGATGGTTGAGTCGCTATTTGGACTTCGCAATGGGAAGCGAATTTGTTTGAGCCAGTGGAAAGTTTAGCGAATGCTTCGATTTTGGTCTTGTTTAGTACTGAAGAACCTTGTGCGGTGTAATGTGATATTTCATTTTGGACTTAAGATGTATTTCGACATAGAGTTGGAAAAGTGTATTGCTACCTTGGAACGATTTGATTTTCATAAGGAAAAATTGTCGGACGCGTGAGTTAGAATTTGATGCGATTGTGCTCATTTGAAATCTTAAAGGTGCAGATATTAACGACGAGAAGATTGGAATTGTTGAATACAATTCAAGTTTGAGTACGATCTATAAAGAGACTTCGTCTGGTGCTGAGTTTAGTATGTTGATATCGCAGATAACCCAAGAATATCTGATTTGGGATTTATTATTTTGGAGAATGTTGCATGTTTGTTTTGGGACACTTGTTGAGATTAAGCTCAGAAGGTTATTAAGGATTTGTTCACTACTAACATATGGATTTCGTTGGATACTAATGGTCGCGGTGGATTATTAGATTACGACTAAGATAAGTCTTGACGGTAAAGAATTTTGTGACGGTTTGGTAGCCACAGGTACCTTAAGATGATTGATGTTTTATAAAGGAAAATGTTCTATCTGTGACTGAAGTCGGTCGCGACGGTGTTCATGTTGAATTCCATAAAATTTATGTCATGGTTCTAAGTCCAACCTGTGTTGTAATTACAGGAGTATGAGACGACGTTGATGGGTAGAGTTCTTGAGAGAGTGTTTTGGTTTGAATTACCACTTTGGAAGATTGAAAGTTATGAAAGGTGTTTCGAATAAGAACCTGCGTATTGATCGTTGCGACGGTGCGAGGATGGTGATTACTTAATACAAATTTTTGGAATCGAATTGTTATAAGGGAAGACTTCGTTGAAGTCAAGTGTATACGTCGAAGTTTCACAAGTGAATATTTGGACAATATTTGAAAAGGTCAAACTATGTCGTGTATTTTAGAGGATCAATGGACTTTGACCAATCAAGAATGAAAGAGTGATTTACGAGTTGATGAGACTGATGTTACGAGGTATCCTAATGGGTGTACGCTTCGATCGTATCCATTCTGAGTAATTGTGAAGTTGAGGATTAACCAAGTTGTTTTATGGTTGGCATCATATGCGTAAAAGTGACGCAACATGGTTTAGATATCGAGCATTGAATTTTTTTAGCGAGTATGCGAGATTGTTGGATTTGGGCTAGTGAGTTATAGTCACAAGTCGTCAGTATACACCCTAGAATGAGTAGTGTATCGCAGTTCGGTTATGTTTGAGTAACTTGTTATTGTTCAAGGGTTGTACGTTGGTAATCTACAAGGATGATGTGACCCTGTGATTTTCTGGAATGAAAGCGATAACTGCAAGTGTAATTCTTGAGTTCGTACTTATGCGTGAATGAAGGCATCTTTTTCATATTTGCGTAGCATGCGTGGTACTATCCTATTCTGATTGTTTCCGTTTTGGTTTGTATAACCATTTTATTGTCTTCGTTTTAGCGATGGAGTCAGTGTTGTGTCGTAGGACTTTATGTTCCTATCTTTGGTGATTCGTTTCCGAGGTGTTGTAGCACCCCTTCTAAATAACCCGCGAATGCATTAATTAAATTGATATCAAACTAGATTTAATTAGAGTAACATGAAAACAGGGATGCCACAATTAAAATATAAATACAAAATTCTCAATCTCAAATGGTAATCATGCTCAACTGAAGGAATAAATAAAATAGATTATTCAAAAATCAACTTCATGTTCTACACAGCGGAAAATACCTCAAACCGGAATAACTTCAATTCATAAGTATTCCCAACATAATTTAAAACAATGGAGTATTAAATAAAACTCATCAAACAAGCGTTTCCCCCAGTGTTACAACTATCAGAGCATGACACTGACACACGCGGATAAAACACGACACAACTCTATAAGCCATCCTCACCGACTCCTGAGCTGCTAACTTTAATCTGAAATCATTAAAGTAAGGGTGAGATCTCTATCCAATATAAAATGCATTATATGTTCTTTAAATACAACAGAACAATTCAAGATATTAGTCCACTATCATTAACATAAATCATCGTTCAGTTCACAATTACATTTCACACAATGATTTATGCAAATATAACAATCAATGGAAATTGCAACACTGGAAACCATCCTAGCATGTTACAATCCCATATGCAATGCAGACTCTATGCATGTGGTACCAACACGTGAACCGAGTTCACCCACTGTTCCGTTTACATGTGGAAAGACAACGACAATCCATGATTCGCCCATAACCACTGGGTCAACAATCTAGACTCACTACCTCTAAATCCTGGTAAGTTTATTGGCTCTGCAAGCTCACTTCCGCACAATGGGAATGAACCAATTAACAAATGCTTATGCATGCATCATAAAAGCATGCAACATCAATTCAACGGAATATGATCACAACATAATCCCTCATAATGCCAACATCAACGAGTATCACATGACAACAACATAATCATGAAATAAATTATCACAAAGCATAACTATGTCAAACGCTTACCCTTCAATTAGTAAGACTATCACCAGTATGTACAACAATAACAACTGAGATCAACAACCATCATGAATACACAACATCGACAACAACACATGATATTAATACAATCATGAATAAACAACAAGGAAAACAACACATAAGCGTCAATCTTCATTCCACTTGTCAAAACAATCTAACCAATATATCACATGATCACATCTCAATCATAATTAATAGCAGGCGTAACACATAAGTATCAGTCCTCATTCACTAAGTCGGAACGATTCACAACCAATTCTACACCATTCTCAAAATACCAAAATTTACAAAAATCGGGAATTCGACTATTTTTAAAATAGTTTTCATAAAATAATATTTTTATTATTTTATAAGATAGTATTTTTAATTTAAGAAATTACACTCAAATCGGAGCTACGGTTTGGAAAATATGAAATTTTTGAAGTTTTAAACATTTTGAAATTCAACACAGTGGTAACCGGTTCCTCCCTGGGAGAACCCGGTTCCCACATTTTAAAAATATCACGCTCCTAGAATTTTGTATGGGGAACCCGGTTCCTCCATACTGGGAACCGGTTCCCACGTTGAAAAAGTCCCAATTTTTTGCAAATTTGAATTGGGAACCCGGTTCCTCCCCAGGAGTAATCGGTTCCCACGACCTAAATTATAAAAAATATAAGTTTTTGACAGCAATTTGTGTCCCAATTCATTCTTACTCATTCCCATACAAATTATAGCATTAGAAACATCAAAATGCAACCAATACACATCAACACAACATCATAAATCATGTTTCCATCATTCATATTAATTATTTATCCCATTAATGGTCTCAATTCCTATAATCCGACACAAGTAGAGATAATCCTACAAACCTAGAATTATCTAATTCAAGTTTTCTAACATACCCAATCATTCAATTGTATCCCAAAACCCATAAGGCATATTAACTGAATGAAATCACCCCTTACCTCGCGATGATCCTTCGAATTTACGGCGTTTGGCTTTTTCCTCTCTTCTCTTCTCCAATTTCACGTATAATGACTTTTTCCAAATAACCTTCTTTTTCTTTTCCTTTTTATCCTCCTTTATTTATTCCTTTTTATTTGCCAAATAATAGAAATAAATTAATTAGGATTAAGTAGAGTTTTTTACTCCCAATTCTCTTTTTCCTCTTTTTATTCCTTTTATTATTATACTATAACAATAATAATAATAAAATAAATTATTAGAGGCTTTTACTCCATACACCCCTCCTTCTACTCTTTACACCATAAATTCAAATTCTCTCCTCTTATTTATTTTCTAAAAATTCTAATATTCCAATAATTCCCAAAAAAATCAAATTTTAATTAATTAAATAATTACAATTCCAATTTAATAATAATGGAAGATATGGGTGTTACAGGTGTCGGTTCGAGGGTGTGACTAATTCCATGGTTGAGGCGTTAGGATGGTATCTATCTTGTTTATTTAGTTCTCGAGTGAACCGGCGTGTCTGCGACTTGTTTGGTTGTTGGGTGATTAGTTGGTTTTCGAGTGCATTGTATGGACTTTGCATCTCGGCATGGTTGTTCTTGACTGGACGTTGTGGTTAGGGAGATGCCCTTGTTTTTGGTGTATTTTGTATGTTGTTTAATTGACGCAAGGATTAAGTGGACGAATGCGTAGGCATGTGTCGTACCCCAAAATTTGCCCTCCTACTTCTCAAAACATTTCATGCATCCATACTCAAGGATCCCTCAAGGGTTGATCAGACAAACCCTCTCCTAGACAATCAACCCAAACTAGGGTTTGACAATTCTCAGATCAAGATGGACTTCCAACATCTCCAATGGTCATCATGCCTCCTCATATACTTCAAAGATTCTCCATGTCAAGTTTCAAGCCTCACAAGTCAAGTTTCCTCAAACAATTGCTCAGATGGTTGAAAATCAGTTGTATTGGACAAAAAGTCAACTGTGGTCAACATACAGTCAAACTTCCTGATTTTTGGTCAACATCCTCATTTTGAAGTCACATTCATCATTTGATCAAGGGTTGATCATGATTCATCAAGAAAACTCAAGATTTGCTCAAAAGTCAAACTTTCCAAATTAGGGTTTTCCAATGAAAAGTCAACTGAACTTTGACTGAGCATAACTTCTTCATACTTTCTCAGAAAGTTTTCCACCACCTCTCATTTTGAAGGAAATTCAATTCTATACAACTTCATGTCTCACAAGAATGTTCAAAAAATGCTTCATTTGGAAGGTATGGATCAAAACATTACAGGTCTTTTTCAAAGTCAACAAAAAGTCAACTTTTTGTAATGAAGTTTTATTGAGCATGGAAACTCCAATTGAGATGAAACCAAATAGGTTGTTTAGAGGACACCTAGATATTTCTAAAAAGTCCAAGAACACCCAAAAATGTGGAAAATTGAGCAAAATACACCTTGCACAAGTTGGGCATTTTTGAAGAGGTGCACAAAGAGAAATACTTGTCAAAACCCAAAATTTTGCAAATGGGCCTAACTTTTCTTGGTTTAAACTTGTTCCTCATCTTATTTGGAACCTCCAAGCCCAATGCCACGAATTTTTTCTTTATTTTTCTATTTAATTTGAATTTTATTTATTTAAAAACAAATTAAATTAAAAAATAAGGTATAAAATCAAAATTAAATGCAAAGTTGATTTTTCTTACATTCTTGAGATCCAAGCAACTCATACAAGCTGGCAAATTTCAAAATTTACATTGATTTGGCAAGAAATTGATTGAAATTGGATCAAAAAAGGAAGATTTGATTTCGTACAAAATCAAATATTTTCTACATTGATTGATCAATATTTGCTCTTGAATTCAGCCCAAAATCCATCCATTATAAATATATAATGCATACAACATGAGAAAAAACAGAAAAATTGCTTGGAGGAACCCTAACCTAAAGCCAAAAAACCGTGTTCTTGAAGCAACTTACAGCCATAGTTTTGCTTCGATTCAGCCAATTCCAAGCATCCAAACACATTCCTTGGAGTCCCTGGAGTCGATCCAGACCTTTACAACACTCAAAACTGTCAAGAATCACGAAATCCAGTTTTGGTTTGTTCATACTTTTTCAAAATTCGAATTCTGTTATTCATGCATCTTTAACATGTTTTGACGTTTGTTTTGTGTTTAGAACAAAGTTTGCAAGCTTTCTGGATAGTTCAATTGCATTTTCGTGGCCTGAAACATGATTCACCATAGTTAGGGTTTCCTATTGCGTTTTAGGGTTTCTCTAAATAGATAAAATTGGACTAAACCAAGGCTACTAGGATGATCAGGGGACAAAAACGAATCGAACCATGGCTTTGAATTGCATTTATATTGCTTGTATTGGATTTTTGATTTTTGCAGGGGCCTTAGCATCGAGCAGGACCGACACTAAGTGTTTGAATTTTCAAACGAAGAAGACGATGTTCTTCGCGCGTGTTCTGGGCAATCAGAAGGCGTTTGTGTTTAAAACGTATTTGTTTCAATTCTTAAACACGTGGATGCTCTAGCTCAGTTGGTCATGGCAGCGCGTGTGTGAAGCAAGGGACACCGGTTCGAACCTGGGCAAGACCAAGTATTTTTTGTCACTTAGAAAACTAACATATTTTCCTATTTTTCTATTTTCTTAATATTTTCCATAAAATTTAATTTATCTTCAATATTTTTTATCATGCATGTAAAAAACACCAAAAATATTTCTTTTTTGCATTATCATCAGAAAAATACTTATTATTTTTAATATTAAAATTATTATTTTTGCATGCATATTTTATTTAATTATTAATTAATCATTTAAATGACTTTTAATTGTTTTTAAATTACCAAAACGATCCAGAAAATTACCAAAAATTTATCTTATCATATTATTGTCATTACTAACATGAAACCTTTTTCCTCATTCAAAAATATTTCTTTTTACTAACGTTTTCTTCTTATGCAATTTCTCTCGTTTTCCGATTATGTATCTGTTCACAGGTTGTAACATTTCGGACATTTTTCTTTCGTTTTCTTTTCATATCATGTAACTGCCTATGGGATGTAATTGTTTAATTAGGACTTTTATTTTCCGTACTCTTATTATGTAACTGCCCCAAAGCCATGTAATAGCGTAGGACTTTATCTTTCCGCACTTTACAGTCCCGCAATTTATTTTCTGCACCTTATAAACTGCTAGTAATTAGGCGTGTATGGAAAGATAAAATTGGACATAGATCACTCATAATTCTAAGATAAAATATCTGAATTCAACACACTCTTTTCACAGATGCACCCCTTAGGGTAATTCTCTCTCGTTGCCTTTCGAATAAATTGTCAAGTCCCTCGAACGTAGAGGTATCCTAGCACCGTTGCCTTCAAAACAAATCATCATAGTCCCTTCGATACAAAGATCATAGACCCACGATGTCGCCTACGAATACATGATCATGACCCTCGATTGTCGCCTACGAAAAGTGATGATAGTCCCTTCAAATGTGCTAGGATACTTCCTACAAGTTGCCTTCTATGATCATCCGATGTCCCTTCGAATGTCCCTTCTACATCCAACGAATAGGGTTACCTACCAACTAATGGTATGGATAGCGCTATTCTAAAGGAACGTAAAATAACACGAAAACGACCATTCTGAGTAGGTAATAAGAGTTTTAGTTGCTTGCTCAAACAAAATACTTTTCACACCTCACACTTTTGTCAAAGTTCAAACATTTTTTTAAAACAAAACATTTCCGAACACTTTGTATACATTCCTACATGAATCATTACAAAGTCAAAGCGAAATTCCTTTTTCAAAACATTTTTGTCAAACACACAGAAAGCACAATTTCAAAGTGATCTAAGAGCAACTAAGAGCCCGTAGATAACTACGGATGGAAGGGGGTGCTAATACCTTCCCTTTTCATAACCTTCTCCCTTACTCAGAATCTAACGAAGGTCTTTTCCTGTTCTTTTCACCTTCCCTTAATTGGATAAAAGAAAAGTCAGTGGCGACTCTTGCTATCCACACATTTGCGATACAAAAATCTAAAAGTCAGTTCACCGTATTACAGCATGTCCCGATTTGTTCGTTTCGGTCGAAATTTCGAGGACGAAAAGTTTATAAGTGGGGGAGAGTTGTAACGCCCCGTTTTAATTAATATTATATTATATTAATATTTTCGAGTTATTGATCGATATTTATTTTGCGACGAGAATATTTATATTAATCGATATATCTATTAATATATTTGGCGACGTTTCGTTCGGTCCCGTTTTTATTCCGTTCGGTTCGGTAAAATATTATTCAGACCGATATTTAATTCCCCGGAATTATTTTAATTAATTGAGTTAATAATATTATTAGATATTATTAAGCTGTTAATTAATGAAATAATAATAGATATGGGTGTGAGGAGTAATTTCTTAGGACTGGGTTTACACCCTTGGTTTCTAGTAAGAACACCTATATAAAACACTTTCTCCTCATTTTCTTTCCATTTCAAAACATCAAAGCCAAACTTAGAAACTTGAGAGAAATAGAGGGTTTTGGAAGGAGAAGAAGAGCAAGAGCAACAAGAGAAGAATCAAGGTTTGGATTTTGTGGAATCATCAAGAAGCTTTGCAAGAACAAGATGAGGTAAGGGGTTTGATTTTCCTTTCCATATAGTTAGGGTTTGATAGGTATATTGTGAATTTGAGATAGAAATTGATGTTGTGGTTTATGAGTTGTATGTGTGATTGTTAAAATAACTTAGAAAGTTTGAGTTAGGAGTATGGATTGTGGGTGTTTTGGTGCTAGCTTGTAGAAACTAGAAGTATTATAAAATGAAAAACTGTAACTGTTAGAAGAAAAACCATGAAAAACTGTCTGCGATGGAAATAGTTGGAGAAGAAGAAGGATGAGGGCGTGGCAAGTGGGAGGCGCCCACCTCACAAGGGAGGGCGACCGTCCCTACACCCCAGGCGCCCGACTCCTCTCTCTTGCATGCTTGGGACGAACGACCCCTTATAGCCGGGGTGAGTTTAGAAAATTGTCACTTTTCTAGTTTTCTGAATTTTGCAACTCTGCTTCTGCATAATTTTGTTCTGCATAATTATGCAGGTAGCTTCTGTTTCCTTCAATTGCCTTAAATCCATATACTACCAGTTAGTATTAATGAAATATAATTAGGACATGAGTTAGCCGATTAAATTTAGAACCCGATTATGTTCCGATTTCGATAATTTCGGCGACGGAGCAAGTTGCTCCGAATTCAACAAAAATTGACCTGCTAGCTAAGTTCGACGTGTAGAACGTAGTGGTGAGGTTATTTTTTCGAAATTACGAGTTTTTACGAAATGACCCGAAATAGGCTTAATTACGGTTAAATTGAATCGGATTGCGTTTTAGTCAATTTAAGACACGTATAGACAATCCGATTGCGATGTTGACGATTATGATTAATGCCGGTTATTAGGAATGGCTTTCGCGACGATTATAGGTGTTTGACTATTTTTCCGTATTTGGAATTTAGTGAATAAATTGATAATGATGTGGTGTGATTAAACATGATGTTTGCGATGATGTATTTATTAACGAATACTTGATGATATGCGATGCGATGATATGTTTATCTTGATGTGGATGAATATGGTGACGTAGACTTTATGTCAATTTTGATGAGCGATGATGATGTTTTGTTATGTTGTTTTTATTATCGAGTCACATATATTGCATTGGCGACGAAGGCTTTTATGCCAAGCGACGAGGGCTTTTATGCCAAGCGATGATGGGCTTTATGCCAAGTGTTCCTAATTATGGACAAAGCGACGGGTACCACATGCATAACATAGTCGTGTCTCATGGAGTCGGTTATGTTTATGTTTGAGTTGTTTGGCCAAAATGGGTACCACATGTGTAACATAGTTGTGGGGGATCCTACACCCGGATCCAGGTTTCCTTAGGTAATTAGCAATAAATCGTCGCGACCGTTAGGCGTATACCGAAATGGTCAACATGATGGCTACGTTAGTGCGACACTTTGGATGTCCTGATGCTCCTCATGCTCAAGTTGAGGAAAGTATTTGGCGTCTGCGAGGTGTCATCAGCACTAACTCAACTTTTAGAACCCTAATTGACCCATCTTGGCCATTAGAAGGTAGTGAGATGGTTGGCTTTGGTGCAGACTAAGGTTGGTTGATACTCGATGCTATGCTCATTAAGATCCGACTTTCGGGATGTTTCGGTCGACCACTTGGTAGTCGTATTGAAATAAAGCCTACGAGAAAGATCAATGATATGAGATTCCTAGAACCCGGTTACTATCATAGGACAGGATGAACCCACTCAAACTTTGGTAGGGTAGACACCTATACCTCATGCAAGCCTTAAACCTATGGCTATTATGTGATTTGCTTGTGCTTGTTAAACATGACATCATGACATCATAACATCATAACATTGCATATCATTTCTAACCATTTCAAGGGCCTAGGAATTTATCTTTGCTCTGTTTTGTAGGGATCATGGCTTCTAGAAAGACTATCTGAATCAACTTCATGGGTATACCTTCTCAACTCAAAGAATTGGTTTCAGAAATTCCCGATCATGCTCAGTTCATCAAAAGACATGGTTATCTGCTTGGTTTGGTTATCTCCGATTTTGAAGAAGATATGATGCATGTCTTATTCTAGTTCTTCAATCCGAAACACCATTGCTTTACATTCCCAGATTATCAGTTAGTTCCTACCGTGGAAGAGTTTTCTAAGCTACTTGGGATACCTATCCTTGATCAGATACCATTCACCGGTTCAGAAAAGGCTCCTAAGTACGAAGCCATCGCATCAGCGTTACATCTGAAGCGATCAGACATTGAAGCTAATTGGGAAACAAGAAGCGGAGTTAAGGGTTTACTTGCCAAGTTTCTGATAAAGAAGGCTCGAGAATTCCTCAAAGCTATGAGTTTTCATGCATTCGAAGACATTTGTCCTTGCTAATCTATGGCTTGGTGATATTTCCTAATCCAGATCAGTTCATAGACGTGAACGCCGTCAAGATATTCCTCACTCATAATCCTGTGCCTACCTTACTTGGAGATATTCTACATTCTCTCCACGCTCGTACCATCAAACGACAAGGAACTCTCATGTGTTGCATACCATTACTTTCCAGGTGGTTTATTTTTCACCTTCCTCAATCAGTAATGAAGAACGAGCAAAGATTGAAGTGGTCTCAAAGGCTGATGTCACTTTCTCATTCAGATATCCGTTGGTGTCTCTTTTCTCAAAAGGACTTCACATTTATTAAGCGTTGCGGAGAATTCCCTAATGTACCACTCCTTGGCATAAGGGCAGGTATCACCTACAACCCTTCTCTAGCTCTACGTCAGTTTGGTTATGCTCGAAGAGATGGTCCTCATGATATGCTTCTCCAAGATATTGTGTTCGACTACAACCACGATCTCCAGAATTACCATCGAAGGTTCATACACGCTTGGGGCATGGTAAAGAAGATTGATACCAAGACTTTGGGACACAAAAACTCCATTCCTTGGGAACCTTACCTCAAATGGGTGCGAGCTCGAGCTCAAAACCTCATGATTCCATTTACACCCGTGTTGCCAGTAATTATGGAACCTGTTGCTATAGGTGACGTACCCTATACCGTCCTCCATCCCGACATGCCTACTGATTTTGAAGACTTGAAGAGTTCCTGGATTCAGCTTAAAGAAGAAAGGGATACATTCGAAGCTCAATGCTATGCAAGCGAGAAGAAGGTACTAGAGTTGACCAAGCTACTTCACGAGGAGCGAAACATCAACGCCTACTTCAACACCAAGAGGAAGCGCCCATGGGAGACTTAGCTTTAGGATTTTTATTCTTTTATTTTCGAAACTATCTTTTGTACTAAAAAAAAAGAAGAAAAGAAGAAAAGAAACTAATAAAAGTTTGTTCGTGCTTGTTTAACAAATTTAAATTCCTAAGGTCCTTGAAAACATTGCATTGCATTGCATAAACATCACATATCATGGCATGACATTTCATAACAGGTACATTGAAGACCGGTTTTCTCATTCTCTCGCTATTTATTTTAGCAGAAATGGCTTTTGAACAGTGTAACACGGTGAACTGACTTTGTAGGATTTTGTATCGCAAATGTGCGGATAGCAAGAGTCGCCACCAAATTTTCTTTTATCCAATTAAGGGAAGGTAAAAAGTACAGAAAAAGACCTTCGTTAAATTCTGAGTAAGGGAGAAGGTTATGAAAAGGGAAGGTATTAGCACCCCTTTCCATCCGTAGTTATCTACGGGCTCTTAGTTGCTCTTAGATCACTTTAAAATTGTGCTTTCTGTGTGTTTGACAAAAATGTTTTGAAAAGGCATTTCGCTTTGACTTTGTAATGATTCATGTAGGAATGTATACAAAGTGTTTGGAAATGTTTTGTTTTGAAAAGATTTTGAACTTTGACAAAAGTGTGAGGTGTGAAAAGCATTTGATTTGAGCAAGCAACTAAAAGTCTTATTACCTACTCAGAATTGGTCGTTTTCGTGTTGTTTTACGTTCCTTTAGAATAGTGCTAGCCATACCATTAGTTGGTAGGTAACTCCATTCGTTGGATGTAAGCGGGACATTCGAAGGGACATCGGATGGTCATAGAAAGCAACTTGTAGGAAGTATCCTAGCACATTCGAAGGGACTATCATCATTTTTTGTAGGCGACAATCGAGGGTCAAGATCATGTATTCGGAGGCGACATCGTGGGTCTTATGATCTTTGTATCGAAGGGACTATGATGATTTGTTTGAAGGCAACGGTGCTAGAATACCTCTACGTTCGAGGGACATGACCATTTGAATTCGTAAAGGCAACGAGAGAGAATTACCCTAAGGGGTGAATGTGTGAGAGGAGTGTGCTAAATTCAGATATGTTATCTTGGAATTAGAAGTGATCTACGTTCGTTTTTATCTTGCCATACACGCCTAATTACTAGCAGTTTATAGGGTGCGGAAATTAAAATGCGGAATGTAAAGATGCGGAAAGATAAATGTCCTACGCTATTACATGGCTTTGGGGCAGATACATAATTTAAACTTGAGGAAAATAAAAACCTAATTTAAACTATTACATCCCATGAGCAGTTACATTATTGGAAAAAAGAAAACAATAAAAGAAACCGTTTGAAACGGAATAACCTGTGAAAAGATAAGAAATCGGAAAATACGAGAGAAATCGAATAAGAGAAAAATGTTAGTAAAAATGCAAATTTTTGAATGAGAAAAATATGGCATGCTGGAAATAACATAAATATGCTAAAATAATTTTGGCAAAATACCCTTTTTGGTCCCTTAAGTATACCTCGGGGTCCATTCTGGTCCCTTATCTAAAAAAAGTGTCAAAGTGGTCCTATAATTGTACAAAAAGTTCCACGTTAGTCCTTTCCGTCCATTTTTTCAAACGACGTCAATTCTTTGACTAGGTGGCAGATGACATGGTTCAGTGGCAGATGACGTAGCAATTGGTCATCAGACACGTGGCATAGTAAGCATAACTTTTTAAAAACATTTCAAAATTTTGCACAAACTAGGATTTGAACCCAAGACATCTTCATTAATACACACTACACTTACCACCAAACCACTTTGCTTCATGTGTATTACATTAACAAATGATATATATATATATATATATATATATATATATATATATATATATATATATATATATATATATATATATATATATATATATATATATATATATATATATATATATATTAACATTATTAATATTATTATTATTATTATTATTATTATTATTATATTATTATTATTATTATTATTATTATTATTAATATTATTATTATTATTATTATTATTATTATTATTATTATTATTATTACTTTGATTTAAAAATAAAAACTGAATAATATTCTTAAATTTACTTATATTATTAAATTTAAAATAATCATATTATTATTAATAATAATATTCAGGATTTAATAATATTATTAATATTATTTTTAAAAATCTAGAATATTAATAATACTATTAAATTTACATATATTATTAAATTTATAAAAATAATAATATTATTCAGTTTTATTAATAATATTTTGAAAATTTAATTATATTTTAAAAAAAATCCAGAATATTAATAATATTATTAAATTTACTTATATTATTAATAATATTTTGTAAATTTAATTTTATTGAAAATCCAGAAATTATTGTAAATTTAATAATATAAGTAAATTTAATAATATTATTAATATTCTGGAATTTTAAAAATAATATTAATAATATTATTAAATCCTGAATATTATTATTACTAATAATATTATTTTAGAAATTTAATAATATAAGTAAATTTAATAATATTATTAATATTCTGGATTTTTTTTAAATAATATTAACAATATTTCGTTTTAAAAATAATAATAATATCCTTATATATTATACCATTTTAAACATATATTCGGTTTTATAAATATAATATTCAGTTTTAAAAACATATAATATTTATTTATTTATTTTTAATAATTTATTCATGCAAAAAATGGTAAAAATAATAATATTATTCAGTTTTTATTTTTAAATCAAAGTAATAATAATAATAATAATAATAATAATAATTTACTTATATTAATAATATTATTATTAATAATTTACTTATATTAATAATATTAGTATAATAATAATATTATTATTATTCTGGATTTTTAATAATATAAGTAAATTTAATAATATTATTAATATTCTGGATTTTTAAATAATATTAATAATATTATTAAATCCAGAATATTATTATTATTAATAATATTATTTTATAAATTTCATAATATATGTAAATTTAATAGTATTATTAATATTCTAGATTTTAAAAATAATATTAATAATATTATTAAATCCTGAATATTATTATTAATAATAATATGATTATTTTAAATTTAATAATATAAGTAAATTTAAGAATATTATTCAGTTTTTATTTTTTAAATCAAAGTAATAATAATAATAATAATAATAATAATAATAATAATAATAATAATAATAATAATAATAATAATAATAATAATAATAATATTAATAATAATAATAATAATAATAACAATAATAATATTAATAATAATAATAATAATAATATTAATAATAATAATAATAATATTAATAATGTGAAATATATATATATATATATATATCATTTGTTAATGTAATACACATGAAGCAAAGTGGTTTGGTGGTAAGTGTAGTGTGTATTAATGAAGATGTCTTGGGTTCAAGTCCTAGCTTGTGCAAAATTTTGAAATGTTTTTAAAAAGTTATGCTTACTATGCCACGTGTCTGATGACCAATTGCTACGTCATCTGCCACTGATTCCACGCGTACAAACATGAGCCATGTCATCTGCCACCTAGTCAAAGAATTGACGTCGTTTGAAAAAATGGACGGAAAGGACTAACGTGGAACTTTTTGTACAATTATAGGACCACTTTGACACTTTTTTTAGATAAGGGACCAGAATGGACCCCGAGGTATACTTAAGGGACCAAAAAGGGTATTTTGCCAATAATTTTTTGGGATTTTTTGGATGCAATTTAATAATTAAAAACTAATTATAATTGATTTAAATGCTAAATTATGAATAAAAATAAATATGCATGCAAAATTATATTTTTTAATTTTATAAATTAAATAAGTATTTTCTGAAAATAAATGCAAAAGGAAAAAATATTTTGATGATTTTTAATGCATGAATAAAAATATTGAAGTTAATTAAAAATGCATGAAATATTAAATAAATAAGAAAAAACAAGAAAATATGAAAATAGTTGAAGTTTGTAAAAGAAAAGAAAGAACCGGTCCCAGGCTGAATCGAACTTGTGACCTTGAAGGGTATCTTGGAACAGTGAGCGCCTTAACCACCAGGCCACTTGACATCTGGTGTTGGAAAAGACAAAAACAAATGTACTTGAACGATGACGCGTCCTGGATGTGAGTCAAACCAAGTCAGCACGCGTGGGGTCCAGTTGGAAAGAGAGAACAAATTAGAAAGCGCCGATACGCCACGCATGTCTCTCGCCGGAGTCCAATGGTCAACGACGCCGGAGCCCTAGCTCCGGTCGTCTTCTCCGGCCAACCTGAAAACAGAACAAGCAAAATACGAACGATAAATGGGAAAGGGGGACCCTACCCCCCTAAATCGACCCTCCTGAATCCATTGGTGGCATTAGTTTTGATTAAAAACACCTGTAGCTATCGATTCGAAGCTTGACAGTTCGAAAAGCCCTAGATATGGCATCTCACGATTTTGACGTCCAACCTCCATAGTGATTGCCCAGATCGGATCCTTGGCATCTCATGAATACATTAGAAGCATTAAAAGCAATTGAAACACACGGATATTAAAAATGCAAAATCAAGAAAGTTTTGAATATGTATGGATGTATATGCATCGATTCAACTTGCTTTAACCATTGGCAAGAGTGTGTACTTACTCAAACTTACCTCCTGAAGACAATGGAGTGGTTTTTGAGGGCTGAATATGGCTGGAAAATAAAACTCGAAAATTGACAATTCTTGAAAAAAATTGGCAAAATAAGGGTTGTGTATGGGGCTAGGGTTTCCTCCTTTGTGCTGTGCATAATACTTGGTATTTATAGAGCAAATTAGGATGGCAAAGAGAGTGAAAAAAGATTGAGTAATGAATGTGCAATATTCTCTCTTTAAAACAAATCAAATTTTCTTGAAATTTTGATTTTCCTTCCATGTGCAAGCAAATCACGAAATTGGCAAGTGTTTTGGGCTTCCTTGGACTTCAAGTAAGATAAAAATCCAACCCATTTGAAAAAATACTTTATTTTTATATTTTATATAATTTAATTTTGAATTAAATGGTTAAAAATCCAAAATTAAATCAATAAAATAGAAAATTGTCATGGCCAAGCATTTATGAGTCACAAATAATGTCATGAACAAGTTTGGATCAAAAGATTATAGGCCCATTTGGAAAATTTTGCATTTTGACCAAAATGTCCTTTTGTGCAATTGTCCAAAATTGCCCAACTTCTGAATAGTGTATCTTGCTCAATTTTCCACATTTTTGAGTCTTATTGGACTTTTTGGAAATCTATAAGAGTCCTCTAACCAACATTTTTGGTCTCATCTCAATTGGAGTTTCCATGCTCAATATATCCTCAAAACAAAATGTTGACTTTTTATTGACTTTGAAGATGACCTGTAATGTTTTGAGCCATACCTCTCAAATGAAGCATTTTTTGGACATTCTTGTGAGACATGAAGTTGTAGAGAATTGAATTTCCTTCAAAACAAGAGGTGGTGGAAATTTTTTTGAGAAAGTATGAGAAAGTTATGATCAGTCAAAGTTCAGTTGACTTTTCACCTAGAAACCCTAATTTAGGAAGTTTGACTTTTGAGCAAATCTTGAGTTTTCTTGATGAATCATGATCAACCCTTGATCAAATGATGAATGTAACTTCAAAATGAGGATGTTGACCAAAAATTATGAAGTTTGACTGTATGTTGACCACAGTTGACTTTTTGTCCAATACAACTAATTTTCAACCATCTGAGCAATTGTCTGAGGAAACTTGACTTGTGAGGCTTGAAACTCGACATGGAGAATCTTTGAAGCATATGAGGAGGTATAATGAACATTGGAGATGTTGGAAGTCCATCTTGAGCTGAGAATTGCCAAACCCTTGTTTGGGTTGAATGTCTAGGAGAGAGTTTGTCTGATCAACCTTTGAGGAATCCTTGAGTAAGGATGTATGGAATGTCTTGAGAAGATGGAGGGCAAATTTTGGGGTATGACAGATGCCCCTGTTCAATCTTCTTGTACTGGAAGGTTAGATTGACATACTTGTCTTTCGTGACCTGAAGGTAGAAGATGATTGAACACTCGAGTACACTTGAAAATTTGCACTCGCTGTTGGTGGATGGTGCGGGAATGGGCTTACAGATGCCATTTGGAGAAGGTAGAGACTTCGCTGGGGGATGAGTCGTATGCTAGACTCGAGGTTGTTGATAGGAGGAGAATCGTCGGAGATGGGCTTGAGATGCCATCTGGAAAGGTCGATGCTGGGGAGTGAGCCGTACGCTAGGCTCTGTAGTCATTTCTGGAAGTGAAAGGAGCATGGAGATGGGCTTAAGATGCCATCCGGAGGGAGTCGTACGTTAGACTTTGTGCTCATCTTTGAATGAAATTATTAATTTGTATTGATTTTTAACCAAATATGCAGCATTCTGAAAGCGGAGAAATGTTGATAAGTAGTCGGAGATGGGCTTAAGATGCCATCCAGGGCAACTGAGTCGTACGCTAGACTTTGTAGTTACTGTTGATAATAAGAAGGATTCAGAATAGATCTTCGTGCTGATTACTCAGAGGGGATAGTAATTTGGCAAAGTGTGGTTATCGTCCCTGTTGTGCATCGGGTATTGATCCACTGCCTGTTATCGGAGGATAACTTGTGATCGTTCGGATAGGGTTTCCCGTCTGGCTTCGGGTATTAATCCTGGATCCGTTGTCGGAGGACAACGAGGGCGGTCGTTCAGATAGTTTTCCCGTCGAGATTCGGGGCTTAATCCTGGATCCGTTGTCGGAGGACAATGAGGGCGGTCGTTCAGATAGTTTTTCCGTCGAGATTCGGGGCTTAATCCTGGACCTGTTTGCATCAGAAGTGATTTTCACCTGTTTTGGAGAAAACAAGAGAAACTTTGATAGAATATTGTTAGTCTTATGCAAAGTATGATGCATGACAATGTATATGAATGACATATGCATGAATTATGACTTTATGAGTAATGTATGAATGATAGATGTTGCGATATTTCAAAACATATCTATCTTGAAGAAGATGCGGATGTTCTGCTTGAGGATTCCTGACTTCTGTTTGGGGATGGAGATCCTGAGAAGAAAAGAACTTCGATCCCTCCGATGCACTATCTGACCAAGTCTTGGGCCTAGATATTGTTGAGGAAGGTAGAGATTGAGAAACTCGTTGTTGAAGATCTCATACATAGACTCTGCTGGGGAGAGTCTGGGAGGCAATCTGTTGGGGATCTTGTATGTAGATCCTGTTGGGAAAAATTAGGAGGCGCTCTACTGGGGATTTTGAGTGTAGATCTCATTGGAGGCGTTTGATGGTTCTTGGGAGACCGGGTTGGGGCCCGTTGGAATCTCGGTGGGAATAGAAGATGTAGATTTTCTCCCTATCGACCAAGTCTCAAGTCCGGATACCGGAGAAAAGGGAATTCTTGAGAGATATTCGATGATAAATACCTCATTTGGGATGAAGTGTTCTTGCTTGGAGACGATGTAACATTGCTCGGTTGAGTGGAATCACTGGGACTAACATATACTTCGCGGGAAGGTTTGTTGTGAGTGACGTAGGGTCATGCTCGTGGGGAAATGCATTGGTGACTTTCGTCGTCATCTCAATTCCTAGAGCCTGTAGTAACTACTTTTGTATGTCCACTTTTCGCATGTTTGTGAATAGATTCTTATTGTCAAATGCATATAATCATTCAAAGCAAACGTTGGACTTATTGCAAACGACAATAGTGAAAAATGTAAAGAGAAAGAACTTGTATTCATTTGAAATGTGGCGTATGGCCAAGTAGTTTGTACACAAGAAAGGTAAAAAGCTATGCGGAAACAATCTCGTTAAGTTCCAACCATGCTAGTACTCATATATTTCAACTATCTCATCTCCTTGCTGTCAGTAGAAAGTGAGTAGACTGATCTTCGCCATTTGAATCTTGAATGTTGATAGTAGTCCAGGCGGTGATCCGGAAGAGACATAGTCGTATGCTTAAATCCCTAACTTTTGCCTAGACCGCCTCTCTCGGGTTTTCGGATACCCTTTTTTGCCCAAGCCGCCTTTTCAGGTTTTCGACTTGCCGGGTGTACATGTTTTGTATATATCCTTAACTTTTGCCCGAACCCTTTTGGTTCGCCAGGATGCCCTTATTTTTGCCTAGGTCCGTCGACCTAGCGGGTCTCTTTCATGCGTAGTATTTTTTGACTATGTCTGTTCACGGTGTGGGAAGTCTTCACCATCCATGGTGCTAAGTATCATAGCTCCACCGGAAAACACTCTTGACTACAAACGGTCCCTCGTAGGCGGGAGTCCATTTTCCCCTGGGATCACCTTGTGGAAGAATGATGCGCTTGACTACTAGGTCACCAACTTGATAGACTCGGTGCTTGACCTTCTTGTTAAATGCTCTGATCATTCGCTTTTGATAGATCTGTCCATGGCATATGGACGCGAGTCATTTCTCATCAATCAAGTTAATCTGGTCGAGGCGGGTCTGGACCCAATCGTCTTCGTCTAACTCTGCGTCCTGGAGGACTCTGGTTGAGGGTATCTGAACCTCTATGGGTAGGACTGCTTCCATTCCGTACACAAGAGAGAAGGGGGTTGCCCCTGTTGATGTTCGTACTGTGGTGCAATAACCGTGAAGAGCAAATGGTAACATCTCATGCCAATCTTTGTAAGTCACTGTCATTTTCTGTATAATCTTCTTAATGTTCTTGTTGGCGGCTTCCACAACGCCATTCATCTTAGGCCGATATGGAGAAGAATTGTGATGCTTGATCTTGAACTGCGTGCAGAGTGTTGTACCCCAAAATTCGCCCTCTTCTTTTTCGTATTTCTGGATTATAATTCGATTGCATAAACATACATGTAGGTGCATGCATATCATTGATCATGGGGTTACCAGGTTCAAAACATTCCAAGTCTGAAAAACGGCGTGTTTCACTATCTCGATTATTTTGAGCCAAAAATCAATGTTTCTCGGTTCGTACGGCTATTTGCAAGATTTTTTGGTCAGGAAGCTATTTTGACTTGGTTCCACAATCTTTGGAATCATATAAATATGTCCTCCAATTTATCTATTCAGGTTGGAGGTCATTTCGTCAAGAAAATGAATTCATTCGCTTATTTCTCAATAAAGCGGATTTTGGGTTTCGGTGTGTTTGGGCACTCCGGAGGTGTATCTCACAGCTCGTCAAGTATTTTCTGATGAATTTTGACTGGCATGTCCCTCTCATTTTATCTACAATTTTGTTTGAAAGCGGAAGCAAATTATGTGAGGAAGATCCCGAAAAATTCAATTTCTTAAGAGGATTAAACTGAATTTTAGTGCTGAACCGTGTATTCTGCCCACTAAAAGTTCATATCTTTTAGCTGGAAACTTCGAAACTGGACCAATTTCTAAAATTCCGTATCAAATCCTTCTACAACTTTCATTTACAACTCGGGAGCTGATTCCTCACTGTTTAAGACCAGGTTTTTATTCTTCGGACACAATGTTGAGCTGGACCGAGCAATTTTCATCTGGTACGCGAACTTCAAAAAATCATATCTCGTTTGTTTTTTATCGAAACAAGATGGGACCAGTGCCAAGAGTTCACAAATTTTGTTAGCTTCGGTTGTCTCTGAAACACTCAATTGCAAATTTTGATCAGAAGATCCTCGTTCGAGGCATTTTCCCCGAAGAGCGCATTGAGAGTTCTGCATGCGTCGGACGCCCGAAAACAGTGCTGAAACTTTAAAAATTCATATCACCTTGACCGTTCATCCGATCGCGTCGAAATTTTGTTTCACGCAAGCAAAATCACGTTCTGGACATTTTTCGTTTACATTCCGACTTCAAATTCCGCACGGATTAGGCTGTTTTGGATTATGTACGAAAATCATTTTGATAATCGCGATTAGGACTTAATTGTGGATCCAAGACACTCCAAAGCCCATTTTTTCATATTATAAATATATTTTACCACTCACAAAATTGGTAGAGAGAATCATTTGTTAAATTTTACCCAAGAGCTCTCACTTTTCTCTCTCAATTCTCTCTCAACTCAAAGTTGCACAACCACCTCAAACCACCAATAACCACCACCGGAATTCCAAAACCACCGCGCCGGAAAACTTTTTTCTTATTTTTTTCTTTCTCTCTTTCTCCGGTACAGCCCCATACTCTTCGATTCCCTTTCAATTCTCAAGGATCAAATCAAGATTTTCATCAATCAAGAACATTGAAGAACGTTTATGGTGTCGAAGTGAAGAGTTGAAGTTTTCCTCTTCATTGATTCTCCAAGGATTCAAGATTCTCCACTCTTATTATCATCAATTCAACTTTGATTTGGTATTTTCTTGGAGAATTACAAGATTTTCCTCATCAATTTCAACTCAAAGCTTCAAGTACAAGTAAGTGCTTATTTACTTAAGTGCTTATTTCAATCGATTTTTCAATTGTTGAATTTCTTGAAATTGAATATTGAGATTCCTTGCAAATTCCGTGTGGATTCCGATTATAGCATTTGTTTTGTCGAATTCATTGATCATGATCCGTTTTTGGAGCCTTAAAGGTGTCGGTGTCAAACTTTCTACACACTACACACACCTACACTTGTGTTGTGACTTTGCATTGTATTTAAGTACTTGGTGTGAGCATTTTGCATCACTAATTATATGATCATGCATCAAGTAATATGTAAATTCTTTGACATGCATTGAATCATTAATTTGAGACTTATTTTGTGCATTGAAATTATGTTGAAATGTAGGAACTAACACCTAGTTTTTAGGTACACTTGCACTACACCTATACATTGCACACAACTCACATACACACACTTGAATCCATACATTGTGACATAATTTGCATCTTTGCATATCCATGCATTTGCATGTAGGATAGTTGAATTAATTTGATGTGGTGTTGTTCAACTTTGATGACATGAAAATATGTTGAAACTTCACTTTTCACAACACTTTGACACTTTGAACATCTAATTTCTCTCAACATTCTTACATGTTTGCATAGCATTTAGGTAGTATTTGCATTGAGTATGTATCACTTGCACATGAAATCATGTACACTTGCATTTTTATTCATTTAAATACCACTAAAACACATTGGAAACAAGTTTATTTGAGTTTGGTGGAAAATAACATGACACTTTGAAAATTGGTAAAGTTGGACATAATATTTATTTTGGCTCTAACTTTTGATCCGTAATGAGTTTTTTCGACTTTTCTTAATGTAAATCATGTTTCTCGAGCCATCTGAAGCTCTCCACGCGAACGGTTTCTGGATTTGGACATATTTCGGTCAATTCGGCTGCTGACTTTTGTGCGAAAATTGTATTTTTGAACGAGATTTGATCGAACCGTCCGCTTTTGAGACCGTCTGGCGTGTCGTAGCTTCCGATATTTTTGTTAAATCATTTTGATTGTTTTCATTAGCTTGTGCCTTGTGTTTTGGTTCACTTTTCATATTTATCCTTAATGGTGATTTTGGACTCGAAAGGTGTCGGAGCGAACCTTTTATACACTACGCACACATACACTTGTGGTGTTGATTTTCTTTGTATATAATGTCTAATAATTGTTCTAACCTCAACTAACCTCTTGACTAATATGTTGGCATGTTTAGATAGTTGGCGCTTTGGTTTAGAACCCTTAATCGAGTCATATAATTAGCATCTCATGGTAGAACTAATATAATTGCATTTGAGAACTATTGTAATGGACTTAGCTCGATTTAATATTGTTCATGAGTTGTTTTGCATTATGTGTGTGTTGCTGCCGGTTTTCCATTCTTATGTTGCTATACACATTTACATTCCATTTCTTCACCTTTGGATCATATTTTGACATGTGATGTGAATATGCAATTATATTTCCGCTTCCTTGTTATTTTGACATGTTTGTTGACTTGTGCAAGGTACATTGAGGATATTTTGGTTAGGTACCTAATTGTGGTACACGACATACCACTTCTCCCATGGTTACATTTTGCGTTTATGCGTTTTGCTTTGTGTTTTCTCATATTTCAGAAACACATATTACGTTGTTTTGTCGGATATGTACCTTTGTGCGGTGTTCGATTGTTATGAGGACTTGCTTGCTACATACATGTTGCACGATATCACCTTGTGGATTATATTGATCGATTTGTTTCTTATTATTGCTTTGTTGATGGCGGTTTACTCAAGTTTTCCGAGTATTTCTCACTTGCGTGCTCTTGGTTTAATATCCGTCGGTATTTTTTTTACTTTATTTATTGCATTCTCTTACGCTTTCCTAGATATCATGAGAAGTAGGGCTTTCTGCTTTCTTTTGCCATGAGAAGTAGGAATAGAGATGTATGAAGGGCTTCCGTGGTTGGAGCATGTTCGGAACCCCTCGGTTTATTTAAAGACCCGTTTTGGGCAATTCGGTTTGCTAATTGTGTTTGGTTTGTTTTAAATCCTCCATCCATAGGGAGGTAATTCTCGATAAGTGTTTACATTTGTGCTTGCATAGGTCGAGTGGTTAGGGCGCCCGACGTGGTACCACTAAGCAAAGTCCCGCTTTTATATTTCTCATCGAGTCATTGATATATGGGCAAGCGGAAGATAGGGTCGAAGAACGAACCCCGCAGTTCTAGTCCGTGTCGACTCCACGCGAATCGTGTTGCTTTCTTTATCGAGTCAATAAAAGTGGCAAGAGTCCCCTATTCTGACTCTCCACGCTTTCCTGGGGTTCGCATTTATTGCAGAACCCGCATCATTTGCTCTTCAACGGGAATTGGATGTGTCGGCTCCTGGTTGACTCACGGTATGCTCGTTACTGTCGAGGCTATGGGACTTCCTCCTTTTCCCGCGCTTGTGTGCCATTTGTTTTCGCATTGCATTGTTTGTGTGCTTCTGTCAAAGCACTTGTTTGCTTCATCCCTTTTGTCGTCTTCGACTCTACTTTAGTTAGTGATTCGAGATGGACATAGACTTAGGTTGTAAACATTTTCCCTCCTGTTTGTCATCTTCGACTCCATTCTAGCTGGTGATTCGAGATAGACATAGATTTAGGTGGTAAACCTTTGCATGTTCCTTTAGGATTCTCTCGACTCTATCTTAGGTAGCGATTCGAGTTAGACCTTAGGATGTAATCCATGCATGATGACATTAGGGATAGCATTAGATAGTTTCCCTTGTTTGTTTTCTAGTTTTTTGCATCCATGCATTTAATAAAACTAAAAATTGTTTTTTTTTTCTTTTTCTTTTTGCAAATTAAAACACTTAATAATGGTTCAAACTCCTTTTCAAAGGTAAAAACAACCAACCAAATGCAAACTTTTTGCCTACGGGTTTTCTTTTGTGTTTAAATTATTTTCATAATTAAAAAACACATAACCCATCAAAACATGTGAGCCGAACTACGGCGCTCTGACTTTCCCATTGCACGCGGGAATACGTAGGCATCTTGTCACGGGGCTCGACCGAGCAAACTTTGTAAATATTTCCTTCTTTTCCCCGTGTTTTCTTTATTTTTCCTTTCTTTCACATGCATTTCCTTTTAGCATACAATTATAGCAATTAAGCAGTAAGTAGATATAAACACACCCATTAGACAGAAAGTAGAAGTGGATACCGTAGAGTACTACGGACGTGTAGGGTGCTAATACCTTCCCTTCGCGTAATAGATTCCCTTACCCTATCTCTCGGTCGCAAGACCGTGCCTTATCCCTTTTAGGTTTTCGCGATGCGTTCTCCTTTCTCCTTTTGCGAGATAAAAAACGTTCGATGGCGACTTCATTGATACAGTTATCGGATGATGTTCAGGTTGTTTCATTGGCGACTTCATCGGGATCGTAGGACTGTCTTTGGTCCGATCAGGAGTCGATCCTAGCTTTTATTTTCATGTCTATTGGGTGTTTATTTATTTGCCTATTTATTTACCAGCTTTATTGTAACATCCTTTGTATGCTTGCATTGCATTCTATATGGCATATTTATTGCTTTCATATACTGGTTGGGGGTTATTCTATTGATTGGGTGGGAGTTACATGAGGTAAAAGGCCCCATACCCCGGCCAAGAGACACATAGGAACACATAGGAATAGAGTGGAACATGTCAGATACCGGATGTAGATCTTGTAGTCTGGCATGTCGTCCATGCTTCAGAGGAGGTTCAATCAGGGGGCTATCATCTTCACGTAGGTGATAAGATGTTAGTTTCTCTAGGAGAACTAGATCCTGGAGTTACCTTGACTTTACCTAAGCCTTTAGTTTCACCTGTGAGTGGGGCGGGATCATATTATTACAGGTACAGATGGTGACTATTTATTCTGATGGTGGTTATATTGGTCCTTATGTGATGTTATGCCATTGATGACTGTGTGGTTTATGATACTTGGTTCTTGACACCTGGTTCTCTGGTATTTTCTGTTATATTCTGAAATGATGTCGGACCTTTGATCATATGATATTCAGACTTGGTCCTTCTATGGTATTTTGAATTGGTGCTGAACCTTTGATCCTGTGATATTCAGATTGTTCAGGGACTATGCAGCCATTATTCAATGGATTGTACAGATGCTACCCGTTGTTATGCTGAAATTTTGAACCCATGGTTAATGCACTTGCATAGCATGTTTATCTTTCAAAAGAAATGTCAGAAAAATAAATATGTACATATCTAACCTGCATATTCATTCATTTCATGCATTCATAACAGGTGTTCGAAACTTGGGGATTTCTCTTATTCAGACCTGATATTGTCTTCGCAGAATTACAAATCTTGGCTTCTTACCACTCTACGATCCGATCAGATTTAAGTGATGGAACAACTTCGTGGGGAATTGGATGAAATGAAAGAACAAATGGCATTTTTTATGCTAGACATACAAGATTCGGTCAGTGGACAAGAACTTTTGAAAGAGGAGAACCATCAGTTGAAAACTCAGTTGAATTTGGTCATGGAAATTCTGAATACCGTGTTGAGAAAGGAAGACAAACTTGCACCCGCTTCCGCAACAAGAGTTTTTATTCCTCCTTATACTTTTGGGGCTTATTCAAGTCTTGATTCAGGGTTTACATCTCCTCTACCACCTTGTGTTCCGGGGTATTCTTGTCCAGAACCAGTTTCTGTTGCTCAGAAATATCCCAAAGGGTAAAGCTCATCCACCAGGACCGTCACAACCTGAGAGGAAATTTGATCCTCTCCCGATGTCTTATGCTGAATTGTTTTCTCATCTTATGAAACTGAAGTTGATTGAATTGCATACTTGGAAAGTCGATCCAAATAAGTTGCCAAATAATTTCAATACCAACGCTCGATGTGCCTTCCATTCTAACGGGCAGGGGCATACTATTGAGAATTGTATGGCTTTCAAGCATAAAGTGCAGGACCTACTTGATTTCGAGGCTTTTAACTTCGGACTAGCACCAACACCTGATGCTTTTCAGCAGCCATTACCAACTCATGTTGATGCTATTGTCAATGCTATTGTTGACGATGGAAGTTTGAACCTGGTTAAAGATATAAATCTGCTGACAACTCCTTTATCTTTTGTGAAAGAGCGTTTGTTGAGAAAGGGTGTATTCCCAGGTTGTGGTATTGACTGTGAAGATTGTATGATCCATCCAGAAGGTTGTAAATCCTTGAGAGATAAAGTGCAAGATCTGCTTGATGCAAAGGTTATCAGATTCACACCGGATGGTCAGATTTGGGTGCTCCTTTGACTCACTAAATGTCAAGACTTCAAAAGGCATCGTCTGAAGCAATAAGCCCATTCGGAGACTGCTCTCCTCAATGATGGAAATTTCTAGTTGTAGTTTGCATTCTCATTTGTAATATTTCTTGTTTGTTCATTACTTAATTGTATGCAAAACTTGTTCATTCTTGAATATTGATCATAATGCATTGAATATGTTTGTCTTAAATCGATCCATTCATATTCACTCTTATTTGTTTTTAAATGCTTTTGATGCTCAACTCTTGTAAATAAAGCAAAACCTCTGTAGGGAGGATGATGAAAAATATACCAAGAATCTCAAATGGTATTGCTTTCAAATAAAAACTTTGCTGATGATGTACAGGCATTGTTTCAAATTCTCAAACACCGGAGATATAAGGGAGAGAAACCCTCGTTAACCCCTTTGAGCCTTGAAGTAGGAGTTTCTTTTCTATTTAGAAAAAACCCTCAATTTTTAACCAGGGGCAGGGTAGTGTTCAATTAACCTGATCGAGCATCTCAACCTCATCAGGAGAGTACATTCAAGGATCAACCACAATTGTTATCCTTCATTTATCAAGAGGTCGAAGAAAATGGATAAACCCCAATGGGTATTCATCGTCCATCAAAAAATAAGGTAGTCACACCTTAATAAAGAGTCGAATGACTTAGTTTCACACGACTTGTTCAAAAGATAATAAAGAAAAAAAAGATAATAAAGAAAAAAAAGAAAAGAAAAAGAAAAATAAGAGAAAGAATATGATATTGCAAATCAAAGAACAAGGTCGTGTGATCATATACCATTAATGAAAGAGGTGAATGACTACCATGTCCAAAAAAAAAGGATACCTCGTTGGTTCCCAATTATTGTAAACTCCCTGTGAAAGGTTGGTGCTCGTATTGAGTTAATTGAACTTAGGAATGGAGAACATTACGGAGAATGGGTGGGCACTAAATATTTTGAGCCTAAAAATCCTTTTTTCTAAAACCGTGAACCAGGCCACGTTACAACCCTTGAAAGTCCTAATTGAAGCAGGGTTAATTTGAAAGTTAAATTGTAACGAGAGTACGGTATCCCGACTCCTAGGAGGCTTGCTAAATTTTGAGTTGGTATCACTCCATTGTTTTTAATTTCTTTGATAAAAATTCGATGTTTTGACATCTTTTCAATAAATGTTTTTATTTTCAAGACAAGCATGTGATTTGCATTAGAATTATCATTCATAAAATAAAACATTCTTTGCATATGAATAAGTGTTTGAACATCAAGTAAGCTTGCATAATGAGCATCAGATGAAAAAACTTGATTATCCCGAGAGATAAATTGCTTCAAGGATGTGGTGAATATTGAACCATTGTTTGAAGAGTGTTCCTAATCTGGGGCATGCTTTCTATTGACGTTGTTGAGTATAAGAAGACCAATTTGTCAAATGATCTGAAACAGATTGTATGCAAGTTTTGATTGTCCAGAAGTTTCTGTTGAGCTATTGCGTATCACTCTCAGTTGTTCCCAAGGGGTTGATTGCTTAAAATGTCTTCCTGAGCATGAAGCAGATCATGTTGATAAGAATAATTGTGTGTTAGCCTGCATTCCAGATACAAGACAATTACCATGATGAGGTTTGGTCTTCGGAATCTGTGAGTCTCTCATTTCTTTGAGAGTACGAGGTGAAGAATTGGATTATCAAAACCCCGCGAAGCAGGGGCAGTATCCCTATGATGATACTCTTTTGAGAAAGATTATCTCAATGTTTGATTTCCCGGAAGGGTAGAGAAACATGTTAATGCTCTGTGGAGTGAATTATGATCAAACCGGGGCAGTTATGTCGAGATTCTCACAATCTCTCAAAGTGATGGTCGATCCGGTGAAGTTATGTCGAGATTCAGAAATCTCTCAAGTGTTGATTAATCCGGGGCATTCAAGTCGGGATTATATCCCTCAAAGTTTCAGTTAAACTAGGGCATTTGTGTTAAGGTTTAATCTCTCCGAGAATCTGTTGATCAATGGAGAATCTTTTCAGAATCCGAAGATGCAGGGGCAAGTTGTCTCTCTGTAATTCATTCTGTGCTTAGAGACGTTGTTATGACTTGCAACTTGCAAGTATGTGATGGTTTATCAGCGTGAAGTTCCTTTTCCCCAATGAAGAGTACATCTCGATCCAGGTTCATCCCCTGTGAAGCTAATTCTCAAGAAGGATTTATTTCCAGAAAGTCCTGATGGACTAATTTTGGTTATCAGTAATTTGTGCTTAGACATGCTGATATTTTCGTACTCCCCAGTATAAGTCTCGATGTTGGTCAAGGCTTATCCCCAGTGAGTTTGGTTCTCAAGCTGAATTTATCGCCAGAAGGGCCTGATGGGTTGACTAGTTCCCCAATGATGTATATTTCAACATGTTGACATTATCATAATCCCCAGTGCAAGTTATGGGTACCGATCTCAAGTAAATCCCTAGTGAGGTCATTGATACTATTCCAGGATAAATTCCCCAGTGAATGTCCATCAAATTCTCAAATCATCCCCAATAGAAGGTTCTCGCCTTTATTCTCAGCGAAGATGGTGTTTGAACCGTTGACTTAGGGTTGATACCCCCAATGAGTATGCTTGACAGATGAATTGTTATTGTATTCTCCAGTGAACAGTGCTTTGCCACATCAAAATCCCCAATGTGTAAATTGCGCCCCGTTCAATTGATTATATTCCCCGGTGTAAGTCGCATTCCTCCATATGAAGTTATTCTGAGTATCTTCAAAAGTTTTGTTCTCAGATCAGCCATGTTGGGACAAAATATTTGTATTCCCAGTGGAGTGGATATCGAATGTATTCCCCATGGAGCTTTCTATCGAATCGATTTCTCTTCCCAGTGAAGATTAATCATTGATTTGTTCGGTATCTTTACACCGATGTGCATTCCTCGATCAAGTCTCCCAGTGGTCTTGCTATTAAGGTCCTTATTTCTTGGAGACAAAAGTTGTTATGTTCTCCCCGGTGGACCCTTGGTTTGAAGGCTTCATATTTCCATAAGAGGATTGATTTCCCAACGAAGTCTAATTCTATTTGATTTATTCAAGATGTTAATGGTTACTCGTATATGTTTGCGAATTTCCCCATGAAGTTGTGTTCCCCAACGAAGTTTCTTTCGGAACTCTCCATGAAGTCTTCAAATTCCCCAGTGATAGTGGGAGAATTCTCTAGAGAAGTTTTTTTTGTATCCTCGGTGAAGAGTGACTCTCGAAGTCAAGATTTGGTTGAAGTCTAATTCGATTCTCCCAGTGAGGCGCTTCCCATATTGGAATTGCAATTTATTTTTGCAAGTGTTCTCTAAAACCCACTCCCCAGTGGTACCTCTCTCTTGGATGTTAATGGCTTCTCAGCAGTCGATCATAGATATTGTTACTTCTCATTTAATCATTTAAGCATGCATTCATTACATTGCATCTACCTTAAGCGCGTAGCATTCCGCTGATTGGGAGCATTACGCCATAAAAGCTCAAACATGCATATTAAGTGTTTGCCAATTATGTATATCCAGAAAATAAACAAAATCTATGTGGTTTACCCTCAAGATGTTTTCTCAACGGATTTCTGCTTCCCTAATCGTCACTTCAAATTGAGTGTCTTATGGGAACTCATTCTCCCTCCAGTGGAGTTTTCTGTGACTTTCTTTATCTCAGTCACGTCGGGTCGCGTTACCCTGTTTCCCCAGTAAGTCGTAGACTTTCCTGGCGTAGCAAGCCTTCGGTTATGTTACCCGTATTTGTATCGTCGTTAGAGTGTGAGTAAGAGTCGGTGTACAACCTTTCTTACTTTTCAAGTATTTGAGTATCCATACTTGGTGTGTGGTAATTCAGATAATTGCCACTCTTGAAGAATTATACCCCGCCTTTGGCCTGAGGGATATTATAGTTCTTGTGCGTTGCATGCACCTTTTTAAAGCCCGACATGGTGGCAATCTTTGTTAGAGTCCTCTCAATCGGTCTCTTTCCCTCGTAAGTTCATCTTTGTACAAATGTTTCTTATTCCCAATGAGTTCATATTTGTACAGATGTTTTCTTATCCCCAACGAGCTCATCCTTGTACAGATGTTTCTCTTTCCCTTGTGAGTTCGCCTTTGTTTGACGTCCTCTCCCTTGTGATTTCACCATCTTCAGGTGTTATCTCTTTGTTTAGATCTGCGAAGTTAACTAGCTCTTCGTGCCAAAGATCTATTTTTGAAGTTCGTCTTCGCCCGACGTCTTCTTCCCCTGTTGAGTTCACCGTGGTCACGTGTCCTCATTGTTTCAGATCCGCGAAGTTAACTAGCTCTTCGTGCCGAGGATCTATGTTTGGAGTTCGTCTAATCAACAGTCGTTTCTCCTTACTTGTTGAGTTCACCGTGGTCAGGTGTTCTCATTTATGTAAACCTGCGAAGTTAACTAGCTCTTCGTGCCGAGGGTTTATGTTTGGAGTGGTGTTTACCCTCCATGTGGAGTTCTCACTTGTTTAGGTCCGCGAAGTTAACAAGCTCTTCGTGCCGAGGATCTATGTTTGGGATTCGTCTATTAACAGTCGTTTCTCCTTCCTTGTTGAGTTCTCTTGAGCCTAGATCCGCGAAGTTAACTAGCTCTTCGTGCCGAGGGTCTATGCTCGGAAGCTTTGTTCTTCCTCTTTGTTGGGTTCTCATTTACTTAGATCTGCGAAGTTAACAAGCTCTTCGCGCCGAGGGTCTATGTTTGGAGTGATGTTCTTCCTCCTTTATTGAGTTCTCATTGTTTAGGTCTGCGAAGTTAACAAGCTCTTCGTGCCGAGGATCTATGTTTGAAGTTCGTCGTTGCCTGACGTCTTCTCCCTTTTGAGTCCACCGTGTCAGGTGTCCTCTTCACCATTGGTCCTTGAAGTTAACAAGCTCTTCGTGCGAATCATTGGTTATTCTCATTTTGATAAGTCGCTCTTTCATGGGTGTCTGCTGTATCATCCTAGATGGGTTACTTCAATGCAAGTGTTCTCGTGAGCGGAATGCCCGAGTTCGCGTGTATAAGATTTCCCTCTTTGTATCTCTCTGTATCATTCTTGATGGTTTGTTCCAATATAAATGTTCTCGTGAGCGGAATGCTCGAGTTCTTTTGTGGAACTTGTCCCCTTTATTTCTCATCCTCACTGAGTCGCTCTTTCATGGATGTCCTCTCTTCATCATCTCGGTGGGTCGCTTTAAATACAAGTGTTCTCGTGAGCTTTCGTCGGTATAAGTGTGCCTCCCTTATATCTCTCCGTATATGTTCAAACAAAATCAAAATATAATAATGTCCGCTCGCCTTGAGGCGAATTTCTGTTCATTTAAGTATTCAATCCTCTCCCACCTTGAGTGTTCGAAGGCTTGTGCCAATCTCACCCTCGGTGAAGAAGATTGAATAAGGCATTGTACCCCAAAATTCGCCCTCTTCTTTTCGTATTTGGATTATAATTCGATTGCATAAACATACATGTAGGTGCATGCATATCATTGATCATGGGGTTACGAGTTCAAAACATTCCAAGTCGAAAGAAACGTGTTTGACTATCTCGATTATTTTGAGCCAAAAATCAATGTTTCTCGGTTCGTACGGCTATTTGCAAGATTTTTTGGTCAGGAAGCTATTTTGACTTGGTTCCACAATCTTTGGAATCATATAAATATGTCCTCCAATTTATCTATTCAGGTTGGAGGTCATTTCGTCAAGAAAATGAATTCATTCGCTTATTTCTCAATAAAGCGGATTTTGGGTTTTCGGTGTGTTTCGGGCACTCCAGAGGGTGTATCTCACAGCTCGTCAAGTATTTTCTGATGAATTTTGACTGGCATGTCCCTCTCATTTTTATCTACAATTTTTGTTTGAAAGCCGGAAGCAAATTATGTGAGGAAGATCCCCGAAAAATTCAATTTCTTAAGAGGATTAAACTGAATTTTAGTGCTGAACCGTGTATTCTGCCCACTAAAAAGTTCATATCTTTTAGCTGGAAACTCGAAACTGGCGGACCAATTTCTAAAATTCCGTATCAAATCCTTCTACAACTTTCATTTACAACTCGGGAGCTGATTCCTCACTGTTTAAGACCAGGTTTTATTCTTGGACACAATGTTGAGCTGGACCGAGCAATTTTCATCGATGCGAACTTCAAAAATCATATCTCGTTTGTTTTTATCGAAACAAGATGGGACCAGTGCCAAGAGTTCACAAATTTTGTTAGCTTCGGTTGTCTCTGAAACACTCAATTGCAAATTTTGATCAGAAGATCCTCGTTCGAGGCATTTTCCCAAGGCGCATTGAGAGTTCTGCATCGTCGGACGCGCAGTGCTGAAACTTTAAAATTCATATCACCTTGACCGTTCATCCGATCGCGTCGAAATTTTGTTTCACGCAAGCAAAATCACGTTCTGGACATTTTCGTTTACATTCCGACTTCAAATTCCGCACGGATTAGGCTGTTTTGGATTATGTACGAAAATCATTTTGATAATCGCGATTAGGACTTAATTGTGGATCCAAGACACTCCAAAGCCCATTTTTTCATATTATAAATATATTTTACCACTCACAAAATTGGTAGAGAGAATCATTTGTTAAATTTTACCCAGAGCTCTCACTTTTCTCTCTCAATTCTCTCTCACTCAAAGTTGCACAACCACCTCAAACCACCAATAACCACCACCGGAATTCCAAAACCACCGCGCCGGAAAACTTTTTTCTTATTTTTTTCTTTCTCTCTTTCTCCGGTACAGCCCCATACTCTTCGATTCCCTTTCAATTCTCAAGGATCAAATCAAGATTTTCATCAATCAAGAACATTGAAGAACGTTTATGGTGTCGAGTGAAGAGTTGAAGTTTTCCTCTTCATTGATTCTCCAAGGATTCAAGATTCTCCACTCTTATTATCATCAATTCAACTTTGATTTGGTATTTTCTTGGAGAATTACAAGATTTTCCTCATCAATTTCAACTCAAAGCTTCAAGTACAAGTAAGTGCTTATTTACTTAAGTGCTTATTTCAATCGATTTTCAATTGTTGAATTTCTTGAAATTGAATATTGAGATTCCTTACAAATTCCGTGTGGATTCGATTATAGCATTTGTTTTGTCGAATTCATTGATCATGATCCGTTTTTGGAGCCTTAAAGGTGTCGGTGTCAAACTTTCTACACACTACACACACCTACACTTGTGTTGTGACTTTGCATTGTATTTAAGTACTTGGTGTGAGCATTTTGCATCACTAATTATATGATCATGCATCAAGTAATATGTAAATTCTTTGACATGCATTGAATCATTAATTTGAGACTTATTTTGTGCATTGAAATTATGTTGAAATGTAGGAACTAACACCTAGTTTTTAGGTACACTTGCACTACACCTATACATTGCACACAACTCACATACACACACTTGAATCCATACATTGTGACATAATTTGCATCTTTGCATATCCATGCATTTGCATGTAGGATAGTTGAATTAATTTGATGTGGTGTTGTTCAACTTTGATGACATGAAAATATGTTGAAACTTCACTTTTCACAACACTTTGACACTTTGAACATCTAATTTCTCTCAACATTCTTACATGTTTGCATAGCATTTAGGTAGTATTTGCATTGAGTATGTATCACTTGCACATGAAATCATGTACACTTGCATTTTTATTCATTTAAATACCACTAAAACACATTGGAAACAAGTTTATTTGAGTTTGGTGGAAAATAACATGACACTTTGAAAATTGGTAAAGTTGGACATAATATTTATTTTGGCTCTAACTTTTGATCCGTAATGAGTTTTTCGACTTTTCTTAATGTAAATCATGTTTCTCGAGCCATCTGAAGCTCTCCACGAACGGTTTCTGGATTTGGACATATTTCGGTCAATTCTGAGCTGCTGACTTTTGTGCGAAAATTGTATTTTTGAGCGATTTGATCGAACCGTCCGCGTTTTGAGACCGTGTGTGCGTAGCTTCCGATATTTTGTTAAATCATTTTGATTGTTTTCATTAGCTTGTGCCTTGTGTTTTGGTTCACTTTTCATATTTATCCTTAATGGTGATTTTGGACTCGAAGGTGTCGGAGCGAACCTTTTTATACACTACGCACACATACACTTGTGGTGTTGATTTTCTTTGTATATAATGTCTAATAATTGTTCTAACCCTCAACTAACCTCTTGACTAATATGTTGGCATGTTTAGATAGTTGGCGCTTTGGTTTAGAACCCTTAATCGAGTCATATAATTAGCATCTCATGGTAGAACTAATATAATTGCATTTGAGAACTATTGTAATGGACTTAGCTCGATTTAATATTGTTCATGAGTTGTTTTGCATTATGTGTGTGTTGCTGCCCGGTTTTCCATTCTTATGTTGCTATACACATTTACATTCCATTTCTTCACCTTTGGATCATATTTTGACATGTGATGTGAATATGCAATTATATTTCCGCTTCCTTGTTATTTTTGACATGTTTGTTGACTTGTGCAAGGTACATTGAGGATATTTTGGTTAGGTACCTAATTGTGGTACACTGACATACCACTTCTCCCATGGTTCTGTTTGCGTTTTATACGCGTTTTGCTTTGTGTTTTCTCATATTTCCGAGAAACACATATTCTGTTGTTTTGTCTGGATATGTACCTTTGTGCAGGTGTTCCGATTGTTATGAGGACTTGCTTGCTACACGCACATGTTGCACGATATCACCTTGTGGATTATATTGATCGAGCTGTTTCTTATTATTGCTTTGTTGATGGCAGTTTACTCGAAGTTTTCCAGAGTATTTCTCAGCTTGCGTGCTCTTGATTTAATATCCGTCGGGTATTTATTTTACTTTATTTATTGCATTCTCTTACAGCTTTCCTAGATATCATGAGAAGTAGGGCTTTACTGCTTTCTTTTGCCATGAGAAGTAGGAATAGAGATGTATGAAGGGGCTTCCGTAGTTGGAGCATGTTCAGGAACCCCTCTGGTTTATTTAAAGACCCGTTTTGGGCAATTCTGGTTTGCTAATTGTGTTTGGTTTGTTTTAAATCCTCCATCTGCATAGGGAGGTAATTCTCAGTAAGTGTTTACATTTGTGCTTGCATAGGTCAGAGTGGTTAGGACGCCCGACGTGGTACCACTAAGCAAAGTCCCGCTTTTTATATTTCCTGTCATCGAGTCATTGATATATGGGCAAGCGGAAGATAGGGTCAGCAACGAACCCCCGCACAGTTCTAGTCCGTGTCAGCTCCGCACACGCGAATCGTGTTGCTTTCTTTATCGAGTCAATAAAAGTGGCAAGAGTCCCCTATTCTGACTCTCCACGCTTTCCTGGGGTTCGCATTTATTGCAGAACCCGCATCATTTGCTCTTCAACGGGAATTGGATGTGTCGGCTCCTGGTTGACTCACGGTATGCTCGTTACTGTCGAGGCTATGGGACTTCCTCCTTTTCCCGCGCTTGTGTGCCATTTGTTTTCGCATTGCATTGTTTGTGTGCTTCTGTCAAAGCACTTGTTTGCTTCATCCCTTTTGTCGTCTTCGACTCTACTTTAGTTAGTGATTCGAGATGGACATAGACTTAGGTTGTAAACATTTTCCCTCCTGTTTGTCATCTTCGACTCCATTCTAGCTGGTGATTCGAGATAGACATAGATTTAGGTGGTAAACCTTTGCATGTTCCTTTAGGATTCTCTCGACTCTATCTTAGGTAGCGATTCGAGTTAGACCTTAGGATGTAATCCATGCATGATGACATTAGGGATAGCATTAGATAGTTTCCCTTGTTTGTTTTCTAGTTTTTTGCATCCATGCATTTAATAAAACTAAAAATTGTTTTTTTTTTCTTTTTCTTTTTGCAAATTAAAACACTTAATAATGGTTCAAACTCCTTTTCAAAGGTAAAAACAACCAACCAAATGCAAACTTTTTGCCTACGGGTTTTCTTTTGTGTTTAAATTATTTTCATAATTAAAAAACACATAACCCATCAAAACATGTGAGCCGAACTACGGCGCTCTGACTTTCCCATTGCACGCGGGAATACGTAGGCATCTTGTCACGGGGCTCGACCGAGCAAACTTTGTAAATATTTCCTTCTTTTCCCCGTGTTTTCTTTATTTTTCCTTTCTTTCACATGCATTTCCTTTTAGCATACAATTATAGCAATTAAGCAGTAAGTAGATATAAACACACCCATTAGACAGAAAGTAGAAGTGGATACCGTAGAGTACTACGGACGTGTAGGGTGCTAATACCTTCCCTTCGCGTAATAGATTCCCTTACCCTATCTCTCGGTCGCAAGACCGTGCCTTATCCCTTTTAGGTTTTCGCGATGCGTTCTCCTTTCTCCTTTTGCGAGATAAAAAACGTTCGATGGCGACTTCATTGATACAGTTATCGGATGATGTTCAGCCGGTTGTTTCACAGAGTTCGGTGATCATCTTGTTGTTGAGATTAGAGCCGTTATCTGTGATAATCCTTTCGGGAGTGCCATATCGACAGATAAGATTATGCTTGATGAATCGGGCCACAACATTCTTGGTAACAGATGCGAACGAGGCTGCCTCTACCCATTTGGTGAAGTAATCAATTGCCACAAGGATGAAACGATGTCCATTGGAAGCGGTGGGCTTGATTTCTCCGATCATGTCAATGCCCCACATTGCGAAAGGCCAAGGAGCTATTAGGACATTCAGAGGTACTGGAGGTACGTGCACTTTGTCTGCATAAATCTGGCACTTGTGACAAGATCGAGCGTAGCGGTGACAATCAGCTTCCATGGTGGACCAATAGTAACCTGTTCTCAGAATTTTCTTAGCCATGGTATGACCACTGGAGTGAGTACCAAATGCGCCTTCGTGTAACTCTTCCATGATACGTATTGCTGTTTTCTGATCTACACAGCAGAGTAAGCACAAGTCGTGGTTGCGCTTGTATAAGATGTCGTTGCTGAGGAAGAATTTGGATGCAAATCTTCTCATGGACTTCTTATCATTGACGGCTGCCCCTGCGGGATATTCCTGAGTCTCAAGATACCTTTTCACATCATAGTACCAAGGTTTCTCTTCTGTATCAAGCTCATAACAATATGCCGGTTCGTCAAACTTTTCAATGATGATCTGGGGAGCCTCGTTGTCCCATCTAACCTTGAACATAGACGACATAGTAGCTAATGCGTCTGCCAACTGATTCTCTTCTCGTGGAATGTGATTGAAAGTGATCTCTTCGAAGTAGGAGATCAAACTCAAAACATGTTCTCGATACGGAATGAGGTTCGGATGTTTCGTATCCCATTCGCCCTTAATCTGGCTGATCACCAAAGCTGAGTCTCCATACACTTGCAAGAACTTGATTCTTAAGTCAATAGCAGCTTTGATACCCATGATGCACGCTTCGTATTCGGCCATGTTGTTAGTGCAACATAATCATAATCGGTGAAGGCGTATGTCCGCTGCGGGGGATGTGATGATGGCGCCAATGCCATTGCCAAGTGCGTTTGAGGCTCCATCAAAACCATGGTCCATCGGGATCCTTGCTCGGTCCTTCGTGCGGGCACGGTTCTTCTGTCGTAACTAGTAAAACATCTTAAATGCGAAATTCGAGCGCATAGGATTAGTCATCTACGACTTGATGAGCCAAATGATCGCTACCACACTTCCTTTGATTGCTTTTGAGAAGTGTATTGGATGTCGTATTCGGTCGGGATCATTTGCCATCTTGCTATTCTTCCGGAGAGTGGTTTCTCAAATATGTATTTTATCGGATCCAACTTAGAAATCAACAAGGTAGTGTGAGTCAACATATCTGTCTTAGTCGTGACAAGCCAAAGTGTTGCAAGTTTTCTCGGTGTGAGTATCTTGTTTCACGATCGGTAAACTTTTGCTAAGGTAGTATATTGCATGCTCTTTTCGGCCGACTCGTCATGTTGCCCCAACACACCCCATTGAATTCTCTAACATCAAGTACATGATAAGAGGTCTTCCTTGGGGCGGCATCGGGATAGGAGGATTACAGGGTACTCCTTGATTTTGTCAAAAGCGATCTGGCAATCGTCATTCCATTCCACTACTTGATCTTTCTTTAGTAACTTAAAGATTGGCTCACAAGTAGCAGTTAGATGTGCAATGAATCTGGCAATGTAGTTCAATCGGCCCAAGAAACCTCTGACTTCTTTCTCGGTGCGGGGTGCTGGCATCTCTTGAATAGCTTTAGCCTTGGCGGGGTCAACTTCAATACCTTTACCACTGACAACAAACCCTAGGAGTTTCCCGGATCTGACTCCAAAGGTGCACTTGTTAGGATTAAGTCTCAATCTGTACTTCTTCAATCTATCAAATAGTTTCTGCAAATGATCAAGATGTTCTTCTTCAGTCTGTGATCGAGCTATCACGTCGTCGACGTACACCTCTATCTCGTGATGAATCATGTCATGAAATAATGTTACCATAGCACGCTGATAAGTGGCGCCCGCGTCCGAGCGGCATAACCTTGTAGAAAGTGCCCCACTGTAAAGTAGTCTTCTCCATGTCTTGAGAGCCATTTTGATTTGATTGTAGGAGAAACCATCCATGAAGGAGAAAACCTTATCTTGGCGGTGTTGTCTACGAACATCAATATGAGGAAGTGGAAATCGTCTTTCGGACTCGCTTTGTTCAGATCTCTGTAATCCACACACATTCGTACCTTACCATCCTTCTTAGGCACAGGAACCACGTTCGCAACCCATTGTGGATAGGAAGTAACAGCTAAGAAACCGGCGTTGAACTATTTCATAACTTCGGCTTTGATTTTCTCTGACATCTCAGGACGCATGCGACGAACCTTCTGTTTCACCGGGATAAAACCTTCTTTTGTTGGCAATCGGTGTACCACAATATCAATGTCTAAACCAGGCATGTCTACGTATGACCAAGCAAAAACCTCAATATAGTCTCGTAGCATCTGAACCAATCTCTCTTTAACACTGTTCTCAAGACCCGCTCCTATCTTGATCTCTTTTCTGTCTTCATTAGTACCCAAATTCACAACCTCAACTTGCTCTTCGTGTGGCTGTATAACTCGCTCTTCTTCTTTGTGCAGGCAAGTTCTCCGCACTTCACAATCTTCCTCACTTTCGTCTTGGCTTGGTAGATCGGACTATCAAAGTCATATTTAGCAATAGCATGGTGTTATTAGATTCGGAGTGATTCTGCGGTGTATCACGTGGGTGTGTAAGAAACACATAGCTTTTGGAGGGTGATAAAGTAAAGAAAGAAAACAAACAATTGAATGCAAAGTCCAACGAATTTATTGAATGAAAATACAAACGACGGATAATAACCCTCAAGCGAGCCATGATGCCGGGTAAGGCACTAGGCTTTAGAGTTTATTGAAACATAAAAATAAAAGCAAAACAAAAACAAGAGCAATTACTCACGGCTAAAGGAGATTGGTATAGCGTCTTGACCTTCCAATTGTAGAGCCCATGATGCGGGTTGGGAAGATCCACTTGCTGATGTCGAAGCCGTTGTCGTCGTCTTCTATAGCATGGATTCCACTCTGGCTGATGCGGAAAGGGAGTTGGCCGGCACGTTCATGGCGTATCATCTTCTGACCCTTGATGGTGAAGCCTAAACCAGTCTTGTCGGATTTGAAAGGAAGATCGAGGAGCTGACCCCAAACAGTACTACCTCCTTGTTCAATAGCAGCTTGAGCATCTTTCAGCGAGGCCATCCTAAGCGGAGCTTGTGTAATTTCAGGAGTAACAGGAGAGTCAACAGGCATGACTCTAGGGATTGTCTCAAAAGCTTGACAGGGAGTCTCAAAGAATTCACCCTCCATCTCGAGATATCGGAATGACTGTAGATGACTGACCATATACTCTTCTTCACCATCTAACTACCTTCCCTTTCTTTGGTATTTCGACTCGATGTAGGGTAGAGGTACCCCATGTATCCAAGGCGTCCAAGTAAGCAAGAGTAAGCGGGACGGATGTCCATGATAAAGAAAGTGGAATCAAAAGTGCGGGAACCGACTTTAACGAGTGAATGAGCTCTCCAATCTTGTTCGCTTAGAACCATCAAAAGCTCTCACAATAATGTCAGGGCTTGAACCAACCCTTCAACATCAAGTCGATCAAAGCGGTCTTGGTAGGATATTCGAGGCGAGCCGGTATCCACCAAAACATGAGATAGTGTAGTGCCCTTGCATTCAAGAGATGTGCAAGGCTTTGTTGTGTTCTTTCCGTGAGGAGTTAAATCGACATCGAGAAGCCTAGGCCGTTGTTGGCAGCCATGCTAGCAATACAAACTTCAAATTGGTCAGTAGTGTTTTGCGGTACAAGAGCATTCTTGAAACTTCACCAAGCGTTAGCATGAGCCTCGAGCACAAGAGCGAGCAAGCATGGATATCTTGGGCGGTCTGTCCCAACTGTTCCACAACATTGTAGTCACTCTTCTTGATAATCTTGAATTTCCTCCATTTCTTGTTTGGAGGTATCTTGATAACTTCCTTTGGTACTTTGGCGGGATGAGTCCTTGTGCTTTCCCTAGCTTGGGAGCAGTTGAATAGGCTGGAATGCTGGATTCGTGTCTTTTGGAGGAGAGATTTCTGGAGAGAAAACCCTTCCGGTTCGGGTCACCTTACTCGATCCGGTGATGTTGTCAATGTCAGGAATGGTAGCTTCAACTGTAAGATCTTCAATGGTCAAAGGGTCTTGCTTGACACCATGATAATAAACATCAGATCCATAGTTCCAAGGATAGCCTTGTCAGAGGAATATGGAACTGGTCTTGGAGAAGTAATGATGAGGGGTGCCACTCTAGGCACAGGATCAGCAGAGGAAATCCTTATTGTGTTAACATCAGCATAATCTTCTGGGAAATCGTCACCCCATCCGGTTACCTTAACATCTTCAATAGGAATCTTGTAGCTCTCAGGAACAGTGTACTTCACCATGTAATCATACTTTCCACTTGGCTGCCCCAAGGTATCCCACACAGATGGTGTTGTTTCATTCGCATTGTCAATCTTCAATTTAGACATTTCTTCACACAGCTTCTGCACAGGTGGTTTCAGAAATAGAATCTCGCGGTTATTCATCATGCACTGGACACGTCTTCTCAACCAAGCACAACCATCAGGTGCGGATGGGCACCAACGACAATTCTCTGGGCATCCTGGATTGACACCGGCTTGTAGCAAATTCTTCTTAATAGTCATCAGAGGAATTGTCAAGTCATCTATGTTGAAAACATAAGTATCTTCTCCAACGACATTGGAACTCTTGTCATGGTTAGGCATAGGCGCGTTGATCACATTCGGAGTCTCAACAGGAGGATCAAACTCAATCTGCTTAGCTTCAATCATATCTTGAATCTTGTTCTTCAGAGCCCAACAATCATCAGTGTTATGTCCGGGGCTATTGGAATGGTAAGCACACTTGGCATTAGGATTGTATCTCGGAGAGGAAGTGTTGACATTCTGAGGAGGATCCCTCAAGGTAATCAGCTCTGCTTTCAACATGTGTTGCAAGGCTTGTGACAATGACATGTTGATCTTCGTAAACTGTCTTCGTGGCGCGTTACGTTAGCGTGTTGTCTCGTGAGGTTGTCTTGATGTAGGATTGGAGATCACAAGCCCCACGATTAGAGCGGTCGGTCTTGGCTCGGCTTTTTGACCATTCTGACATTGACTTCTTTCTTACCACCAAAGATCTCTTGCGCATTTGAAGATGTCTCTACGAATCTTTCCACTTGATACCAGCTTCAATCGTTCGCTGTCGATATCACTCGGTGAATCCGGTGAAGAGTTTCAATCGGATGATTAAAGAATGGGCCCGTCAGTGTTCCCATAAACATATCAACCAACTCCCTATTGGACAAGGGTGGCTGAACTCTGCCTGCTAGATCTCTCCACTTCTGAGCATACTCCTTGAACTTCTCATCACGACCCATAGACATACTTTGTAGTTGCATGCGAGTGGGTGTCAATTCACATTGTACTCATCATGCAGAAAGCATCAGCTAAATCACTCCAAGTACGGATACGGTCGTTCTCTAGCTGATAGTACCATTCCAACTGGGTTCCGGACAAACTCTCTTGAAAATAGTGCATCCACAACTTTCTGTCATCAGTGTGGGGACTGATCTTCTGGACATAGGATTTCAAATGCATCTTAGGGCAAGACATGCCATCGTACTTAGCAAAAGTTGGAACTTTGAACTTGGGAGGAATCACAACACCAGGAACAAGATCAGGTCATCAAAATTCAGCTTAGACATCTTCAGGTTTTCCACAGCATTCAGACGGTCTTCAAGTTGCTTGTACTTGTCATCTTCATCAGAGTATTGGCCATCATCATAGACTTTTTCAGGCTCATGCTGACTACCTTCACCATCATCCTTATTACTTTGCTCATCCTCCTTCTTGATACTTCCTTCAGAGAGCTCAATCCGACTAACCACTCTAGGACCTCCTTTGTAGCGTCTGCCCATGTTGAGAAGACCAACAACCTTCTTCTTTCTGTTGATGAGCTTCTTCAAATCTTCTTGGCCTTGGACCAAGTGGTAAACATCTCTGGCCGAGCATTCTGAGCTTGAAGATCTTTGACGGACTGTTCAAGAGCCATTTCTGCTAAAATAAATAGCGAGAGAATGAGAAAACCAATCTTCAATGTACCTGTGATGCAATGTTATGCTATGCTATGCAATGTTTATGCGAATGCGATGCAATGTTTTCAAGGACCTTAGAGATTTAAATTTGTTAAACAAGCAATGAACAAACATTTATTAGTACTCTTTTTATCATTCTTTTTCTTTTTAAGTACAAAAGATAGTTCAAGACAAGAACAACAGGAAAGCATAAAAATCCGAAAGCTCTAAGTCTCCCATGGGCGCTTCCTCTTGGTGCCGAGGTAGGCGTTGATGCTTCGTTCCTCGTGAAGTAGCTTGGTCAACTCTAGCACTTTCTTCTCACTTGCATAACACTGAGCTTCAAAGGTATCCCTTTCTTCTTTAAGATGAATCCAGGATCTCTTCAAGTCTCCAAAATCAGTAGGCATGTCAGGATGGAGAATGGTATAGGGTTCGTCACCTATAGCAACAGGTTCCATAATTACGGGTAAAACAGGCGTGAATGGCATTATGAGGTCTTGAGCTCGAGCTCGCACCCATTTGAGGTAAGGTTCCCAAGGAATGGAGTTTTGGTTCCCCAAAGTCTTGGTATCAGTCTTTTTTACCATGCCCCAAGCGTGTATGAACCTTCGTCGGTAATTCTGGAGATCGTGGTTGTAGTCAAACACAATATCTTGGAGAAGCATATCATGTGGACCATCTCTTCGAGCAAAACCAAACTGACGTAGAGCTAGAGAAGGGTTGTAAGTAATACCTCCCCTTATACCAAGTAGTGGTACATTAGGGAATTCTCCACAACACTCAATGAAGGTGAAGTCCTTTTGAGAGAAAAGACGCCAACGGATATCTGAATGAGAGAGTGACATTAATCTTTGAGACCATCTCAACCTTTGTTCGTTCTTCAAAACTGATGGAGGAAGGTGCGAAATAAACCACCTGGAAAGTAACGGTATACAACACATGAGAGTTCCTTGTCTCTTAGTAGTACGAGTGTGGAGAGAATGTAGGACGTCTCCAAGTAAGGTAGGCACAGGATTGCGGGTAAGAAACAACTTGATGGCGTTGACATCTATGAACTGATCCGAGTTAGGGAATAGAACCAAATCATAGATTAGCAAGGCCACAATGTCTTCGAATGCATGGAAACTCATAACTTTGAAGAACTCTCGGGCTTTCTTAATGAGGAATTTGGCAAGTAAACCCTTAACTCCACTTCTTGTTTCCCAATTGGCTTCAATGTCTGAGCGCTTAAGATGTATGGCGGATGCGATGTCTTCATACTTAGGAACCTTTTCTAAACCGGTGAATGGCATTTGGTCAAGAATAGGTACCCCAAGTAGCTTAGAGAACTCTTCCAAGGTAGGAACCAACTGATAATCTGGGAATGTAAAGCAATGGTGTTTCGGATCAAAGAAATGGAATAGGACATGCATCATATCTTCTTCAAAACCGGAGATAACCAAGTCAAGTAGATAACCATGTCTTTTGATGAACTGAGCATGGTCAGGAATTTATGAAACCAATTCTTTGAGCTGAGAAGGTATACCCATGAAGTTGATTCGGATAGTCTTTCTAGAAGCCATAATTCCTTCAAAACAGAGCAAAGATAAATCCCTAGGTCCTTGAAATAGTTAGAAATGATATGCAATGCAAATGATGTCATGATGTCATGTTTGGCACACACAAGCAATTCACACAATGAGCCTAGGTTTAAGGCTCGCATGAGGTATAAGTGATTACCCCACCAAAAGTTTGAGTTGGTTCATCTGTAATAATAGTAGGGTTCTAGGAATCTCACATCATTGATCTTTCTCGTAGGCGTTTATTTCAATACGAATGCCAAGTGGTCGAGAAAATATCCCAAAAGTAGGATCTTAATGAGCGTAGCATCAGTATCGACCAACCTTAGTCGCACCAAAGCCGACCATCTCACTACCTTCTAATGGCCAAGATGGGTCAATTAAGGTTCTAAAAGTTTAGTTAGCGCTTGATGACACCACGAAGCCAAATATTATCCTCAACTTGGGAATGAAGAGTATCGGGACATCCAAAGTGTCACGCTAACGTAGCCATCATGTTGACCGTTTCGATATCGTCTAACGGTCGCGACGATTATTACTACTTACCTAAAGGAAACCGGATCGGGTGTAGGATCCCCACAAATATAATACCCAAGCAACCCTTAAAGATAAAGCAAGCAAGTCAAGAAGATAAAAGTGATCTAGAAATCCCTAAGGTATTCTCTCTTTAGGGTGTCTCCCGTCGCCATTCGTAACACGGTGAACTGACTTTGTAGGATTTTGTATCGCAAATGTGCGGATAGCAAGAGTCGTCACCGACTTTTCTTTTATCAATTAAGGAAGGTAAAAGTACAGAAAAAGACCTTCGTTAGATTACGAGTAAGGGAGGTTATGAAAAGGGAAGGTATTAGCACCCTTTCCATCCGTAGTTATCTACGGGCTCTTAGTTGCTCTTATATCACTTTAAAATTGTGCTTTATGTGTTTGACAAAATGTTTTGAAAAGGCATTTCGCTTTGACTTTGTAATGATTCATGTAGGAATGTATACAAAGTGTTTGGAAATGTTTTGTTTTGAAAAGAGTTTGAACTTTGACAAAAGTGTGAGGTGTGAAAAGCATTTGATTTGAGCAAGCAACTAAAAGTCTTATTACCTACTCAGAATTGGTCGTTTTCGTGTTGTTTTACGTTCCTTTAGAATAGCTCTAGCCATACCATTAGTTGATAGGTAACTCCATTCGTTGGATGTAAGCGGGACATTCGAAGGGACATCGGATGGTCATAGAAAGCAACTTGTAGGAAGTATCCTAGCACATTCGAAGGACTATCATCATTTTCGTGGCGACAATCGAGGGTCAAGATCATGTATTCGGAGGCGACATTGTGGGTCTTATGATCTTTGTATCGAAGGGACTATGATGATTTGTTTGAAGGCAACGGTGCTAGAATACCTCTACGTTCGAGGGACATGACCATTTGAATTCGTAAAGGCAACGAGAGAGAATTACCCTAAGGGGTGCATGTGTGAGAGGAGTGTGCTAAATTCAGATATGTTATCTTGGAATTAGAAGTGATCTACGTTCGTTTTTATCTTGCCATACACGCCTAATTACTAGCAGTTTATAGGGTGCGGAAATTAAAATGCGGAATGTAAAGATGCAGAAAGATAAATGTCCTACGCTATTACATGGCTTTGGGGCAGATACATAATTTAAACTTGTGGAAAATAAAAACCTAATTTAAACTATTACATCCCATGAGCAGTTACATTATTGGAAAAAAGAAAACAGTAAAAGAAACCGTCTGAAATGGAATAACCTGTGAAAAGATAAGAAATCGGAAAATACGAGAGAAATCGAATAAGAGAAAAATGTTAGTAAAAATGCAAATTTTTGAATGAGAAAAATATGGCATGCTGGAAATAACATAAATATGCTAAAATAATTTTTTGGGATTTTTTGGATGCAATTTAATAATTAAAAACTAATTATAATTGATTTAAATGCTAAATTATGAATAAAAATAAATATACATGCAAAATTATATTTTTTAATTTTATAAATTAAATAAGTATTTTCTGAAAATAAATGCAAAAGGAAAAAATATTTTGATGATTTTTAATGCATGAATAAAAATATTGAAGTTAATTAAAAATGCATGAAATATTAAATAAATAAGAAAAAACAAGAAAATATGAAAATAGTTGAAGTTTGTAAAAGAAAAGAAAGAACCGGTCCCAGGTTAAATCGAACTTGTGACCTTGAAGGGTATCTTGGAACAGTGAGCGCCTTAACCACCAGGCCACTTGACATCTGGTGTTGGAAAAGACAAAAACAAATGTACTTGAACGATGACGCGTCCTGGATGTGAGTCAAACCAAGTCAGCACGCGTGGGGTCCAGTTGGAAAGAGAGAACGAATCAGAAAGCGCCGATACGCCACACATGTCTCTCGCCGGAGTCCAATGGTCAACGACGCCGGAGCCCTAGCTCCGGTCGTCTTCTCCGGCCAACCTGAAAACGGAACAAGCAAAATACGAACGATAAATGGGAAAGAGGGGGACCCTACCCCCCTAAATCGACCCTCCTGAATCCATTGGTGGCATTAGTTTTGATTAAAAACACCTGTAGCTATCGATTCGAAGCTTGACAGTTCGAAAAGCCCTAGATATGGCATCGCACGATTTTGACGTCCAACCTCCATAGCCATTGCCCAGATCGGATCCTTGGCATCTCATGAATACATTAGAAGCATTAAAAGCAATTGAAACACACGGATATTAAAAATGCAAAATCAAGAAAGTTTTGAATACGTATGGATGTATATGCATCGATTCAGCTTGCTTTAACCATTGGCAAGAGTGTGTACTTACTCAAACTTACCTCCTGAAGACAATGGAGTGGTTTTTGAGGGCTGAATATGGCTGGAAAATAAAACTCGAAAATTGACAATTCTTGAAAAAAATTGGCAAAATAAGGGTTGTGTATGGGGCTAGGGTTTCCTCCTTTGTGCTGTGCATAATACTTGGTATTTATAGAGAAAATTAGGATGGCAAAGAGAGTGAAAAAAGATTGAATAATGAATGTGCAATATTCTCTCTTTAAAACAAATCAAATTTTCTTGAAAACTTGATTTTCCTTCCATGTGCAAGCAAATCACGAAATTGGCAAGTGTTTTGGGCTTCCTTGGACTTCAAGTAAGATAAAAATCCAACCCATTTGAAAAAATACTTTATTTTTATATTTTATATAATTTAATTTTGAATTAAATGGTTAAAAATCCAAAATTAAATCAATAAAATAGAAAATTGCCATGGCCAAGCATTTATGAGTCACAAATAATGTCATGAACAAGTTTGGATCAAAAGATTATAGGCCCATTTGGAAAATTTTGCATTTTGACCAAAATGTCCTTTTGTGCAATTGTCCAAAATTGCCCAACTTCTGAATAGTGTATCTTGCTCAATTTTCCACATTTTTGAGTTTTCTTGGACTTTTTGGAAAGCTCTAAGAGTCCTCTAACCAACCGTTTTGGTCTCATCTCAATTGGAGTTTCCATGATCAATATATCCTCAAAACAAAATGTTGACTTTTTGTTGACTTTGAAGATGACATGTAATGTTTTGAGCCATACCTCTCAAATGAAGCATTTTTTGGACATTCTTGTGAGACATGAAGTTGTAGAGAATTGAATTTCCTTCAAAACAAGAGGTGGTGGAAAAATTTCTGAGAAAGTTATGATCAGTCAAAGTTCAGTTGACTTTTCACCTAGAAACCCTAATTTAGAAAGTTTGACTTTTGAGCAAATCTTGAGTTTTCTTGATGAATCATGATCAACCCTTGATCAAATGATGAATGTAACTTCAAAATGAGGATTTTGACCAAAAATTATGAAGTTTGACTGTATGTTGACCACAGTTGACTTTTTGTCCAATACAACTGATTTTCAACCATTTGAGCAATTGTCTGAGGAAACTTGACTTGTGAGGCTTGAAACTCGACATGGAGAATCTTTGAAGCATATGAGGAGGCATGATGAACATTGGAGATGTTGGAAGTCCATCTTGAGCTGAGAATTGCCAAACCCTAGTTTGGGTTGATTGTCTAGGAGAGAGTTTGTCTATCAACCTTTGAGGAATCCTTGAGTATGGATGTATGGAATGTCTTGAGAAGATGGAGGGCAAATTTTGGGGTATGACAAACAGACTGTCAAAGATCTCTAGGCTCAGAATGCTCAGTTCCAGGAAGTGGTCACAAGCTTGGTCCAAGGCCAGGAAGACTTGAAGAAGCTCATTGCCAGAAAGAATAAGCTCATCGGTGTCCTCAACATGGGAAGACGTCACAAGGGTGGACCTAGGGTGGTCAGCCATTTAGAACTCTCAGACAAGAGTGTTGAAATTGATGAAAGTATCAAGAACAACAAAGAAGGCCAGCGTGAGTCTGAAAATAGAGAAGAAGACTATGAGAATAAGCAGTATTCTCTTGAGGATGACAAATACAAACAACTTGAAGACCGTCTGAATGCTGTGGAAAATCTGAAAATGTTCGGGCTGAATTTTGATGATCTGAGTTTAGTTCCTGGTGTGGTGATTCCCCGCAAGTTCAAGGTTCCTACTTTTGCCAAGTATGATGGCATCTCTTGTCCGAAGCTGCATTTGAAGTCCTATGTTCAGAAGATCCATCCTCACACTGATAACAGGAAGCTGTGGATCCATTAATTCCAAGTGAGTTTATCCGGAGCTCAATTGGAGTGGTATTATCAGCTAGAGAGTACCCACATCCATACCTGGAATGACTTAGCAGATGCTTTCTACAAGCAGTACCAGTACAATGCTGAATTGGTACCCACCTGCATGCAGCTACAGAGCATGTCTATGGGTCGTGTGTCATACCCCAAAATTTGCCCTCCTATTCCTCAAAATATTTCATACATCCATACTCAAGGATTCCTCAAGGGTTGATCAGACAAACCCTCTCCTAGACAATCAACCCAAACTAGGGTTTGGCTATCCTCAGATCCAGATGGATTTCCAACATCTCCAGTGGTCATCATGCCTCCTCATATACTTCAAAGATTATCCATGTCAAGTTTCAAGCCTTACAAGTCAAGTTTCCTCAGACAATTGCTCAAATGGTTGAAAATCAGTTGAATTGGACAAAAAGTCAACTGTGGTCAACATACAGTCAAACTTTATGATTTTTGGTCAACATCCTCATTTTGAAGTCACATTCATGATTTGATCAAGGGTTGATCATGATTCATCAAGAAAACTCAAGATTTGCTCAAAAGTCAAACTTTCCAAATTAGGGTTTCCTATAGAAAAGTCAACTGAACTTTGACTGAGCATAACTTCTTCATACTTTCTCAGAAATTATTCCACAACCTCTCATTTTGAAGTAAATTCAATTCTCTACAACTTCATGTCTCACAAGCATGGTAAAAAAATGCTTCATTTTGAAGATATGGATCAAAACATTACAGGTCATTTTCAAAGTCAACAAAAAGTCAACTTTTTGTAATGAAGTTTTATTGAGCATGAAAACTCCAATTGAGATGAAACAAAAGAGGTTGTTTGGAGGACACCTAGAGCTTTCTAAAAAGTCCAAGAACACTAAAAAATCTGGATAATTGAGCAAAATACACATTGCACAAGTTGGGCATTTTTGAAGAGATGCACAAAGGGAAATACTTGTCAAAACCCAAAATTTTGCAAATGGGCCCAACTTTTCTTGGTTTAAACTTGTTCCTCAGCTTATTTGGAACCTCCAAGCCCAATGCCACGAATTTTATCTTTATTTTTCTATTTAATTTGGATTTTATTCATTTAAAAACAAATTAAATTAAAAATAAAGGTAGAAAATCAAAATTAAATCCAAGATTGATTTTTCTCTCATTCTTGAGGTCCAAGAAACTCATCAAAGCTGGCAAATTTCGAAATTAACATTGATTGGCAAGAGAATTGATGAAAATTGGATCAAAAAAGAAAGATTTGATTTCATACCAAATCAAAATTTTTTTACATTGATTGATTCATATTTTCCTCTTGAATTCAGACCTAAATCCATCCATTATAAATATACAATGCATACAACATGAGAAGGAACAAAAAAATTTCCTGGAGGAACCCTAACCTAAGTCAAAAAACAGTGGTGTTCAAGCAACTTGCAGCCATAGTTCCAAGTCGTTTCAATTTATTCTAAGCCTTCCATTGCATTCCTTGGAGTCTTTAGAGTCGATCCAGACCCTTACAAACCTCAAAACCATCAAGAATTGAGAAATTCAGAATTCGGTTTGTCAAACTTTTTCCAAATTCGATTTTTAACATTCATGCATATTTAACGTGTTTTGTTGTTTGTTTTGTGTTTAGAACGAAGTTTGGAAACTTTCTGCATAGTTCGATTGCATTTTGGTGGCCTGAATCGAAATCCACCATGGCTAGGGTTTTCTGAATCGATTTAGGGCTTCCTTAAATAGGTAAAATCGGACCAAACCAAGGCTACCAGGATGATCAGTGGACAAAAACGAATCGAACCATGGTTTCATATTGCATTTATATTACTTGTACTGGATTATTGATTTTTGCAGGGGCTATAGCGTCGAACTAAGCCGATGCTATGTGTTTGAAAATTCAAACGAAGAAGATGAAGATCTTCGCGCGTGTTCTGGGAATCAGGATCCGATTTCGCTTATAACGTTTTTTATTTCATTGTTTGAACACGTATACACTCCAGCTCAGTTGGTCAAGGCGCGTGTGTGTGAGGGAAAGGTCTCCGGTTCGATTCCCAGCCATGACATATATTTTTACACTTTGAAAACTAACATATTTTTTCTATTTTCTTATTTCTTTTAATATTTTCATGCAAATTTAATTAATCTTCAAACAATTTTCTCATGCATCTAAAAAACACCAAAAATATTTTCTTTTTTGCATTATCATCAGAAAAATATTTATTTAATTTTTAATATTAAAATTAATATTTTTGCATGCATATTTTATTTAATTGCTAATTAATCATTAATTTTACTTTTAATTGTTTTTAAATATCGAAATCGATTCCGAAAATTACCAAAAAAATATCTTATCATCTTATTGTCATTACTAACATAAAACCTTTTTCCTCATTCCAAAATATTTCTTTTTGCTAACATTTTCCTCTTATGCAATTTCTCTCGTTTCCCGATTATGTATCTGTTCAGAGGTTGTAACGTTTCGGACGATTTTTCTCGCTTTTCTTTTTAATATTATGTAACTGCCTATGGGATGTAATAGTTTAATTAGGACTTTTACTTTCCGCACTCCTATTATGTAACTGCCCCAAAGCCATGTAATAGCGTAGGACTTTATCTTTCCGCACTTTACATTTTCGCAATTTACTTTCTGCACCCTATAAACTGCTAGTAATTAGGCGTGTATGGAACGATAAAATTGGACATAGATCACTCATAATGCCAAGATAAAATATATCTGAATTCGACACACTCTTTTCACACATGCACCCCTTAAGGTAATTCTCTCTCGTTGCCTTACGAATACAAATGGTCAAGTCCCTCAAATGTAGAGGTACCTGTCATACCCCAAAATTTGCCCTCCTATTCCTCAAGATATTTCATACATCTATACTCAAGGATTCCTCAAGGGTTGATCAGACAAACCCTCTCCTAGACAATCAACCCAAACTAGGGTTTGGCTATCCTCAGATCCAGATGGACTTCCAACATCTCCAATGATCATCATGCTTCCTCATATGCTTCAAATATTCTCCATGTCAAGTTTCAAGCTTCACAAGTCAAATTTCCTCAGACAATTGCTCACATGGTTGAAAATCAATTGTATTGGACAAAAAGTCAACTATGGTCAACATACAGTCAAACTTTCTGATTTTTGGTCAACATCCTCATTTTGAAGTCACATTCATCATTTGATCAAGGGTTGATCATGATTCATCAAGAAAACTCAAGATTTGCTCAAAAGTCAAACTTTTCAAATTAGGGTTTTTCAGTGAATAGTCAACTAAACTTTGACTGAGCATAACTTCTTCATACTTTCTCAGAAATTTTTCCACCACCTCTCATTTTGAAGGAAATTCAATTCTCTACAACTTCATATCTCATAAGAATGTTCAAAAAATGCTTCATTTTGAAGATATGGATCAAAACATTACAGGTCATTTTCAAAGTCAACAAAAAGTCAATTTTTTGTTTTGAAGATTTATTGAGCATGGAAATTCCAATTGAGATGAAACGAAAGAGGTTGTTTAGAGGACACCTAGAGCTTTCCAAAGAGTTTAAGAACATTCAAAAATGTGGAAAATTGAGCAAAATACACCTTGCACAAGTTGGGCATTTTTAGACAATTGCACAAAGAGAGATATTTGTCAAAATCCAATTTTTTCCACGTGGGCCTATAATTTTATGATCCAAACTTGTTCATAATATTATTTGTGACCTATTGATGCTTTGCCATGACCACATTCTATTTTTTTGATTTATTTTTGAATTTAAAAGCATTAAATTCAAATTTAAATTATATAAAATATGAAAACAAGATATATTTTCAAATGGATTGGATTTTTATCAAACTTGAGGTCCAAGATAGCCCACACAACTTGCCAAATTCGTGATAGCTTGCATATGGAAGAGAAAATCAAATTTTCAAAGATTTGATTTTATTTGAAAGGAAATTATTTTTGCATTCAAGAGGAGATCTTTTTTCCTTCTTTTTGCCCTCATTCCTCACTCTATAAATACTCAGCTTATTGCACAAAGCCAAGGACGAAACCCTAGCCCTACAACAACCCTTATTTTGCTCAAAATTTTCACAAAGTTGTGAAATTCGAATTTCAATTTCCAGCCACTTTCAGCCTCTCTTAATCATTCCATTGTGTTCCTAGGGTAAGTTTGAGTAAGTATACATCAAAAGCCATGGCCAAAGCTGCTTGAATCGAGCCATACATGTTCATACATATTCATAATTTTCTTGAAATTGCATGTTTTAATCAAAACTAACCGTTCCAATGTGTTCATAAGGGCTTATAGGCAAGATCTAGGCCATCGTTTCATAGCTTGAACGTTCAAAAATTGATTTGCCATGTTTAGGGTTTAAAAAACTATTGAGCTTCGAAGTGGTAGCTACAGGCGTTTTCAACCGAAACTAACACCACCATTGAACTCGGAATGCTCAATTTAGGGGGGGTAGGGTATCCCTTTGCTCTTTATTCGCGTTATTTTGCAGGTTCCAGGGATTTACTCGGCGGAGAAGACGACCGGAGGTAGGGCTCCGGCGTCGTTGACATGTGTTGACCGGTGGATGCATGCGTGGCACGAGGAAGCTCTCTGATTCGTTCTTTCGTTCAACCTGGGGTCCACTTGCTGACTGTGCGTTGAACTTCACAAACTTATGACACGTTTACGTACTTAAACCATTCTTTGTATTTTCCAAACACCAAGTGCACACTGGCTGAATGGTAAAGGCTAGTGGATGTGAAGATTCTCTCAAAGGTCCTTGGTTCGAACCTGGTCAGGACCAAATGTTTTACTCCTTTGCAAACTAACTCATATTTTCTTATTTTCTTTAATATTTTCATGCTATTTTAATTTATCTTCAAATATTTTTATCATGCATCTAAAAAACACCAAAAATATTTATTTTTTGCATAATCATCAGAAAAATGTTTATTTAATTTTTAATATAAAAATTATTATTTTTGCATGCATATTTAATTTAATTACTAATTAATCATTTAAATGACTTTTAATTGTTTTTAAATTATCAAATCGATTCAGAAAATTACCAAAAATTTATCTTATTATATTAATGTCATTACTAACATAAAACCTTTTTCCTCATTCAAAAATACTTATTTTTACTAACATTTTCTTCTTATGCAATTTTCTCGTATTTTCCGATTTTGTATCTGTTCACAGGTTGTAACGTTTCGGACGATTTTTCTTGCTTTTCTTTTTCAATTATGTAATTGCCTATGGGATGTAATAGTTTAATTAGGGATTTTATTTTTCGCACTCTCATTATGTATCTGCCTCAAAGCCATGTAATAGCGTAGGACATTTATCTTTCCGCACTTTACTTTCCGCAATTTACTTTCTGCACCCTATAAACTGCTAGTAATTAGGCGTGTATGGCAAGATAAAAATTGGACATAGATCACTCATAATTCCAAGATAAAATACCTGAAATTAACACACTCTTTCACACATGCACCCCTTAGGGTAATTCTCTCTCGTTGCCTTTACGAATACAAATGGTCATGTCCCTCGAACGTAGAGGTATTCTAGCACCGTTGCCTTCAAAATAAATCATCATAGTCCCTTCGGTACAAAGATCATAAGACCCACGATGTCGCCTACAAATACATGATCTTGACCCTCGATTGTCGCCTACGAAAAATGATGATAGTCCCTTCGGATGTGCTAGGATACTTCCTACAAGTTGCCTTCTATGACCATCTGATGTCCCTTCGAATGTCCCGCTTACATCCAACGAATGGGGTTACCTACCAACTAATGGTATGGATAGAACTATTCTAAAGGAACGTAAAATAACACGAAAACGACCATTCTGAGCAGGTAATAAGACTTTTAGTTGCTTGCTCTATCAAAATACTTTTTACACCTCACAGTTTTGTCAAAGTTCAAACTCTTTTCAAAATGAAACATTTCCAAACACTTTGTATACATTCCTACATGAATCATTACAAAGTCAAAGCGAAATTCCTTTCAAAACATTTTTGTCAAACACACAGAAAGCACAATTGTAAAGTGATCTAAGAGCAACTAAGAGCCCGTAGATAACTACGGATGAAAGGGGGTGCTAATACCTTCCCTTTTCATAACCTTCTCCCTTACTCGAATCTAACGAAGGTCTTTTTGTACTTTTACGTTCCTTAATTGGATAAAAGAAAAGTCGGTGGCGACTCTTGCTATCCGCACATTTGCGATACAAAATCTCAAAGTCGACTTACAGTATTCAGTGGCGACTCGGGAGACACCCTAAAGAGAGAATGCCTTAGCGATTTCTAGATCATTTTTACTGCTTTTTGTTTGACTTGTATGCTTTATCTTTAAGGGTTGCTTGGGTATTATATTTGTGGGGGATCCTACACCCGGATCCGGGTTTCTTTTAGGTAAGTAGCAATAAATCGTCGCGCGACGATATCGAAGCGGTCAACATGATGGCTATGTTAGTGTGACACTTTGGATGTCCTGATACTCTTCATTTCCAAGTTGAGGATAGTATTTGGCTTCTACGTGGTGTCATCAAGCACTAACTAAACTTTTAGAACCTTAATTGACCCATCTTGGCCATTAGAAGGTAGTGAGATGGCCGGCTTTGGTGTAGACCGAGGTTGGCTGATACTCGATGCTACGCTCATTAAGATCAGACTTTTGGGATATTTTCGGTCGACCACTTGGTAGTCGTATTGAAATAAAGGCCTACGAGAAAGATCAATGATATGAGATTCCTAGAACCCGGCTACTATTATAGGACAGGATGAACCAACTCAAACTTTTGGTGGGGCAATCACCTATACCTCATGCAAGCCTTAAACCTTGGCCCATTGTGTGAATTGTTTGTGTGTGCTAAACATAACATCATGACATCATCACATTGCATATCATTTCTAACTATTTCAAGGACCTAGGGATTTATCTTTGCTCTGTTTTGTAGGGATTATGGCTTCTAGAAAGACTATCCGAATCAACTTCATGGGTATACCTTTTCAACTCAAAAAATTGGTTTCAGAAATTCCCGATCGCTCTTAGTTCATCAAAAGACATGGTTATCTACTTGACTTAGTTATCTCCGGTTTTGAAGAAGATATGATGCATGTCTTATTCCAGTTCTTCGATCCGAAACACCATTGATTTACATTCCCAGATTATCAATTGGTACCTACCTTGGAAGAGTTCTCTAAGCTACTTGGGATACCTATTCTTGACCAAATTCCATTCACCGGTTTAGAAAAGGTTCCTAAGTACGAAGACATTGCATCAGCATTACACCTAAAGCGCTCAGACATTGAAGCCAATTGGGAAACAAGAAGCGGAGTTAAGGGTTTACTTGCTAAGTACTTAATAAAGAAAGCCCGAGAATTCCTCAAAGTTATGAGTTTCCATGCATTTGAAGACATTGTGGCCTTGCTAATCTATGGTTTGGTTCTATTCCCTAACTCGGATCAATTCATAGATGTCAACGCCATCAAGTTGTTTCTTACCCGCAATCCTGTGCCTACCTTACTTGGAGATATTCTGCATTCTCTCCACACTCGTACTATCAAGAGACAAGGAACTCTCATGTGTTGTATACCGTTACTTTCTAGGTGGTTTATTTCGCACCTTCCTCAATCAGTTTTGAAGAACGAGCAAATATTGAAGTGGTCTCAAAGGCTAATGTCACTCTCTCATTCAGATATCCGTTGGTGTCTTTTCTCTCAAAAGGATTTCACATTCATTGAGCGTTGTGGAGAATTCCCTAATGTACCACTCCTTGGTATAAGGGGAGGTATCACTTACAACCCTTATTTAGCTCTACGTCAGTTTGGTTTTGCTCGAAGAGATGGTCCTCATGATATGCTTCTCCAAGATATTGTGTTCGACTACAACCACGATCTCCAGAATTACCGTCGAAGGTTCATGCACGCTTAGGGCATGGTAAAGAAGACTAATACCAAGACTTTGGGGCACCAAAACTCCATTCCTTGGGAACCTTACCTCAAATGGGTGAGAGCTCGAGCTCAAAACCTCATGATGCCATTCACGCCTGTTTTACCAGTAATTACGGAACCTGTTGCTATAGGTGACGTACCCTATACTGTTCTCCATCCCGACATGCCTACTGACTTTGAAGACTTGAAGAGATCCTGAATTCAACTTAAAGAAGAAAGCGATACATTCGAAGCTCATGCAAGCGAGAAGAAGGTACTAGAGTTGACAAAGCTACTTCACGAGGAGCGGAACATCAACGCCTACCTCGGCACCAAGAGGAAGAGCCCATGGGAGACTTAGAGCTTTAGGATTTTTATGCTTTTCTTTTATTGTTCTGAACTATCTTTTGTACTCAAAAAGGAAAAGAATAAAAAAGAGGACTAATAAATGTTTGTTCGTGCTTGTTTAACAAATTTAAATTCCTAAGGTCCTTGAAAACATTGCATTGCATTTGCATAAACATCGCATATCATGGCATAACATCTCATAATAGGTACATTGAAGATCGGTTTTCTCATTCTCTCGCTATTTATTTTAGCAGAAAAATGGCTCTTTCCTTGCATTTTTTCCATTTTTAAATAATTTCATGCATTATATTGTATTTCATTCATATTTAAATCATTAAAAATACTTTCATGCATATAAAAAATGAATAAAAAATGTTTTAGGTCATGTAAATCATACATCATGCATTTCTGATTTTTATCCTATAATTTTGTCATTTTTGCATAGTTAAATCAAATTTTTGCATTAAATACATGATTTGCATAGCACATTTTGCATTTTTATTGCTTTTACCATTTTTCCATGAAAATAAAAAATGAATAAAAAATATTTTAGGTCATGTAAATCATACATCATGCATTTCTGATTTTTATCCTATAATTTTGTCATTTTTGCATAATTAAATCAATTTTTGCATTAAATACATGATTTGCATAGCACATTTTGCATTTTTATTGCTTTTACCATTTTTCCATGAAAATAAAAAATGACAAAAATATTTTTGACCATGTTTAGGATGTTAGGTCACTGTTTCTAATTTTTATAGATTTTTATTTCTGACCTTTGTATTTTTCACAAATTTCTCTTGTTTATTGGTCATATAAGCATAAAGGTTGAACTAGTGTTGACTTCTTGATTTTATTTTGACCTTTCCATGAGCTTTTGAATTGAGCAAAGATATGTCTCTGACTTGCAAGGGATTTGAGCTCATTGGTTCATTTTTACTTGAATTTTATGTTTCATTTTCCTATTTTTGTGGGATTTCTAAAGTGAACATACCTTTTGGGCCTAGTGTAATTGAGTCTAGTTTCAATTTGAAACTTGTGGACATGATTTAAGGCCAGAATTTGGGTATGTGATGATCATTTGAGTGCTCTAGTGATGTGTAACATGTGGAAATTATATGTTGATCATTAGGTTTCTACCTTGAGCACAAAGTTTTGTGTGGTTCCCAAAACCCTATTTTGTTGATGTCTTGGTTCTTAGACCATTTTCTTGTATAGTTTGTGTTTCTAATTGATGTTTAGGGGTATGATAACCTCAAGGATAGTCTTCTAAATACTTGAGAGACATTTGACCTCAAAGGATCATCTTGGTCCCTTTAGTTAGAAGATGTTTGATCTTTGTTTCATTTGTTGCATCCTCGTGCATGGATTGTAGGGTGAAGAATGCATTCATGCAATTCTTTGGGAGTTTACTTATCATTTTCTTACTTAATCCTTGTAGCATATTTAGGGCCTTGATTCCAGTTTGATTGATTCATTTAATCCCCTAATTTTCTCAAGTTCATGCTAACTTTGTTGATTAAAATATTACTAACCTATGCTTATGGTTGTATCACTTGTGTTATGTGCATCATGCATGGTTTTAGAAGTCCAATTCCAATTGGATCCTTGATCTTCACTTCTGACCTTGTACATTATGTACTTAATAACCCCATGCTCTTTGATTCATTGGGTTGCACTGAATTGTAATGTCATCATGATGACCTAGAAGAGCTAGATCTTCTTTTTCTACTTCTATTATTTGGTTGAAACATACCTTGAGGGATTATAAGTTCATGTTTTTTGTGGCATGTCACTTCAATTGACATTACTTTAAGCTCATTACAAGCATCTTGTGAGGGTTATATCATCATCCTATGACATACAAGACATCTTTCCCTTCCTACAAATCTTAATCAATGTCGTTTGATCTAAGATAGGTGGTATTTTGCTTTGGATGGTTTTCCTCAGCAAATAGGTGATTTGTTTGTGTATGTGTAATACGGTGAATTGACTTTGAGAATTTGTTTTGCTTTTTATCGCAAATATGCGGATAGCAAGAGTCGCCACCGACTTTTCTTTTATCCAATTAAGGGAAGGTGAAAAGAACAGGAAAAGACCTTCGTTAGATTCTGAGTAAGGGAGAAGGTTATGAAAAGGGAAGGTATTAGCACCCATTTCCATCCGTAGTTATCTACGGGCTCTTAGTTGCTCTTAGATCACTTTGAAATTGTGCTTTCTGTGTGTTTGACAAAAATGTTTTGAAAAAGGCATTTCGCTTTGACTTTGTAATGATTCATGTAGGAATGTATACAAAGTGTTCGGAAATGTTTTGTTTTAAAAAAATGTTTGAACTTTGACAAAAGTGTGAGGTGTGAAAAGTATTTTGTTTGAGCAAGAAAAATATGAATATGTATGTTCATGTATGGCACGATTCAGGCAGATTTAACCATGGTTTTTGATGTGTACTTACTCAATCTTACCTCAGGAACACAATGGAATGATTGAGAGTGGCTGGAAGTGGCTGGAAAAACAAATTCGATTTTTGCCAGCTTTGTGAAAAATTTGGAATTTTAGGGTTGCTTCAAGAGGCTAGGGTTTCGTCCTCTGGTCTTGTGGATGTGTTGTGTATTTATAAGGCATGTGTTTGAAGCAAAAAAAATGAAAAAAGATATGCTCTTGAATGCAAAATATTTTCTCTTTCAAATTCAAATCAAATCTTTTCAAAATTTTATTTTTCCTTTCTTGCATGAGCTAGCACGAATTTGGCATGTCTTGTGGGCTTCCTTGGTCCTCAAGCTTGATAGAAATCCAACCCAACTTAAATTATACCTTGTTTTCATATTTTATTTAATTTAAATTTGAATTAAATGCTTTTAAATTCAAAAATAATTCAAAAAAATAGAAAGAGGTCGTGGCAAGGCATCAAGGGGTCACAAATAATATAATGATCAAGTTTGGATCATAAAATTATAGGCCCATTCGGAAAAAATTGAATTTTGTCAGATATTTTTCTTTGTGCAATTCTTCAAAAATGCCCAACTTGTGCAAGGTGTATCTTGCTCAATTTTCAACATTTTTGAGTGTCCTTGGACTTTTTAGAAACCTCTAGATGTCCTCTAAACAACCTATTTGGTTTCATCTCAATTGGAGTTTCCATGCTGAAGCATTTTCTGACTATTCTTGTGAGACATGAAGTTGTAGAGAATTGAATTCTCTTCAAAATGAGAGGTGGTGGAAAAATTTCTGATAAAGTATGAGAAAGTTATGCTCAGTCAAAGTTCAATTGACTTTTCCCTAGAAAACCCTAATTTGGAAAGTTTGACTTTTGATCAAATCTTGAGTTTTCTTGATGAATCATGATCAACCCTTGATCAAATGATGAATTTCACTTCAAAATATGGATGTTGACCAAAAATCATGAAGTTTGACTGTATGTTGACCACAGTTGACTTTTTGTCCAATACAATTGATTTTCAACCATCTGAGCAATTGTTTGAGGAAACTTGACTTGTAAGGCTTGAAACTTGACATGGATAATCTTTGAAGTATATGAGGAGGCATGATGACCACTGGAGATGTTGGAAATCCATCTGGATCTGAGGATAGCCAAACCCTAGTTTGGGTTGATTGTCTAGGAGAGGGTTTGTCTGATCAACCCTTGAGGAATCCTTGAGTATAGATGTATGAAATATCTTGAGGAATAGGAGGGCAAATTTTGGGGTATGACAGGTACCTCTACATTTGAGGGACTTGACCATTTGTATTCGTAAGGCAACGAGAGAGAATTACCTTAAGGGGTGCATGTGTGAAAAGAGTGTGTCGAATTCAGATATATTTTATCTTGGCATTATGAGTGATCTATGTCCAATTTTATCGTTCCATACACGCCTAATTACTAGCAGTTTATAGGGTGCAGAAAGTAAATTGCGGAAAGTAAAGTGCGGAAAGATAAATGTCCTACGCTATTACATGGCTTTGAGGCAGATACATAATGAGAGTGCGAAAAATAAAATCCCTAATTAAACTATTACATCCCATAGGCAATTACATAATTGAAAAAGAAAAGCAAGAAAAATCGTCCGAAACGTTACAACCTGTGAACAGATACAAAATCGGAAAATACGAGAAAATTGCATAAGAAGAAAATGTTAGTAAAAATAAGTATTTTTGAATGAGGAAAAAGGTTTTATGTTAGTAATGACATTAATATAATAAGATAAATTTTTGGTAATTTTCTGAATCGATTTGATAATTTAAAAACAATTAAAAGTCATTTAAATGATTAATTAGTAATTAAATTAAATATGCATGCAAAAATAATAATTTTTATATTAAAAATTAAATAAACATTTTTCTGATGATTATGCAAAAAATAAATATTTTTGGTGTTTTTTAGATGCATGATAAAAATATTTGAAGATAAATTAAAATAGCATGAAAATATTAAAGAAAATAAGAAAATATGAGTTAGTTTGCAAAGGAGTAAAACATTTGGTCCTGACCAGGTTCGAACCAAGGACCTTTGAGAGAATCTTCACATCCACTAGCCTTTACCATTCAGCCAGTGTGCACTTGGTGTTTGGAAAATACAAAGAATGGTTTAAGTACGTAAACGTGTCATAAGTTTGTGAAGTTCAACGCACAGTCAGCAAGTGGACCCCAGGTTGAACGAAAGAACGAATCAGAGAGCTTCCTCGTGCCACGCATGCATCCACCGGTCAACACATGTCAACGACGCCGGAGCCCTACCTCCGGTCGTCTTCTCCGGCGAGTAAATCCCTGGAACCTGCAAAATAACGCGAATAAAGAGCAAAGGGATACCCTACCCCCCCTAAATTGAGCATTCCGAGTTCAATGGTGGTGTTAGTTTCGGTTGAAAACGCCTGTAGCTACCACTTCGAAGCTCAATAGTTTTTTAAACCCTAAACATGGCAAATCAATTTTTGAACGTTCAAGCTATGAAACGATGGCCTAGATCTTGCCTATAAGCCCTTATGAACACATTGGAACGGTTAGTTTTGATTAAAACATGCAATTTCAAGAAAATTATGAATATGTATGAACATGTATGGCTCGATTCAAGCAGCTTTGGCCATGGCTTTTGATGTATACTTACTCAAACTTACCCTAGGAACACAATGGAATGATTAAGAGAGGCTGAAAGTGGCTGGAAATTGAAATTCGAATTTCACAACTTTGTGAAAATTTTGAGCAAAATAAGGGTTGTTGTAGGGCTAGGGTTTCGTCCTTGGCTTTGTGCAATAAGCTGAGTATTTATAGAGTGAGGAATGAGGGCAAAAAGAAGGAAAAAAGATCTCCTCTTGAATGCAAAAATAATTTCCTTTCAAATAAAATCAAATCTTTGAAAATTTGATTTTCTCTTCCATATGCAAGCTATCACGAATTTGGCAAGTTGTGTGGGCTATCTTGGACCTCAAGTTTGATAAAAATCCAATCCATTTGAAAATATATCTTGTTTTCATATTTTATATAATTTAAATTTGAATTTAATGCTTTTAAATTCAAAAATAAATCAAAAAAATAGAATGTGGTCATGGCAAAGCATCAATAGGTCACAAATAATATTATGAACAAGTTTGGATCATAAAATTATAGGCCCACGTGGAAAAAATTGGATTTTGACAAATATCTCTCTTTGTGCAATTGTCTAAAAATGCCCAACTTGTGCAAGGTGTATTTTGCTCAATTTTCCACATTTTTGAATGTTCTTAAACTCTTTGGAAAGCTCTAGGTGTCCTCTAAACAACCTCTTTCGTTTCATCTCAATTGGAATTTCCATGCTCAATAAATCTTCAAAACAAAAAATTGACTTTTTGTTGACTTTGAAAATGACCTGTAATGTTTTGATCCATATCTTCAAAATGAAGCATTTTTTGAACATTCTTATGAGATATGAAGTTGTAGAGAATTGAATTTCCTTCAAAATGAGAGGTGGTGGAAAAATTTCTGAGAAAGTATGAAGAAGTTATGCTCAGTCAAAGTTTAGTTGACTATTCACTGAAAAACCCTAATTTGAAAAGTTTGACTTTTGAGCAAATCTTGAGTTTTCTTGATGAATCATGATCAACCCTTGATCAAATGATGAATGTAACTTCAAAATGAGGATTTTGACCAAAAATCATGAAGTTTGACTGTATGTTGACCACAGTTGACTTTTTGTCCAATACAATTGATTTTCAACCATCTGAGCAATTGTTTGAGGAAACTTGACTTGTAAGGCTTGAAACTTGACATGGAGATTCTTTGAAGCATATGAGGAGGCATGATGACCATTGGAGATGTTGGAAGTCCATCTTAATCTAAGGATAGCCAAACCCTAGTTTGGGTTGATTGCCTAGGAGAGGGTTGGTCTGATCAACCCTTGAGGAATCCTTGAGCATGGAGATGTGGAATGTCTTGAGAAGTGGGAGGGCAAATTTTGGGGTATGAAAGCTGCCCCTGTTCAATCTTCTTGTACTGGAAGGGTTAGATTGGCAAGCGTGCCTTTCGTGACCTGAAGGTAGAAGATGATTGAACACTCGAGTACACCTGAAAATTTGCACTCGCTGTTGATTGATGACGCGGGAATGGGCTTATAGATGCCATTCGGAGAAGCTGGAGACTTTACTGGGGAATGAGTCGTACATTAGACTCGATAACGTCGCCTGAATAGGAGAATCGTTAGAGATGGGCTTAAGATGCCATCCGGAGAAACTGATGTCGGGGAACGAACCGTACGCTAGGCTCTGTAGATATTCCTGAAAGTAGAAGGGAGCACATAGATGGGCTTAAGATGCCATCTGGAGAGAGTCGTACGTTAGAATTCACGCTCGCCTTTGAATGAAGTTGTTGGTTTGTATTGGTTTTTAACCAAATATGCAGCATTCTGAAAGTGGAGAGATATCGACAAATAGTCGGAGATGGGCTTAAGATGCCATCCAAGGCAACTGAGTCGTACGCTAGACTCTGTAGTTGCTGTTGATAATAAGAGAGAGTCAGAATAAATCTTCGTCTTGATTACTCTGAGGGGGTAATAGGCGGCAGAATGTGGATAGCTTCCCTGTTGTGCTTCGGGTGTTGATCCAATGCCTGTTGTTGGAGGACAAATTGGGTGGTCGTTCGGATAGGGTTTCCCGTCTGGCTTCGGGTATTAATCTTGGACCTGTTGTCGGAGGACAACTTGGGGTGGTCGTTCAGATAGTTTTCTCGTCTTGCTTCGGGTATTAATCCTGGACCTGTTGTTTCAGGAGTGATTTTCACCTGTTTGGGAAAAACAAAAGAAACTTTGACAGGATATAGTTAGACTTATGCAGATTATGATGCATGATAATGTGTATGAGTATTATATGCGTATGTTATGATTTTTTATGTATGAATGATAGATGTTATGGTATTTCAAAACATATCCATCTTAAAGAAGATGTAAACGTTCTGCTTGGGGATTTCTGGCTTCTGTTTGGGGACGAAACAGATGAAAACCCTGCTTTTGAAAGAGAAGAAAGATATCCTTGATTCCTTCGATGCACTATCTGACCAAGTTTCGAGCCAAGATATTTATGCTGCTGAGGACGGTAGAGACTGAGGGGTACACTACTGAGGATCTTGTGCGTAGTCCCTGCTGAGGAAAATTTAGGAGGCGTTCTATTGGAGATCTTGCGCGTAGATCTTGCTGGAGAGTATTTGATTGTTGCTGGGAGACAAGGCTAGAAGGACCTGGAGCCCGTTGAAACCTCTGGCTAGGGAATAAAAGATGTAGATTTCCTCCGATGCACTATCCGACCATGTTTCGAGTCTGGATATTGCTGCTGCCGGGGGAATGGTAATTGTTGAGAGATATTCTGTTGGGGATAAATACCTCTGCTGGAGGTGAAATGTTACTGCTCGAAGACAGGTGTCATCAGGTTAAATTGATTGGGATCGCTGCTCAGGGACTAACGCGATGAAACTTGGAATATTGGAACTGGTGGAAGGAAATTTGTACTCCGCTGGGGGAAGGTTTGCAGTGAGCGATGCCTCTGTAGGGATTGTATTTTGCAGGGGAATGTTTTGGTGACTTCCGTCGTCATCTCAATTCCTAGAGCCTGTAGTAATTATCCTTGTTTGTTCGTTTTTCGCATGTTTGTAAATAGTTATTTATTGTCAAATGCATATAATCATTCAAAGCAATCATTGGACTTTATGCAAAAAAACAACAATAGTGAAGACTGTAAAAAGAATGAACTTGTATTAATTTGAAAGGTGGCGTATGGCCAAGTAGTTTGCATACAAGGAAAATAAAAGCTATGTGGAAACAATGTCTTTGAGTTCCAACTATGCTAGTACTCATATATTTCGACTATCTCATCTCCTTGCTGTCAGTGGAAAGTGAGTGAATTGATTTTCTCCATTTGAATCTTGAATGCTGATAGTAGTAGTATTTGGGTAGGTGATCTGGACGAGACATAATGTACGCTTAAATCCCTAACTTTTGCCTAGACTGCCCTTTCGGGTTTTCAGTCTACCGGATACCCTTTTTTGCCCAAGCCGCCTTTGCAGGTTTTCGACTTGTCGGGTGTACATGTTTTGTATATATCCTTAACTTTTACCCGAACCCTTTTGGTTCGCTAGGATGCCCTTAATTTTGTCTAGGTCATTCGACCTAGCGGGTCTGGTTTATGCGTAGTATTTTTTGACTATGTCTGCGTTCACAGGATGTGGGAAGTCTTCGCCATCCATGGTGCTAAGTATCATAGCTCCACCGGAAAATACTGTTTTGACTACAAATGGTCCCTCGTAGGTGGGAGTCCATTTGCCCCTTGGATCACCTTGTGTAAGAATAATGCGCTTGACTACTAGATCACCGACTTGGTAAACTCGGTGCTTGACTTTCTTGTTAAATGCTCTGATCATTCGCTTCTGATACATTTGTCCATGGCAAAAGGACGCGAGCCGCTTCTCATCAATCAAGTTGATCTGGTCAAGGCGAGTCTGGATCCAATCGTCTTCGCCTAACTCTGCGTCCTGGAGGACTCTGGTTGAGGGTATCCGAACCTCGATTGGTAGGACCGCTTCCATACCATATACAAGAGAGAAGGGGGTTGCCCCAATTGATGTTCGTACTGTAGTGCGATAACCATGGAGAGCAAATGGCAACATCTCATGCCAATCCTTGTAAGTCACTTTCATCTTCTGTATGATCTTCTTGATAATCTTGTTGGCGGCTTCCACTGCGCCATTCATCTTAGGCCGATATGGGGAAGAGTTGTGATGCTTGATCTTGAAATGCGTGTAGAGTTCGGTGATCATTTTGTTGTTGAGGTTAGAGTCGTTATCTGTGATAATCCTTTCGGGAGTGCCATACCGAGAGATAAGATTATGCTTGATGAATCGAGCCACAACATTCTTGGTAACAGATGCTAACGAGGCTGCCTCTACCCATTTGGTAAAATAATCAATTGCCACAAGGATGAAATGATGTCCATTGGAAGTGGTGGGCTTAATTTCTCCAATCATGTCAATGCCCCACATTGCGAAAGGCCAAGGAGAAGTTAGAACATTCAATGGTACTGGAGGTACGTGCACTTTGTTTGCATAAATCTGACACTTGTGACAAGATCGAACATAGAGGTGACAATCAGCTTCCATGGTGGACCAATAATAACCCGTCCTCAGAATCTTCTTAGCCATCGTATGTCCACTAGAATGGGTACCAAATGTGCCTTCGTGTAACTCTTCCATGATACGTTCTACAGTTTTCTGATCTACACAGCGGAGTAAGCACAAGTCGTGATTGCGATTGTATAAGATGTCGTTGTTGAGGAAGAATTTGGATGCAAATCTTCTCAAGAAATTCTTATCGTTGACAGATGCCCCTGTGGGATATTCCTGAGTCTCAAGATACCTCTTCACTTCGTAGAACCAAGGTTTCTCTTCTGTATCAAGTTCATAACAATATGCTAGTTCGTCAAACTTCTCGATGATGATTTGGGGAGCCGAGTTGTCCCATCTGACCTTGAACATAGATGACATAGTAGCCAATGCGTCTGCCAAAAGATCTCTACGCAGCATTTGAGGATGACTCTACCTGAATCTTTCCGCTCTTGATACCAACTTCAATGCGCTCTCCTGTCAATATCAGCTCGGTGAATCCGGCTAAAGAGTTCCCAATCAGATGATTGAAGAACGGGCCTGTCAGTGTTCCCATAAACATATCAACCAACTCCCTATTGGAAAAGGGTGGTTGAACTCTGCCTGCTAGATCTCTCCATTTCTGAGCATACTCTTTGAACTTCTCATCGCGACCCATAGACATGCTTTGTAGTTGCATGCGAGTGGGTGCCAATTCAGCATTGTACTCATATTGCTTGTAAAAAGCATCTGCTAAGTCACTCCAAGTACGGATATGGTCACTCTCTAGATGATAATACCACTCCAATTGAGTTCCGACCAAACTCTCTTGGAAATAATGAATCCACAACTTTCTGTCATCAGTGTGGGGGTTGATCTTTTGAACATAGGACTTCAAATGCAGCTTTGGACAAGAAATGCCATCATGCTTGGCAAAAGTAGGAACCTTGAATTTGGGAGGAATCACCACACCAGGAACAAGACTCAGATCATCAAAATTCAGCTCTGACATCTTCAGATTTTCCACAGCATTCAGACGGTCTTCAAGTTGCTTGTACTTGTCATCCTCATAAGAGTACTGATCATTCTCATAGTCCTCTTCCTTCTTCTCAGGCTCACGCTGGTCTTCTTTGTTTCCCTTGACACTTCCCTCAGTTTTGACACTTCCTTCTGAGAACTCTATCCAGCTGACCACCTTTGTGACGTCTTCCCATGTTGAGAACACCAATGACCTTCTTCTTTTTGTGGATGAGCTTCTTCAGATCCTCTTGGCCTTGAACCAAGCTAATGAACATCTCCTAGAACTGAGCATTCTGAGCCTGGAGATCTTTGATATTCTGTTCAAGAGCCATTTTTGCTAAAATAAAGAGCGAGAAAATGAGAAAACTGATCTTCAATGTACCTGTTATGAAATGTTATGCTATGATATGCGATGTTTATGTAATGCAATGCAATGTTTTCAAGGACCTTAGGAATTTAAATTTGTTAAACAAGCATGAACAAACTTTATTAGTTTCCTTTTATTCTTTCTTTTTAAGTACAAAAGATAGTTCAGAGAAATAAAGGAACAAAATCCTAAAGCACTAGGTCTCCCATGGGCGCTTCCTCTTGGTGCCGAGGTAGGCGTTGATATTCTGCTCCTCGTGAAGTAGCTTGGTAAACTCTAGTACCTTCTTCTCGCTTGCATAGCACTGAGCTTCGAATGTATCCCTTTCTTCCTTTAGTTGAATCCAGGATCTCTTCAAGTCTTCAAAATCAGTAGGCATGTCGGGATGGAGAACAGTATAGGGTACGTCACCTATAGCAACTGGTTCCATAATTACTGGTAGAACAGGCGTGAATGGCATCATGAGGTTTTGAGCTCGAGCTCGCACCCATTTGAGGTAAGGTTCCCAAGGAATGGAGTTTTGGTGCCCCAAAGTCTTGGTATCATTCTTCTTTACCATGCCCCAAGCGTGTATGAACCTTCGTCGGTAATTCTGGAGATCATGGTTGTAGTCGAACACAATATCTTGGAGAAGCATATCATGTGGACCATCTCTTCGAGCATAACCAAACTGACGTAGAGCTAAAGAAGGGTTGTAAGTAATACCTCCCCTTATACAAAGGAGTGGTACATTAGGGAATTCTCCGCAACGCTCAATGAATGTGAAGTCCTTTCAAGAGAAAAGACACCAACAGATATCTGAATGAGAGAGTGACATTAGTCTTTGAGACCACTTCAATCTTTGCTCGTTCTTTAAAACTGATGGAGGGAGGTGCGAAATAAACCACCTGGAAAGTAACGGTATGCAACACATGAGAGTTCCTTGTCTTTTGATAGTACGAGTGTGGAGAGAATGTAGGATATCTCCAAGTAAAATAGGCACTGGATTACGAGTGAGGAATAGCTTGATGGCGTTGACATCTATGAATTGATCCGAGTTAGGGAATAGAACCAAACTATAGATTAGCAAGGCCAAAATGTCTTCGAATGCATGGAAACTTATAGCTTTGAGGAATTCTCGAGCTTTCTTTATCAGAAACTTAGCAAGCAAACCCTTAACTCCACTTCTTGTTTCCCAATTGGATTCAATGTCTGAGCGCTTTAGATATAATACTGATGCGATGTCTTCGTTCCTAGGAACCTTTTCTAAACCGGTGAATGGCATTTGATCGAGAATAGGTATCCCAAGTAGCTTAGAGAACTCTTCCAAGGTAGGAACCAACTGATAATCTGGGAATGTAAAGCAATGGTGTTTCGGATCAAAGAAATGGAATAGGACATGCATCATATCTTCTTCAAAACCGGAGATAACCAAGTCAAGTAGATAACCATGTCTTTTGATGAATTGAGCATGATCGGGAATCTCTGAAACCAATTCTTTGAGCTGAGAAGGTATACCCATGAAGTTGATTCGGATAGTCTTTCTAGAAGCCATAATCCCTACAAAATAGAGCAAAGATAAATCCCTATGTCCTTGAAATAGTTAGAAATGATATGCAATGCGATGATGCCATGATGTCATGTTTAGCAAGCACAAACAAATCACACAATAGCCCTAGGTTTAAGGCTTGCATGAGGTATAAGTGTTTACCCTACCAAAAGTTTGAGTTGGTTCATCCTGTCCTATAATAGTAACCGGGTTCTAGGAATCTCATATCATTGATCTTTCTCGTAGGCGTTTATTTCAATACGACTACCAAGTGGTCGACCGAAAATATCCCAAAAGTCTGATCTTAATGAGCGTAGCATCGAGTATCAGCCAACCTTAGTCTGCACCAAAGTCGGTCATCTCCCTACCTTCTAATGGTCAAGATGGGTCAATTAAGGTTCTAAAAGTTGAGTTAGTGCTGATGACACCACGCAGAAGCCAAATACTATCCTCAACTTGGAAATGAAGAGTATCAGGACATCCAAAGTGTCGCACTAACGTAGCCATCATGTTGACCGTTTCGGTATACGCCTAACGGTCGCGACGATCTATTGCTTCTTACCTAAAGGAAACCTGGATCCGGGTGTAGGATCTCCCACAAATATAATACCCAAGCAACCCTTAAAAGTAAATCAAGCAAGTCAAACAAAAAACAGTAAACGTGATCTAGAAATCCCTAAGGCATTCTCTCTTTAGGGTGTCTCCCGTGAGTCGCCTTACATGTCTGGTGAACCGACTTTGAGAATTTGTTTTGCTTTTTATCGCAAATGTGCGGATAGCAAGAGTCGCCACCGACTTTTCTTTTATCCAATTAAGGGAAGGTGAAAAGAACAGGAAAAGACCTTCGTTAGATTCTGAGTAAGGGAGAAGGTTATGAAAAGGGAAGGTATTAGCACCCCTTTTCATCCGTAGTTATCTACGGGCTCTTAGTTGCTCTTAGATCACTTTTTAAAAAAATTGATTTCTGTGTGTTTGACAAAAATGTTTTGAAAAGGCATTTCGCTTTGACTTTGTAATGATTCATGTAGGAATGTATACAAAGTGTTCGGAAATGTTTTGTTTTGAAAAGAGTTTGAACTTTGACAAAAGTGTGTGGTGTGAAAAGTATTTTGTTTGAGCAAGCAACTAAAAGTCTTATTACCTACTCATAATGGTCGTTTTCATGTTATTTTACGTTCCTTTAGAATAGTGCTATACATACCAATAGTTGGTAGGTAACCCTATCCGTTGGATGTAAGAGGGACATTCGAAGGGACGTCGGATGGTCATAGGAGGCAACTTGTAGGAAGTATCCTAGCGTATTCGAAGGGACGATCATCACTTTTCGTAGGCAACAATCGAGGGACGAGATCATGTATTCGTAGGCGACATCGTGGGTCTATGATCTTTGTATTGAAGGGACTATGATGATATGTTTGTAGGCAACGGTGCTACGATACCTCTACGTTCGAGGGACTTGACCATTTAATCGAAAGGCAACGAGAGAGAAATACCCTAAGGGGTGCATGTGTGAAAGAGTGTGTTAATTTCAGATATATTATCTTGCAAATTATAGGTGATCTATGTCCGTTTTTATCTTACCATACATCCTAATTATTAGCAGTTTATAGGGTGCGGAAAATAAATTGCGGAAAATAAAATGCGGAAAGATAAAGTCCTACGCTATTACACGGCTTTGGGGCAGTTACATAATAGGAGTGCGGAAAGTAAAAGTCCTAATTAAACTATTACATCCCATAGGCAGTTACATAATATTGAAAAGAAAAGCGAGAAAAATAGTCCAAAACGTTACAACCTGTAAGCAGATACATAATCGAAAAATATAAGAAAGCTCGCATAAGAGAAAAATGATAGTAAAAATAAGATTTTTAAGTGAGGAAAAAGTTTTCAAGTTAGTCATGATAATTAGATGATAGAATAATTTTTTGATAATTTTCTGGATCGATTTTTATAATTAAAAGCAATTAAAAGTCAATTAGATGGTTAATTAACAATTAATTAAAATATGCATGCAAAAATATTAATTTTAATGTCAAAAATTAAATAAACATTTTTCTGATTAAAATGCAAAAGGAAAATATTTTTTGTGATTTTTAAATGCATGAAAAAAATGTTTAAAGATTAATTAAATTGAATGAAAAATATTAAGAAAAATAAGAAAATAGAAAAGTTAGTTTGCAAAGCTGTAAAAAAGAAATTGCCATGCCAGGAATCGAACTCGTGCCCTCTAGGGAAATCCACCAACGCGTTGCCAACTGAGCCAAGTGTACTTGGTGTTTTAATCCTGCAAACAATTGGTTAAAAGGGTAAACGTGTCCTATTTTTGAATTCAAACACAATCAACACGCGTGGGGCCCAGGTGGAATGGATGAGCGAATCAGAACGCGTTATCGTGCCACGCAAGCCACGCCGGAGTCCAATCCAGTCAACGACGTTGGAGCCCTAGCTCCGGTCGTCTTCTCCGGCTAGTCCAAACTCCAAACCTACAAAATAGCAAAAATAAAAAGCAAAGGGATACCCTACCCCCCTAAATAGACCATGGCGAACACGATGGTGGTGTCCGTTTGGCCTGAAAGTCCCTGTATCAGTCGGTTCGAAGCAAACAGTTCAAAAAACCCTAACAATGGCAAAACGTGATTTGGACGTTCAAGCTTGAGAACGATGGCCCAGATCCTGTCTATGGTATCTCATGAACATGTTAGAATGATTAGTTTCGATTAAAACAAGCAGATATTAAAAATTCGAATTCAAGAAAAATATGAATATGTATGTTCATGTATGGCACGATTCAGGCAAATTTAACCATGGTTTTTGATGTGTACTTACTCAATCTTACCTCAGGAACACAATGGAATGATTGAGAGTGGCTGGAAAAACAAATGCGATTTTTGCCAACTTTGTGAAAAATTTGGAATTTTAGGGTTGCTTCAAGATGCTAGGGTTTCGTCCTCTGGTCTTGTGGATGTGTTGTGTATTTATAAGGCAGGAGTTTGAAGCAAAAAGAATGAAAAAAGATATGCTCTTGAATGCAAAATATTTTCTCTTTCAAATTCAAATCAAATCTTTTCAAAATTTGATTTTTCCTTCCTTGCATGAGCTAGCACGAATTTGGCATGTCTTGTGGGCTTCCTTGGTCCTCAAGGTTGATAGAAATCCAACCCAACTTAAATTATACCTTGTTTTCATATTTTATTTAATTTAAATTTGAATTAAATGCTTTTAAATTCAAAAATAAATCAAGAAAATAGAAAGAGGTCGTGGCAAGGCATCAAGGGGTCACAAATAATATTATGATCAAGTTTGGATCATAAAATTATAGGCCCATTTGGAAAAAATTGAATTTTGTCAGATATTTTTCTTTGTGCAATTCTTCAAAAATGCCAACTTGTGCAAGGTGTATCTTGCTCAATTTTCAACATGTTTTAGTGTTCTTGGACTTTTTAGAAACCTCTAGATGTCCTCTAAACAACCTCTTTGGTTTCATATCAATTGGAGTTTCCATGCTCAATAACACTCCATTACAAAATGTTGACTTCTTGTTGACTTTGAAAAGGACCTGTAATGTATTGATCCATATCTTCAAAATGAAGCATTTTTTGACTTTTCTTGTGAGACATGAAGTTGTAGAGAATTGAATTCTCTTCAAAATGAGAGGTGGTGGAAAAATTTCTGATAAAGTATGAGAAAGTTATGCTCAGTCAAAGTTCAGTTGACTTTTCCCTAGAAAACCCTAATTTGGAAAGTTTGACTTTTGATCAAATCTTGAGTTTTCTTGATGAATCATGATCAACCCTTGAGCAAATGATGAATGTCACTTCAAAATATGGATGTTGACCAAAAATCATGAAGTTTGACTGTATGTTGACCACAGTTGACTTTTTGTCCAATACAACTGATTTTCAACCATCTGAGCAATTGTCTGAGGAAACTTGACTTGTAAGGCTTGAAACTTGACGTGGAGATATTTTGAAGCATATGAGGAGGCATGATGACCATTGGAGATGTTGGAAGTCCATATGGATCTAAGGATAGCCAAACCCTAGTTTGGATTGATTGCCTAGGAGAGGGTTGGTCTGATCAATCCTTGAGGAATCCTTAAGCATGGAGATGTGGAATGTCTTGAGAAGTGGGAGGGAAAATTTTGGGGTATGACAGTATGGAAGCTTCATCTTCTAAATTTGGTTGTTCATGAATCATATCTTGAGTTAAACTTATGACACAAGTCACATATGGTTTTAATTTGCTAATTAAAACCACTTTGTTTAAATCTTTCTTAAGTACAATGTTTAACTAGCTTAGATGTTTTCCAACCTTAATTTAATGAACTTGTGTGTGTGAGATTTTTACTTTGTTTTAATTGCTTTTATTTATAGTTTACTTAGGTCTTAAGCTACTTACCTTGTGTGTTACATTACCTTCTCATCTTGCCTCTTCATCATGATTGATTCACTAGCTTGTATGCTCACTTAAAACTAACTCTAGGGTTTAGGATCACTCCCTTTCCACTACTAATCTTTGCACTATGAATGATTGTGAAGCATGATACTTGGTAATTATTTTGTGTTTGTGTAAGCATCATTCTTACGTTCTTGTCATCCATCTCACTTGTCCACAACACTTGACACAAACATGTTTTGACATACACACAAATATTTTCCATCCCACATTTTTAGTATGCGCATTCATGTTCTCTTATTGAAGGTTGCTCATGTAAAGGTTTGGATAATTGTGTGTGACGTGAGTGCATCTATACCATGATAACCACTAAATTTTATCATCTTCCATCATCTAAATGTCATACCTTTTCACTAATGCCATGCCATGCTTCATTTGTTTCCTAGGTGCATATTTAGGGTAAATTCTTGACTAGTTCTTGCATTAGTTCTTGCTTTCTTTTCTTTTGAGATGATTGTGGTTTGTTTGTGTATAATATGTATGTAATGTCCATGTTTCCACCACTGACTTCAATCAAAAATGTCACCACAAGGCACACCATAAGGCATATTCACAATCACAAATCTATGCACATTTCACCACACATCTCTAGACGCATGTTTAGGCTTTCCTAGTTGCTTTTGTTTGTGCATTGTAATGGTGATCATATACATGATAGTAAATAATTATTGCTATTCTAGATACTTCCATCCATGTCTCCTTATGATATGAGTTTCATCCTTTTGCATTCATGCATTAACCATGCTTCATTCCATCTTTAGTTGCACCCTAGGTCAAGTTTTTAACTAGTTCTTGTGTAGATGTTGTATATGTGTAAGTTGAAGCATCTTATAAATTGATGATGTATAACTTGATTAGTTTTTCATCACATGTCATCTCTGATCCCACCACTATTTGACACTTAGCACATGCACGCACAAGTACAAACACACGCATACATGCACAGGTTTACCCGCACATGCACAAATCGAATGCATTTCTCTTGAGTGTTTTGCTTTTGAATTCTTTGAATGCATGTTTAAGTGATTTTGTTGATGAAATAACATGTTTTCTACTGTAACTTGTGTATTTTAATATTTCTTGGATCGTTTCTTTTCATCTTTGCCTTTCCATGGTTTCTTTTAGTTTGTAAACACCTCTTAGGTTAAGCATTTCAACTAGTTTACGCACCAATGTTGTAATTGCATCTTCATGACATTTCTTTTCATATTGATTTGGTCATTAATTCATTCACATGATGTTGGTACTGTAACTTCTTCATATTGATGTCTTCTTTGCATGTCATAAACCTCACATACTTAAATGCACTTCACTACATGCATTTGTTGCATGTTTGTGCGCTTTTTAGTAGATTTTTGCTCTTGAATCTTTGTGGTTTATTTTATATGATATAAATGAAAATTAACATGATTAGCTACTGAATTGTATGTCATTTTATTCTCTAATTGTCTATTAACTTCATCCAAGTCTAACGCTTCGCACAATTAGTTCTTTGAACGCTTTTAGGACTAGTTTCGACCTAGTTTGTAAATTCACTTGTTTGTGGGTGTTTATAATGATGTTTGATGTTTGTTAAAGGTTTGTATAAGTTTTTAAATGAATGTTGTGTCTACTGACCTCACTTCACATGACACTTTGCATGAGCATAATTCACTCAAATTTTCACTACATCTTCTTATTTCCTTTTTAGCACTTGTTAGTGCTTGGTTTGTGTGCTTTTGCCAAAGCACTTTACTTGATTCTACCCCTCTTCTCACTTGGTTTTCCAACCAGGATGATTGATTTTATAGGTTCCCCTTAGGTTTTTCTCGATTAACTTAGTTATCGAGTTTAGACATTAAGTTAGGCATCCATGTATGATAACTTTAGGTAGATTCCTCCCCTTATTTATACCCTTAACCTAGGATCAACTTTATATGATAATATTAGGATTAGAAATAGGTTAGTTTCCCCTAGCTATTTTACCTTTATCCTTTTGCATCCTTAAAATTAAAATATTGTTTTTGTCAAGTGCATTAAAACATTCTAATAATTTGAAACTTTTTCCAAAGTAAAGATACAAACCAATTAGTCTAGGATGTTTCGTCGTCCTGTTTGTTGTTGATGCTTTATTGTCCTGTTGTTGATGTTTCGCCATCTCATCCTCTGATGTTTCTCCATCTCATACTTTGATGTCTTGTCATTGTCATACCCCAAATTTTGACCTAATATACCACCTTACATTTGCATTGTTGCACAACTAACAGTTCAAACAGCATTAATCGGGTATAGCATTCACAGGTCAAAATTAGGGTTTCATCAGATTTTCATATGATTCAAGAGCTAACCAATTAGGGTTTGATATTTCCTCACTCCATTTGATCTATCTTGATCAAATCATCAGCCTTCAATCCTCAGATATCCATTTTTCTCATAGATCAATCGAGGATCGACCAATTAGGGTTTTGGTCGAGCATAGGCATTCTCTGATTTTTTGAGCAGTGATTGACTTTTTTGGATAGAGATTGGTCATTATATCTTAGATATAACATCTTGACCTAATTTCTGGATTCAAAACATCACAGAGGTTCACAGAATTCATCAGTCAATTTCAGAAACGTCTGATGAAATTTCATCTGCACAAAAAAGTTAAACTTTAACTTTTGGTCAAATTTTTCAAAACAAAACTTTTTCAATCATCAAAATACTTCAAATGATCCATCATGATCATAAAAAATCAAAGAATTTGGAAAAGTCAACAAAAAGTCAAAATTTCTATAACTTAGAAAAATTTCTAAGTGTTGAAATTTCACATTTTTTCCAAACTTCAAGCCATTTTTTCACCTAGTTCCAATTGGAATTTGAAAAACCTCAAAACATGAAAGTTGTAGATCATGGAAAAATATTTCCAAAATGTCCAAGAACTCCAAAATCCATGGAGGCTAGCTATGTCTTTGAAATTGAAACAAAAGGCTCCATGAAACTTGATTTTTCAAAGTTCAAAACTTCAATTATAGGTCATTTTGTGATTTTCTCATTTAAACCACTTGCCACCTTGCCAAAATGACTCATCAAACTGATAAACATCAGTGAGAAGTGATAATTGAGAGATTGGATCAAGTTGAATAATTTTGCACATGGTAAAAAAAGGAACCTTCCTTTTCAAAAGCCAAAGGACAATCTTGCCCCTTAAGCAAGCTTTGATTCACCAATTGCCATGTACTTCTTGCCTAACAAATTCAGACTTGTTGCCTGTAAATAGCTTCCATTTCAAGAGAAATCAACACAAAAAATTCCACAAATACATGCTTTCTATCCACTTTCTCCATTTTCAAGAATCATAGTGCAAATTGTGAAAACTTACATTTTTGAAAATCAGTGAGAAACTTTAAGTGTATTGGTGTCTAACATGTTCTAATACTAACATGTAATCTATTTGAAACTTAAAATCAACCTAAACTAAGTTAGAAATCAGTTTTCATCTTTCATGCTCCAAAACTCACAAAACTGCCATAGCCATCGGATTTTGAGTTTGGTGTGAGCAACTTGAGTTCTAATCCTTTGAACATCATCACCATACATCATGTATGTGATCCAGGCCATAAACAACAAGCTGTAACTGCTTTAACCCCGATTTCCAGTTTGCATTTGAGCTTTATGCAGGTCGACTTGGTCAGAGATATTCAAGCATGCTCATGATATGCAGACCATTCATACATGATCCATACATGCCGCTGGTGCTCTAAAGATCAAGAAAACACAACTGGAAGTGCTCTAGAACAGAAATCAATCTCAGCTTCAACAGGTATGTGACCGAACTTCAAACTCCATGATTTTGTGCATCAATTGAAAAAAGCTCTTGGCCAATTGTTTTCTGCACCTAACACGAACCTTAACCCTCAATAAAATCAATGAATCATAAACCACAAATCATTTAATTTGAATTCTTCGTTTTAGGGTTCATCATGATTTCCAGAAAGTAAAACATGATAGGCTTAAAATAAATGAAATTAAAGAGCACCATCATGTTCCTTGTTAAAAAACGATCAACTTTCATGTTTACATCGTGTGATTTCATCACGAAATGAACAATCCATGGCTGTTGGAAGATTGGAGGAAGAAGAAGGTGATGCGCGCGTTTTCTGAATTCAAAATCTTGTTTTAAAATATATTTAACTGAATTCACATATGTTATTGGATGTATCACCGCCCCAGCGGTTGCCAGCTCACTCTTAAAACTCTCTTGCCTTGCCACGCCATCATGTCCCCGGTTCGAGCCTTGTAGGAACCAATTTTTTGTCAAACTTCTCATTTTTTCTTCAAACTTTGACTCTTTCAAAACCCAATCAAAACTCCTCATTTTGAGGTGATTTTTTGTACACTTGTCAATTAATATGTCTATTTTAGGATAGTGTCAAAAATTTTCAGAAAAACTTTCGTCCGATTATATTTTGATCAAGCCGAAAACGGTACTTTGAGTACTTTTCAAAACACCTTTGAAGGTGATTTTTTCAAGTTTTCAACTTCCGATTCTTTTCAAAACTTCTCACAAATAAACTTAACATTTCAAAATCATTTTCAAATCATTCTTCAAAACTTTTTTTATCAAAACTTGCATCTTTTACCATAATCGATCCAATTCAAAACGATAAAACTGAATTTGTCTTTTCTCGAATTTCTCGATCGATCATGGGCCTCCCTTATGGTGTAAGTCCCAACCCTTTATGTACATACTTAGCTTTATTTGTACATATTCAAAACATCTTTGTCAATATTCAAACATAAACAAATTTCTTTCATTTGTTTTTCATTCGTTTGTCTATCGCAATCCATTGGTTTTAAAGGAAGAATTCTCCTGAGTAAAACTTCTTTCAAACCAATGGGCCTCCATCACGGTGTAAGTCCCATAACATTCTTTTATGTACATAATATTTCCTTGTACATATCAAACTTTTGTCAAACATTTTTTAAAAAACAAACTTTCATCATACATAATCGATATTTCAAAAACAAACTTTTATCATACATAACACGGATACTTCTTTTTCAAAATACTTTTTATCACATAACACGATACTTCTTTTCAAAACTTTTATCTACATAATACGATACTCTTTCTTTGAAAAATACTTTTCTGAGATAAACTTTGATCAATCATTTCTGTTTCATCCATTTTACACTAAATGCCATTGATTTTGAAAGAAGCATTATTCCTGTGAAGCTGTTTTCAAATCAATGGGCCTCTCTTGATGTAAGTCCAACCCTCCTATGTACATCCATCTTTCTGTACATAAAAACTCATTCGTGTACATATTCATTTCCTTGTACAGTTCAAACTTGTGAATAATCAAGTTACGCTCGTTTTAAGCGTTCGTTTCACAAACACTTGTTTATATTTCATAAATCGTAAATAAACATCATGCATTGTTTATATTTCCTTCATAAACTCCGTGAATACATATCACACACACACTGTTTATACAACGCCTAATAATAACATAACAATTAGACTAATCAATAGGTTCCCACATTATAGCCTCCGCTTGGGCTTCATACAAGACAACTCATCACCAGTTGAGTTTAGCCTCGCTGGGCTTCATACAAGATAACTTATCCCATGGGTCAGCCTTCTCTTTGTACAAAGAAACTCTCCCACGAGTTAGCCTCCGCTTAGGCTTCGTATAAGACAACACTCCTGATTTAGCCTCCTCTTGGGCTTCGTTCAAAAGAACTCCTCATTGAGTTTAGCCTTCTCTTGGGCATCATACAATGAAAGAGACGGAAATCTCTTAACACCTCCTCTTGGGCTTCCAATACAAAGAATCACCAGCTAAGATAGAACCACGAAAGGATGGTTTCCGGTGAAATCACTTTCAAATTTCCCAGAGAGTAAAATTTCCCGGTGAAATTGCTCTTATTCAGAAAAGGATGATTTCTCGGTGAAATCCCTTTCAAGCCAAAGACAGCCATACCCTATAGCTTCCTCTTGAGCTTCATACAAGGACCCTCGATGACCCTCGATGACCCTCGGAATGCCTCCTCTTGGGCTAACAATACAAGGACCCATGGGCTTCTTAAAAGCATCCTTTTAATCCAATCAATTTCTCCTAAGAGATTTAGACATTTATCATCTCTATGGAAGAAGTATCTCATTCATTACATCACATACAGTCAAAAACTCTTTTCAAACTTTTCAAACTATTTTCAAACAAAAACATCTCTTAACAGTAAGTGGTAACGCTTGTACACTCAAGCAAAACACCCAATACTTACAGTTAAAAGATTCAATCATTTTTTTTCAAACACCTTTCTTAAACATGTAAGTGGTAACGCTTGTACACTCAAGCAAAACACCTAATACTTACGATGAAAGATTTTAATCAATCAAACTTTTCAAAAATGTATGTGATGAAATAGATTAGATACATTTTTCATTAAGATGACATTTATCATCTCTTACTAACATCCGTTGCTTTCCACTAGCATAAGTGGGAACTACGATTGCTCGACTTTCTCAACATCCTTTTGAGAATACGTGGCCAAGGTCTCATCCTTGCCGAGCAAATTTCTATCTCTCGACCAAACAAACCATAGAACCACTGAGATCCGAGCTACAAATGCTCGATTCCCACTAGGGATATGTATGCGAAGATCCACGATCTTTGCGAGCACAATAATAACAAAACCTAGAATCCCACATAATCTCTTCTTAAAATCCAAAGGAGAAACTTTCCCAATCATAGAAATAGCAATTAAAAACACACAACATATCAAACATATTCATATATAAAGTAGATAACTACATATATTTAGGGTGCTCCATCTATTCCTTTATATACCAATCCCCTTACTCAATCTCCCCAATGCGTTATGTCTAGTTTGCGCTAGTCGTTACGCATACCAATATCAATTGAGGGTATTTCACTTTCCCTTTTCATAATCATTAAATCATCTTTCTTGTGTTGAAAATAATAAAGCTTGATGCTCATGGAATCTTTATAAACAAATCAAAAGATTTAAATCGTTGCGTGAAGATCCGAACTCACGTTCGATCCTCGCGCACCTTTAACGCGACAGAAAAATGGCGACTCTGGGGATAGCTGAAACTTTGATTTTCAAAAAGAAAACGTTACTACGTCGAGAGCACCAAGCTTTTTGTTTTCAAAAGAAAAGAAAGGGATAAGCTTTTCATATTTTGCATATATCTGTTTTTTTATTGTGTGTTTCGCGATTTCACTTGATGGAAAGAAATCCTAACCGGTTTAAGAAACATTTTAAGATCTAGGTGGAGGTATTAATACGTGAGCAGTTCAATGCTTTCGAAGTTAATATTTCCCGCGCAGTGGAGGTTGTCTTGAGGGTATTGTGTTTAAGCAAGTAATTGCGAAGACGCTGTATTTTCGGGAGAACTTAAGAAGCTGAGTGGACTGTAGAACACATAAACCATCCTGGCCATTAGGATGTAGTGCAGAGATTATTCGGGTGTAAGCCTAGAGTAATTGTCATGCGATACTACGATCAGGCGAGTTTCTCTTGAAAATATTATTGGACCATCGAGTATTCAACAAATCCAATAATGTTTTGAAGGGGAGTGTTGAGCCTGTATTATCAGTAGAACCCGATTCACAGATGAATAAGCCCTTAGAACTTAACCCCGTTGATTCTTATCGTTGGCTTCATGCTCGTGACTTCGAATGCTTTCCCGTGTGTATAACTACTAACCATGTTTGTTGCATTCATGCATTCATTCATTCATTCAAAACAAAAAACTTCATTTCTCTCTCCATTTCCAAAGAATTTAGAGATGTTTTCTTTGTAAAATAGGAGAGTGATTAGGAGAAGATTCACCTTGGATTTCGTAGCTATGGAAATCTTTTAACTCTTTTGAACGCTAACGTTGATGAAGGACTTCTCAAAACTTTCGTTCGTTCTACGATCCGTCTATCGCTTCACTTTCCCTGATTATCAGTTGATGCCTACTTTGGAAGAGTATGCGCATATCCTAGGAATCTCAGTATCCGACAAAGTGCCTTTCAATGGTTTGGAAGCCATTCCTAAGTCACAAGTCATTGCAATAATGACTCATTTAAAGAAACCCGAGATAGACAAAACCTAACTACGGAGGAAAACTCTTAGGACTAACTTCAAAGTTCCTAATGGAGAAGGCTCTCAAGTTCTCAAGCCGGTAGTATGGTAGCCTTTGAAGCTATTTTAGCTTTACTCCTCTATGGATTGGTGTTGTTTCCCAACGTCCCAAATTTCGTTGATATCAACGCCATAAGGATCTTTCTGATTGGAAATCCTATTCCCACTTGGTGACACGTCGTCTCTATTCATCATAGGAATCGTCAAGGAGACGGAACTATCGTGTGTTGTGTACCTGTTTTCAAATGGATTGTCTCACACCGCCTAAATCTCCTATCTTCCGAAAACAAAGGCGAATGGCATTGGTCAAGAAGACTCATGTCTCTTACAAACGACGATATCCATTGGTATACCTTGGCAAACAATGAGATGGAAATCATTGAGAGCTGTGGAGAATTTGCCAACGTACCTCTCATTGGTACGAAAGGAGGAATCAACTACAACCCATTCCTAGCAAAGCGTCACCGGATCGCAAATTCGTAAACCTCCGGTTTCAAAGAGAAAGCTACTTCTATCATGAAGGAGAGGATTCCCAAGGATTGAAGGCTAGGATGATCAAAGCTTGGCATCACATCCGAAAGAAAGGAAAAGGTAAGGCAAAGAATTGTGTAGCCATGGAAACCTACACTTCTTGGATAAAGAAAAGAGCAAAGGAATTTCGAATGCCTTACGCTTATGAGGATCCCATGTTCTCGCTTCCAAATCAACAAATTTTCCCGTTGAAGCTGTGGGAGAATACCAAGAAGCCTTGACCAAGATAAGGTTTGAGAAAGAAGCTTTGGAAAGCAAATTCCTTAAGACTAACCTTGAGAATAAGAAGCTCAAGAAGCAAGTCAAAGATCATGAAAAGACGCTCTACTTCCAGGATGAATGGCTCATGGAGAAAGATGAGAAGATTCGCCAGAAGGATAACGCCATCCAGAAATACGTCAAGGAAAGGAAAAGAAAGCTCGAGGAAATGACAACCAGCAAGCCCGCTCCCAACGAGTGGAAGAGAGTCATTAGCAAGCTAAAAGCCGAGAAAGCCAAAAGCTCACTATGGGAAGGAAATCCTGAAACTGAAGCTGCATCAAGCCTTTGGATCGTCATCCGACGAAGATGTTTAATTAGTTTAATTTAGTTTGTAATTTTATCATTTATTGTATCATTTGTGTGAGCAATGCTCCAACAAAAAAACAATTGTTGTAATCTTCCTTCATTAATCAATAAAATTTGTGTTTTCCATCCAAATATTTGCCAGAAATATCTCGTTTAGCGTAAATTCTTTGGAAATTTCTTTTCTTTACAATCATATTCATGCATCATGCTTTGCATTTAAGTCTATCATCTAGAGTCTAATCATTCACAGTTTTGAACTGTCACTTTTCCAGATAGAAAATTGTCAAGCTGTCGCGTCTTAGAGTTTCTCGACTGCGTCCGCAGCCAACTCGAACGTACGATACCAGAGCAAAAAGAAGAAAAGTAATGGAGAATTTTGAGCAAGAAAACGTTGAACTCCGTAGTACGGTAACTACGCTACAAGAAGAAGTGGAAAGACTCACATCTTTGGTCAACTCGCTTGCCACAGCGCAAAGTCAACAAGCAGCATCGAGCAGTCATAACCAAATAGCAACTTCAGAGGATACTACTACTCCGGTTCATGTCGCGATCGGAGTTCACCTTTCGGATGCCGAGGGCTATCCATGGGAATGCCTTTTAACCCGGCATTGGAGTTCGCCAACCGACTTCTCAAACAACCTCGCTTGAAATACCTACTTTGCGCAAAACGCTACATTCACTCCTGGCGTGGAATAACTTTTCCACAAGTAACAATGTCGGTTTCTCAACCGATCATGTTGAACTCAGCTTCCGTAGTGCACACTACCACAGACGAAGAAGTTCATCACACTCCAGGAAATAACACGAACGCTCGTGGTTCAATGGAAAATCTCCGAACAACTTCTCAAAATGCGACTTGAGATAAAAAGCGATTCAAGGAAAGAATTGTTTGGGAAAAGCGCCCAGGATCTCTGCTTAGTCCCTCGTGTGAAAATACCTGCGAAATTCAAAATCCCGGATTTTGAAAAGTACAAAGGGAATTCTTGTCCTCAGAGTCATCTTACAATGTATGCTAGGAAAATGTCTACGTACAATGAGGATCATCATTTGTTAATTCATTACTTCGGGATAGTCTCACCGTGCCGCAAAGTGGTACATGGGTTTAGACAAGAATATCCAATCATTCAACGACTTAGGTAAAGCCTTCGTACAACAATACAAATTCAACTTGGATATGGCTCCTGATAGGGATCAACTCCGCTCCATGTCTCAAAAGGAAAGAGAGACATTCAAGGAATATGCGCAACGATGGAGGGAAATTGCTGCCCAAGTCAACCCGCCCTTGAAGAGAAAGAGATGACTAAGGTATTCTTGAATACTCTAAACTCATTCTACTATGAGCGAATGATCGCTAGCGCTCCCGGAGACTTCAACGAAATGGTAAGCATGGGAATGCGACTAGAAGAAGGGGTTCGGACAAGACGTCTAACCAAGGAAGTAGGATCTTCTAGTAATACCAAGAAAGTTGGAACCAGTTTCCCAAGGAAAAAGAACATGGCGTAGAAATGGTATCCAGGAAACCACGCAAGAATGTCATTCAACAACGACGGTAGCGCCATAGCACCCACTGTCAACACAACTGTGAATTGCTCCAATTTCAACAAAATCAACAAACTCAACAACCTCGTCAGAGCTCAGCAGTTTCACAACCAAAACCGTGCGCCTCGGGTCACTCAGTTCGACCCAATTGCCATGATGTACACAGAACTTTACCCTGCGCTTATAGAAAGGAATCTAATATGACAAGGTTACCACCTCCCCGAAAACTACCATGGTGGTACAAAGTCGACATGTCTTGCCCTTTTCACCAAGGGCACCGGCCATGACCTTGAGCATTGCATAGCATTGAAGGCAGAAGTACAGAGATTAGTAAAGGCTAATCTTCTTTCCTTCAGAAACACAAGTCCGAATGTGCAAGCCAATCCACTTCCCAGTCATAGTGGACACTCAGTGAATCTAATGCTAAGGAATACAGACAGGTACCTTGTCACAGATGTAAACTTAGTCAAAGGAAACTTAGTGCATCTTCATGAAGCATACAATAAAATGAGTACCTTCACTAAGCACAATTATGCAGCTTGCTATATCTGCTCCAAGAATATCCATGGATGTCCCACCATAAGAGCAGATATTCAGCATTTGTTAGACATTGGTGATTTACAAATTTACAGAAATAGAGATGACCATGACGTAAATACAATAGGGCATTTTCCGCATGAGCTTTTAGTCTCAGATATCAACTCGGAAAATCCCGAAGTAAACGTTGTGATCCCTTGTTTCAACATACCCGAGCATGTGGAGATCGCGTACAATGGTTCCAACATTCCAATATCTCCTTTGGTGATTTGCCCACCTGGTCCTGTTCCGTACAGTTCTACCAGAGCAATTCCTTACCAGTATAATGCAACCTTGATAGAGGATGGGAAAGAGAAACCCATGCCTACACTTCCAGCTAATGTCAATATAAGAGAAATCGGACGAGTAACGCGAAGTGGACGAGTACACGCTCCATTGCCACCAAAATCGCCTTCAATTCCTGTTGTTAAACAAAACCAAGTTAGCATATCTGCTGAGAATCCTGCAACGATTCCCATTGTTAACCCAGGTACAAACATTGGTTCTACTGATGGAACCAACATCAATTCAGACTTTGACGAGATCCTGAAACTAATCAAGAAAAGCGAGTATCGAGTCGTAGATCAATTGATGCAGACTCCTTCAAAAATTTCAATACTGTCTTTACTCCTTAACTCTGAAGCTCACCGAGAAGCTTTGATGAGAGTACTAGACCAGGCTTATGTGGATCACGATGTGACTACAGACCAATTTGGAGGGATCGCCTCCAACATAACAGCCTGCAATAATCTGAGTTTTAGTGACGAAGAACTTCCGGAAGAAGGGAAAAATCATAACTTGGCCTTGCACATCTCGATGATTTGCCAGTCAGATTCCCTATCCAATGTATTGGTGGATACAGGTTCGTCTTTAAACGTAATGCCAAAAACGACGCTCGCTCGTTTAGCTTACAAAGGAACGCCAATGAAGTTCAACGACATCATAGTAAGAGCTTTCGATGGATCGAGAAAGTCAATTATTGGGGAAGTTGATCTCCCAATGACAATTGGCCCTCACACTTTCAAAATTACGTTCCAAGTCATGGATGTACCAATTATAGTTGCTTGCTAGGAAGACCTTGGATCCACGATGCGGCGTAACTACTACTCTATCGAAATTAAAATTCACGATAAATGGAAAGTTGGTGACCATCAGCGGTGAACAAGCTTTACTTGTAAGTCATCTATCCAGTTTCTCCTTCATCACTGCCAATGACATTGAAGCGCCGCATCTCCCAGAAAATCCGTTAGAAGATGAATCTACTAAAAATAGATCATCCATCTCTTCGTATAAAGCGGCACAAATGGTGAAAGATGGCAATACTCGAGGATGGGGACAAGTTATCAAACACATCAAGAATGAAACGAAGCGGACTCGGGTTCACACCGTATTCTACAAAAACAAGAGAAGATGAAGCACTTCCACGATCAAGGAAGTATTTCACAGTGGAGGTTTCTTAAACCTGTTCCGCAAGAGGTTAATGTTGTAACCATTGAAGAGGATGAAGATGATCCATCGAATACGAAGAATGGAGCACTTATTTGAATAGCCACGAATATGTGTCTCGGGAGGAATCATATGCACCGGATCAATTCAAAGACATGTCCTGCACAACATGAAAATCCACCAGTCCTGCTGAAGTTTGGGATACCTTGGGAGAACCAAGTGGCAAATCGACTACATGGTGAAATACTCTGCGCGAAAGCTCAAAATCGGATCGAAGATATCCAACCCACGGGATGGGGTGATGACTTTGACTACCTAGTCAATCGGAAGAGGAATACTCGTCTTCTCAAACTAATCAACGATCGAGGTCCCAAATGAAGATCTCTGTTTCAACACGTCGTGGATTTCACCAAGCGGATCACGGTTACCACTACATTAACATGATCACGAAGATCAAGAGTATGATTCGGGATACGATGAAAGTGTCGCGACAACAGTCTCTTCACTCCAGACTGGAAGGAACATTCCCAGATTCAACACAAAGATCAACAGGAAGTACAAAGGCTATCTCTCATACTTCCGATCTGTTAATCAAGAAGATCGCTTTAGCGACACCAAAGGCAAAGGCCATTGTCAGTCTTCAAAGCACCTCACCAGAATCAAAGTTTACTCGAGGTTAAACCAAGCGGAAAATTACCCGAGTACCTCGACTTCAAGGAGTTCGTCACTATTGGAAACTGTTGAAGTTAGGACTAATGTTCATAGCTCTAAGTAGTTTATCTTTGCTTTTTGTTTTGAACTCTCGCTTCGCCCAAAGCGAAGAGATGTTTTATAGGGTTTAGCTTTTAAATAATTTCTCTTTGTCTTGCCCAAGACAAATGAGTTTGTATTTTAGGGCCCTGTTCATATTGTGAAACATAAATAAAATGCGTTGTTTTGTTTCCACTCTCTGTGTTTATTTTCATTTTTACCCTTTTCGAAATGATAATCCTAAAAAACACAGTAAAAAAATCTTCAAAAAAAATCATAATGAAAAATTAATCTGCAACACTTTCACATTAACTTTCAAAAAAAATGATGATAAAAACTTTTTTTAATCGAACATAAATCAAAAATGCAGATTAAACAAATGGACAAATCCATTGAAAGCAATAACTCTACGCTCTTTCTCAACTCTGAAATCCTCTGTGAAATCGCTGAAGAAGAAATTGAAGAAGAGATCCCAGATGAAATTTCTCGACTGCTTAAGCACGACGAAAGGATCATCCAGCCTCACAAAGAACCTCTAGAAGCAATCAACTTGGGTTCTGAGGAAGATACAAAAGAAGTCAATATCGGAGCTTCACTCAGCAGCGGTGTCAAAGGCAAGCGATAAGTCTTCTCAAAGAATACGTTGATGTGTTTGCTTGGTCCTACCAGGACATGTCGGGTTTGGATACCAGCATAGTAGAGCATCACTTGCCGTTAAAACCAGAATGTCCGCCAGTTAAGCAAAAACTGAGAAGAGTTCATCCGAAATGGTGAGAAAATTAAAAGGAAGTTCAAAACAGCTCAACCTGGTTTCCTTGTCACTCGAGTATCCTCAATGGCTAGCCAACATAGTACTGTATCCAAGAAAGATGGAAAGGTCGAATGTGTGTTGACTACGAGATCGAACAAAGCTAGTCCAAAGACGATTTCCCACTTCCGCATATCGACATGCTAGTGGATAGTACTGCCAAATTCAACGTCTTTTCCTTCATGGATGGTTTCTCTGGTTATAATCAGATCAGAATGGCTCCCGAAGACATGGAGAAGACCTCTTTCATCACGCCATGGGGCACTTTTTGCTACAAGGTAATGCCATTTGGATTAAAGAATGCAGGCGCAACTTACCAGAGGGCAATGACTACTCTCTTTCATGATATGATGCACAAAGAGATTGAGGTCTACGTGGACGACATGATAGCAAAGTCTGACACTGAAGAGGAACATATAGACTATCTCTTAAAGTTGTTTCAACGACTAAGGAAGTTTCAGCTCCGCCTGAATCCTAACAAATGTACCTTTGGGGTAAGATCAGGAAAACTCCTAGGTTTCATCGTCAGTCAAAAAGGAATTGAAGTCGACCCTGACAAAGTCAAGGCTATTCAGGAAATGCCTACACCACATACGGAAAAGCAAGTAAGAGGATTTCTCGGACGGTTGAATTACATCTCAGTTTATCTCGGATGACCTACGTGGGCGATATTCAAACTTCTGCGCAAAGACCAAAAGGTAGTGTGGACAGAAGATTGCCAAAGAGCATTCGACAGTATCAAATAATACCTGTCAGAACCACCAATACTGATCCCTCCAGTGGAAGGAAGACCATTGATCATATACCTTACCGTACTAGAAGAATCCATGGGCTGCGTACTTGGACAACAAGACGAAACCGGTAAGAAGGAGCATGCCATCTACTACCTGAGTAAGAAATTCACAGATTGTGAAACTCGTTACTCCATGCTCGAGAAAACATGTTGCGCTTTGGTATGGGCTTCAAAACGTCTTTGCCAATACATGATCAATCACACGACTTGGTTAATATCCAAAATGGATCCTATCAAGTACGTATTTGAGAAGCCTTAACAGGAGAATCGCTCGATGGCAAATGCTACTATCGAATATGACATCCAATATCGCCTCGAGCGGTTAAAGGAAGCATTCTCGCGATCACTTGGCTTATCGGCCGCTCAGCGAATACCAATCTCTCAAGTTTGATTTCCCGACGAGGATGTTATGTACTTGAAGATGAAAGATTGTGACGAACCGCTACGGAGAAGGACGGATCCGAATCCATATGGGGCCTAGTCTTGATGGAGCGTAAATGTTTTTGGCAATGGAATTAGGGCGATCATCATTACTCCCGAGGGTTCTCATATCCGTTTCCATGATTGCTATTTGATTGTACCAACAACATAGCAGAATATGAAGCATGCATCATGGGTATCGAAGAAGCCATCGACTTGAGGATCAAGATCCTTGGTATATATGGAGACTCAGCCCTTGTGATCAATCAAATTAAAGACAAGTATGAAACTCATCATCTTGGTCTAATTCCTTACAGAGATTATGCAAGACGGTTGTTGACTTTCTTCAACAAAGTTGAGCGCATCATATCCTCGAGATCAAAATCGGATGGCGCCTTGGCTACTCTATCTTCCATGTTCAAAGTCAATGATTGGAATGATATGCCCAGAATTCGCATCAGACGCCTTGAAAGACCTGCATATGTGTTTGCAACAGAAGCAGTCTTCGACGATAAACCGTGGTTCCACGACATCAAACATTTCCTTCAAACACGAGAGTACCCACTCGGGGCATCGTACAAGGATAAGAAAACTCTAAGGAGGCTTTCCAAGAATTTCTTCCTCAATGAAGATATTCTATAAAAAAGAAACTTCGACATGGTTACGCTTTCGGATGCGTCGGCACAAGAAGCGAACACGATCATCCATGAAGTGCATGAAGGGTCCTTTGGAACCCATTCGAATGGGCATGCAATGTCCAGAAAGATCTTAAGAGCGGGATACTATTGGATAACGATGGAATCTGATTGCTGCAAACATGTCAAAAGATGTCACAAGTGCCAGATCTACGCAGATAAGATCCATGTGCCTCCGACTCTACTCAACGTTCTCTCCTCTCCGTGGCCTTTCTCCATGTGGGCATCGACATGATTGGAATGATTGAACCAAAAGCGTCCAGCGGACATCGCTTCATTCGGTGGCTATTGATTACTTCACCAAATGGGTCAAGCGGCATCTTCACGCCAACGTCACAAGACAAGTGGTTGTGAGGTTCATCAAGAACAACCTCATTTGCCGATATGGAATTCCAAGCAAGATCATTACGACAATGGATCAAACTTGAACAACAAAATGATGAAAGAGCGTGTGAGGAATTCAAGATTGAGCATCATAACTCATCTCCTTAGGCCAAAGATGAGCGGCGCCGTTGAAGCGACCAACAAGAACATCAAAAGATTGTCCAAAATGGTCATCACTTACAAAGACGGCACGAAATGCGCCATTTGCTCGCATGGGTATCGTGCTTGATCGCACTTCAACAGGGCAACTCCTTTTCTCTAGTATACGGCATGGGCGGTGCTCCCGTAGAAGTTGAGATCCGTCAATGAGAGTTCTCATGGAAACTAAGCTATCGAGACCGAATGGTGTCAAAGAAGATCGACCAATTGAACTTAATTGAAGAAAAGCGCTGACCGCTCGTGTCACGGACAACTCATCAAAGAAGAATGAAGAAAGCTTTCGACAAAAGGTCCGACCTCGAGAATCCAGAAGGCGACCTGCTTAAAAAGATTACATCTTTTCAAGCAGATTCTAGGGCAAATGGACTCCTAATTACGAAGGCCCATACATCGTCAAAAGAAGCTTTTCGGCGGTGCTATGACTCTCGCAACCATGGACGGCGATGAACTCCGACCATGAATCTTGACGATCAAAAATACTTTGTCTAAAAAAAAAAAGAACATTTCGGTAAGTCGAAAACCGAAAAGGCGGCTTAGGCAAAAATGAGCGTCTCGGTGGATTGAAAACACGAAAAGGCGATCGGGCAAAAATTAGAGACAATAAGCGAAATTATCACGATAGATCGAAAACACGAAAAGGCGATCTAGGCAAAACAAGGATACAAAAAGCGACAAAGTAGCTGCGATCGATGCGTATTTTGTCCACATGAAGAATCTTCCATCAACGGATCTTCAATCAACTCTTCTGAAGCAACAAGCGCAGTTGGAATTCAAAGTTGTTAGGGATAGTAGTGGTTATTTGCTTTCAATGTAGCCTTTTCCCAATAAATTATCATTTCCAACTTTTGTAAATAGTTCATGGAATCACGCCTTTGGCTGATCACCATTCTATTCAATAAATTTGAGCCTTGTGCCTTTTGTTTGCAATTCCTACTTTATTCTGTTTTGCAAAATAACGCTTTTATTGTGAAAATCACTTTTTGAAACTAAAATGTTTTAAATGAATTTTTACTTCAAAATTTTGAAACAAAAGCAAAATTCTCCTTTGAAACTATGAACACGGAAATAACTTCAACCGTTTCTCCAAGAGTGTTTCGATCCCCAGTGGAGTCGCCAACTGCTACAGCAGTCTTCTCCTCATCAGAAATCATCAAAGGACGGTATTCTTATCCAAAAAGAATCCCCGATCAAGTTGCCAATAAAATACCTTTCTCGGAAAGTGTAAACCATGCAACTCAAATTCTTCATTAGTGAATATCTGCACCATTGTTGCAATTTTCACCAAGTATTTGTTCGAACTGTGACGCAGTCCTTTTCCCAAATATCCCTTTAGTGTCTTTGTCAAGTATTGTTAGCATGCATATAACATTCATGACATTCATACATAATAGCATCATTCATTGCATTTTTTGCATCTCTCAAAATGTTTGCTTCCAAATCACTGGTTATATATATACTATACAGTATATCATATCCCAATGAGAATATCTCCAAAGAAAAGATACTTTTTCTTTGTTTCCCCAACGGAGTATTCCCAAACAGAAAGGATATGTCTTCCTTTTCCCGGCAAAGTCCCCAAACAGAAAATGCATTTTCTTCTCTCTATGCATTCGCCAGTGAGATTATCCTCGTTGGGAACAATGTCTTGATTAACTTCTTTCTCTCCTTCATTCTGGATAGAACATCATCTGTTATTCACAAAGTCGAGTACACAACCTACTTGATTTACCTTATTATAGTTATCACTTCCGATAATTGGTAACATCTTCAAAACCCATTACCATACTATATCACAAGGTGATAATTGGTAATATCATTTCCACTTACCTTAAACATTGTCACAAAGCTGACAGAAGGTAATCTTTTTGTTTCCCAAAACGAAATGATATTCACATTCTCTGTGAATCATTCTTTCCCCAGCGAAACATATTGTTTGTTTCCCAACAGATAGGATTCTCTTTTCTCAAAACAGATCGAGTCATCCTCATAAAATTTTTCCCCATCATGTCATTTCTTTGACATCCTTTGGGTAAAACTTTTTTAATCATTTTGCATCATCCGCATCTTTTGGTATCTTAGGTCCAAATTTGCGATTCGATATTTAAGTCTCTTTACACTGTCAAAGCGAAGATATTCATCTTCATCTCTCAGTTAAAGAAACTTAAATAGGGCATCTGTCATACCCCAAATTTTGACCTAATATACCACCTTACATTTGCATTGTTGCACAACTAACAGTTCAAACATTAATCGGGTATAGCATTCACAGGTCAAAATTAGGGTTTCATCAGATTTTCATCTGATTCAAGAGCTAACCAATTAGGGTTTGAGATTTCCTCACTCCATTTGATCTATCTTGATCAAATCATCAGCCTTCAATCCTCAGATATCCATTTTTCTCATAGATCAATCGAGGATCGACCAATTAGGGTTTTGGTCGAGCATAGGCATTCTCTGATTTTTTGAGCAGTGATTGACTTTTTTGGATAGAGATTGGTCATTATATCTTAGATATAACATCTTGACCTAATTTCTGGATTCAAAACATCACAGAGGTTCACAGAATTCATCAGCCAATTTCAGAAACGTCTGATGAAATTTCATCTGCACAAAAAAGTCAAACTTTGACTTTTGGTCAAATTTTTCAATCATCAAAATACTTCAAATGATCCATCATGATCATAAAAAATCAAAGAATTTGGAAAAGTCAACAAAAAGTCAAAATTTCTATAACTTAGAAAAATTTCTAAGTGTTGAAATTTCACATTTTTTCCAAACTTCAAGCCATTTTTTCACCTAGTCCCAATTGGAATTTGAAAAAACTCAAAACATGAAAGTTGTAGATCATGGAAAAATCTTTCCAAAATGTCCAAGAACTCCAAAATCCATGGAGGCTAGCTATGTCTTTGAAATTGAAACAAAAGGCTCCATGAAACTTGATTTTTCAAAGTTCAAAACTTCAATTATAGGTCATTTTGTGATTTTCTCATTTAAACCACTTGCCACCTTGCCAAAATGACTCATCAAACTGATAAACATCAGTGAGAAGTGATAATTGAGAGATTGGATCAAGTTGAATAATTTTGCACATGGTAAAAAAAGGAACCTTCCTTTTCAAAAGCCAAAGGACAATCTTGCCCCTTAAGCAAGCTTTGATTCACCAATTGCCATGTACTTCTTGCCTAACAAATTCAGACTTGTTGCCTATAAATAGCTTCCATTTCAAGAGAAATCAACACAAAAAATTCCACAAATACATGCTTTCTATCCACTTTCTCCATTTTCAAGAATCATAGTGCAAATTGTGAAAACTTACATTTTTGAAAATCAGTGAGAAACTTTAAGTGTATTGGTGTCTAACATGTTCTAATACTAACATGTAATCTATTTGAAACTTAAAATCAACCTAAACTAAGTTAGAAATCAGTTTTCATCTTTCATGCTCCAAAACTCACAAAACTGCCATAGCCATCGGATTTTGAGTTTGGTGTGAGCAACTTGAGTTCTAATCCTTTGAACATCATCACCATACATCATGTATGTGATCCAGGCCATAAACAACAAGCTGTAACTGCTTTAACCCCGATTTCCAGTTTGCATTTGAGCTTTATGCAGGTCGACTTGGTCAGAGATATTCAAGCATGCTCATGATATGCAGACCATTCATACATGATCCATACATGCCGCTGGTGCTCTAAAGATCAAGAAAACACAACTGGAAGTGCTCTAGAACAGAAATCAATCTCAGCTTCAACAGGTATGTGACCGAACTTCAAACTCCATGATTTTGTGCATCAATTGAAAAAAGCTCTTGGCCAATTGTTTTCTGCACCTAACACGAACCTTAACCCTCAATAAAATCAATGAATCATAAACCACAAATCATTTAATTTGAATTCTTCGTTTTAGGGTTCATCATGATTTCCAGAAAGTAAAACATGATAGGCTTAAAATAAATGAAATTAAAGAGCACCATCATGTTCCTTGTTAAAAAACGATCAACTTTCATGTTTACATCGTGTGATTTCATCACGAAATGAACAATCCATGGCTGTTGGAAGATTGGAGGAAGAAGAAGGTGATGCGCGCGTTTTCTGAATTCAAAATCTTGTTTTAAAATATATTTAACTGAATTCACATATGTTATTGGATGTATCACCGCCCGTTTGCCGCTCACTCTTAAAACTCTCTTGCCTTGCCACGCCATCATGTCCCAGTTCGAGCCTTGTAGGAACCAATTTTTGTCAAACTTCTCATTTTTTCTTCAAACTTTGACTCTTTCAAACCAATCAAAACTCCTCATTTTGAGGTGATTTTTGTACACTTGTCAATTAATATGTCTATTTTAGGATAGTGTCAAAATTTTCAGAAAAACTTTCGTCCGATTATATTTTGATCAAGCGAAAGCGGTACTTTGAGTACTTTTCAAAACACCTTTGAAGGTGATTTTTCAAGTTTTCAACTTCCGATTCTTTTCAAAACTTCTCACAAATAAACTTAACATTTCAAAATCATTTTCAAATCATTCTTCAAAACTTTTTATCAAAACTTGCATCTTTTACCATAATCGATCCAATTCAAAACGATAAAACTGAATTTGTCTTTTCTCGAATTTCTCGATCGATCATGGGCCTCCCTTATGGTGTAAGTCCCAACCCTTTATGTACATACTTAGCTTTATTTGTACATATTCAAAACATCTTTGTCAATATTCAAACATAAACAAATTTCTTTCATTTGTTTTCATTCGTTTGTCATCTAATCCATTGGTTTTAAAGGAAGAATTCTCCTGAGTAAAACTTCTTTCAAACCAATGGGCCTCCATCACGGTGTAAGTCCCATAACATTCTTTTATGTACATAATATTTCCTTGTACATATCAAACTTTTGTCAAACATTTTTTTAAAAAAAACAAACTTTCATCTGTACATAATACAGATATTTCAAAAAAAACAAACTTTTATCTGTACATAACACAGATACTTCTTTTTCAAAATACTTTTTATCTGTACATAACACAGATACTTCTTTTTCAAAACTTTTCTACATACATGTCTGATACTCTTTCTTTGAAAATACTTTTCTGATAAACTTTGATCAATCATTTACATTCATCGTACATTTTACACTAAATGCCATTGATTTTGAAAGAAGCATTATTCCCTGTGAAACTGTTTTCAAATCAATGGGCCTCTCTTACAGTGTAAGTCCCAACCCTCCTATGTACATCCATCTTTGTCTGTACATAAAAACTCATTCGTGTACATATTCATTTCCTTGTACACAGTTCAAACTTGTGAATAATCAAGTTACGCTCGTTTTAAACGTTCGTTTCACAAACACTTGTTTATATTTCATAAACTGCTGTAAATAAACATCATGCATTGTTTATATTTCCTTCATAAACTCCTGTGAATACATATCACACACACACCTGTTTATACAACTGTCTAATAATAACATAACAATTAGACTAATCAATAGGTTCCCCACAGTATAGCCTCCGCTTGGGCTTCATACAAGACAACTCATCACCAGTTGAGTTTAGCCTCCGCTTGGGCTTCATACAAGATAACTTATCCCAGCATGGGTCAGCCTTCTCTTGGGCTTTGTACAAAGAAACTCTCCCCACAGAGTTAGCCTCCGCTTAGGCTTCGTATAAGACAACACTCCCCTGTTGAGTCAGCCTCCTCTTGGGCTTCGTTCAAAAGAACTCCTCATTGAGTTTAGCCTTCTCTTGGGCATCATACAATGAAAGAGACAGGAAATCTCTTAACAGCCTCCTCTTGGGCTTCCAATACAAAGAATCACCCGCGCTAAGATAGAACCCTGAAAGGATGGTTTCCCGGTGAAATCACTTTCAAATTTCCCAGAGAG
>CM038793.1:92693049-92805572 GCA_021764765.1 Vicia sativa | reverse complement strand
TACTTGTATTGATTATTATTAAATAATAAAAACTTTCTTTATTATGTTTCTTTTTTGAAATAATAAAGTCCCACAGAATAGTTTGTTTGTTTAATGCAATGTTAAGTGTGACTTAATCATGAGATCTATAAACATAAGGACACTATTCTTAAAGTATCCATAATCGAGCTTTATTGTTGGAAGTGGGATAACATTAAAGCATTAAGATTATTATGAAGATAGGTGATGATCGCATCTCGTGGATCATGGATGAGTTATCAAGTCTTGACATAGGTATAAATATTAGGAGTAATATTTATCTTTGGATTGATTCCCTTATGGAGTACTACATAGAATGTTATGCAAAGTGTCATAAGTTATTCTCATGGTGATAAGTGGTGCATACCACCCGACTGAAACCACTATGGACCCTAGATGTAGAGTCAAGTGCTTTATTCTTTGATCAAAGCGTTGTCCGTGGCGGATGATCATAAAGGCAGTTGATGGGTACTTCACAAAGCATCTTGAGGACATGAGTGACCTAGATGGAATTTGCCCATCCGCATAGCAGGATAAATGTCGGGGGCCCAATATTGGGCGGACAAGGATGACCACGGTATATGTGTGTTCAATATAGACATAAAGGCAAGGGTAATTATACACACAGTATTATCACGGAAAGTTTGTCGGATCACATGACATTTTCGTGACTTGGGTATGCGTGATGTGTTGCTAGATACCACTCACTTTATTATGTTAAATATGATTTAATATAATTGCCAAGCGTCGCGGAAACCTCTGAGGTCACACATAAGGACATTAATGAGAGATAGTGAAAATAAGGAACATCGTAGGATGCGGTGTACTTAAATGGAATCTGGTGGAATACGGAATATGGTAGGTACCACATGCTTAAGTGATACACGATACATCATAATGTATGATTTTCGGTGCTTTATTGGGCTTTTAGTTTATAGCCTTTGTTGGGCTTTTAAGCATGTAGCCACAGTCTTATAAATAGGACCCTTGTTATGAAGCTTGACACTTGATGAAAATTCGGTCCTGAATCCCCGCGAGATTCCGTTCACTCTCTCTCAAAGTTTCGTTAGGTGACTAGCATGTGATCGGAAGCAAAATTTGTTAGTGTGGAGTGAGTAGAGCGTTGTTCTTCATCAACGTTCGTGATCACGAGCGTCGAGAATTCGAATCACCAGAGGTAAAAATTCTATCATCGACCATGTCCATTCGTAAGGATCACAAAGGAAAATCGATTTCTGTTGCAATTTTAAAATTTTCCTACATGCTCCCCTTAGAAGTTGAGATTCCGTCAATGAGGTTCATGGAAGCCAAGTTATGAGGTCGAATGGTGTCAAAGCGATCTGATCGGTGAATTTAATTGAAGAAACGGCGCTGTATGGCATGGACAACTATATCAAAGAAGGATGAAGAAAGCCTTCGACAAAAGGTTCGACCTCGTGAATTCCAAGAAGGCGACCTCGTGCTTAAAAAGATTATGTCTTTTCAACCAAATTCTAGAGGCAAATGGACTCCTAATTACGAAGGCCCATACATGGTCAAAAGAAGCTTTTACGGCGGTGCTATGACTCACATGACCATGGACGGTGATGAACTCCGCATCCTATGAATGTTGATGAAGTCAAGAAATACTTTGTCTAAAAAAACAAAGAACAACTTGGTAAGTGAAAACCGAAAAGGGGCTTAGGCAAAAATGGCGTCTCGGTGGATTGAAAACCTGAAAAGGCGGTCCAGACAAAAATTAGAGACAATAAACAGAAATTATCCTAATAGATTGAAAACCTGAAAAGGCAATCTAGGCAAAATTAAGGTTCAAAAATGACAAAATAGCTCGGCCGTACTTAAATCAACTTGAAGAATCTTCCATCAACGGATCTTCAATCAAATCTTCTAAAGCAACAAGCACAGGGGGAATTCAAAGTTGTTAGGGATAATAGTGGTTATTGCTTTCAATGTAGCTTTTTCCCCATAAATTATCATTTCCAGCTCTTGTAAATAGTTCATGGAATCACGCCTTTGGTGATTACCATTCTATAAATAAAATTTGAGCCTTGTTTGCAATTCTGATTTATTCTTTTGCAAAAAAAAACGCTTTTATTGTGAAAATCACTTTTGAAACTAAAAAAAAGTTTTAAATGAATTTTACTTCAAAATTTTGAAATAAAGCAAAATTTTCCTTTGAATTATGAACACAGAAAGAACTTCAAGAGGTTTCTCCATGAGTGTTTCGACCTCCGAAAGATAAAACAACTGCTAAGAAGTTTTCTTCTCCTCAAAAGAGGTCATCAAAGGACGGTATTCTTATAAAAAAAACAAAAAAAAGAATCCCCAACAGTTGCCATTGAAATGCCTTTTTAGGAAAGTTTAAAGCATACAACTCGGTTCATCATCGATAACGTCTACACCATGACTGCAGATTTTCTTTGAGTATTTGTTTCAAGCATGACATAGTCCTTTTCCCAAGTACCTATTTTGTTGTCTTGTCAAGTATCGTCGGCATGCATATGACATTCATGACATCCATCATTCATACATAATAGCATCATTAATGCATTCTGCATTGCTCAAATGTTTGCTTCAACATCACTTGTTTAGGTTGCATTTATTCCCAAAAACAAATGTGGTATATCATCTCTCGATGAATTATCCTAAGCGAGAAAAATACATTTTTCTCTCATGTTCCCAGTGAGATCATTCCTCATTAGGAACAAAGTTTTGATTGACCGTTTCTTTCGAGTTCATCCTGGATAGAACCTTCTCTAATCAATCGGGTTTAGATTTCACGAGAAAAATCTACACCGCAAACAATAAACAATAGCCTCGTCATCAGATGCTTATTTTCTTTTCATCTTGAAAACTTGTCATAAAGATCGTTCTTCTTACCAAGTTCAATCATGAAAGTTCAAAAATCCTTGATTGTCTTTACGTCTAAAGAAAACTGAGTCTTTCAATCAAAATGTCAGCATCTTCTCAAGAGGAGATCCCGGCAAGATTGTAGCTGCGAAAATAGAAACTCATTTGAGATATGTTTCCATCATTGGTTGTTATTCACAAGTGAATACTCGATAAATTTCTCAAGAAATTACCTTGTTATAGTTATCCTTACATTGATAATGGTAATATCTTTAGAGCTCATTACCATAAACTATCACAAGGCGATAATTGGTAATATCATCTTCATTACCTTAAACATTGTCACAAGGTGACGGAAGGTAATATCCTCGTTTCCCAAGCGAAACAGATATTCACTTGCATGATGAATCTATTATCCCATGAAACATATTGCTTGTTTCCCAACCAGGGATTCTCTTTTCTTAGAGCAGTTGAGTCATCCTCACAATCATTCCGTGAACACATATCATTCTTTGATATCTCTTAGGTGAACTTTTTGCAACCATTTTGCATCATTCGCATTTTGGTATCTTAGGTCCAAATTTGCGTATTATGATATTAAGTCTCTTCACACCTATCGAGACAAGATATTCATCTTCATATCTCGAGTTAAAAAACTTAAATAGGGGCATCTGTCATACCCCAATTTTTGACCTAATATACCTCCTTACATATGCATCATTGCATCAATAGTTTGAGCAGAATAGATCATGTGTGGCTTCTAGAAGTCAAAATGAGGTTTCTTCAAAATTTCATCATTCAAGATATGATCAATTAGGGTTTGAGTTTCCCTCACCTTAGATGATCTATCTTAAATCAATCATCAACATTTGATCTTGATTCCCAATTTTTCTCATGATCTATCATGAATCGACCAATTAGGGTTTTATCGAGGATAGTGAATCATTGACTTTTCTCAATGAATAATCTATTTGCTTGGATTGATCTTAACATCTTCAATGCAACATCTTGACCTAATTTCTTAATTCAAAACATCACAAAGTCCATGTTTCTTCATCGGGCAAATTCTAATCATCGATGAAAATTCATACGCTTTCGAAAAGTCAAACTTTGACTTTTGGTCAACTTTCAAGACTAAACTTTTCAATCATAAAAACATTTCAAATAATCCATCATGATCATAAAAAATCAAGAAATGTGAAAAATTCAACAAAAGTCAAGATTTGAAAATTTCTAACTTAGACAAATTTTCAAGTGTTAAGAAACATGGTTTTTCCTACTTTCATGGCCATTTTCACCTAGATCCATTTGAATTAGAAAAACTCAACACATGAAAGTTGTAGCCCTTGTTACAAGCTTTCCCAAATTTCAAGATCTTGCAAAAAATTTGTCTAGCTATACTTTTGATTTTGAAACATAGAGCTCCAAAACCATGGAATTTCAAGTACATGCTTGAAAATTACAAGTCAATTTTGCGACTTCTCCTTCTAGAAGCCTTGTTATCATAGGGTGTATTATAACTGATAAATATCAGTTTGAATGATTGAGTGGATTGAGTCAAGGAGAAAACTTAACCATGGTGAAGAAAATTTTTGCATTAAATGAAAGATTCCATTTACCTCTTAACCAAGTTGCAAGTTTCCTTCAATGATATCTTTGCCAAATCATTCAGATTTTAGGCCTATAAATAGAGGTCATTTCCTCATTTCAAACCACACCAAAGCTATCATAATCAAGCCTTCACTCTTCTTTCTTGAATTCTAAGTTTCAAAGTTCAAAGTGAGGAATTTTTGCAATCTTCAAGCATTGCAAAATTTGAGAAAATTTAGGTTTCTAACATGTTCTAAACATCAAATAGAACTTGTCTAAAACATAAAAACATCACAAGAACTGCCCAAACTCAGAATCCTTGTTCAAAAACCAAAAGCTTGCAAATTGTGCCTTAACATCCAAACTTGAAATCCACTCGTGCATATTCAGTTTTTATCATTCAAACATCATCCATACACTTCATAGAGATGATCCAAACCCTTAGAACATTGCTGTAAACACAAAATCATCATCTTCATATTCAACACTCGAGCTGCGGTTGGACTTGGTCGAGAGTGATCTAGGCTATTTCAATCCAGCTAAGCACTTGCATCGTTCCATAAGGTCGGTGGTCTTTGTAATGTCGTCAAATCAACTCTGTAACACCTCCTGAAGAATCAAAATCCACTTTGAAGAGGTAAGAGCTTGAAATTTGAACTCATTAATTTCTAACTTCGATTCGAATTGGCTTGGCCATCTTGTTTCGCACCATCAGCGATCATTAACCCTCAATCAATTTAACAAATCATGATCCATACATGATTTCATGTTGATTCTTAAATTAGGGTTCATCGGTCACGTTAGAATTAATCATCTTAATGAAAATAAATGAAATTAACCATCACCATATTCTTGGTTAAAATTCAAGGAAGTTTGATGTTTACAACTTTCAATTTCATCAAGAAATGAAGAATCCATGATTGAATTGGAGGAAGATGATGAACAATGCACGCGTTTCTTGTTTTAGAAATTCAAATAATTTCGTTTATAATATAATAACATGAAAGTAAATAAATGAACGGATGTATTACCGCCCGTGATGCAAACATTTTCATGTTCCTTGCCTTGCCTATGGTCGAGGTTGAATCCCCCTGAGACCATTTTGTCATTTTTTCACATTCATTCATTTTTTAAAACATTTCAAAGCTATTGTTTTAAATATCATTAATTGGAAGCGTGTAAATAACAAGATAAACACTTGGCTCAGTGGTAAAAATTTTCAATTCAAAGCAAAGGTCATAGTTCAAACCTCCTTAGGACCAAAATCAAATTTTTATCACTTGTATTCTTCACCTTTTCTATCAAACTTCAACATTTTCAAAAACCATTCAAAACTTCTCATTTTGAGATTATTTTTTGCACACTTTTCATTTACATACCTATTTTATGATTATGTCAAAAAAATCCAAAAATATTTTCTTTTGATTATATTTTTATTAAGTAAAAAATGAGACATTTTAAAGTATTTTTAATACTTTTCAAAGATGTTTCCTTTCAAACATTCAAAACTCAAATCTTTTCAAAACTTCTTGTGAATATACTTCACTTTTCAAAATCGTTTTTCAAAACATTTCATCAAACTTACACACCTTTTTCCATGTTCGATTCGATTTGAAGATAAAACCGAATTAGTTTTTCCTCAGACATCTTCATTGATCATGGGCCTCCCTCACGGTGTAAGTCCCAATCCTTTTATGTACATATTCAAAATCCTTGTACATATTCAATCATCTTTGTAAATATCCAAGCATAAACAAACTTTGTTCGTTTGTTTTTCATTCGCTTGTTTATACACCAAATCCATTTGTATTAAGAGAAGAATCATTCCGTGAAACTCCTCTTAAAAGCAATGGGTCTCCCTGGTTTAAGTCCCAATCCTTTTATGTACATATTCAAAATCCTTGTACATATTCAATCATCTTTGTAAATATCAAGCATAAACAAACTTGTTCGTTTGTTTTCATTACTTTTTATACACCAAATCCATTGGTATTAAGAGAAGAATCATTCCGTGAAACTCCTCTTAAAACCAATGGGCCTCTACGGTGTAAGTCCCACCTTCTATGTACATATTCATTTCCTTGTACATAATCACCCTTCGTGTACATATTTATATCCTTGTACACATTCAAACTTGTAAATATCAAGTTACACTCGCTTTAAAAGCATGTTTTATACACTTGTTTATATTTCCTTCATAAACTCCACGTGAATACATATCACACACTTGTTTATATAGCTTCGGTTATAACATAACAACTAGTCTAACAACTAGGTTCCTTTAGCCTCCGCAGGCTTCATATAAGATAACTTATTCATCCGAGTTAGCCTCCTCTTGGGCTTCATATAAGAAAACTCATTTACTAAGTTTAGCCTCCTTAGGCTTCATATAAGACAACATTCCCTCTTGAGTCACCTCCTCTTGGGCTTCGTTCAAAAGAACTCCTCGTTGAGTTTAGCCTTCTCTTGGGCATCAAACAAGAAAGAGACACGAAATCTCTTATGACCTCCTATTGGGCTTCCAATACAAAGAATCACCAGCTAGGATAGAACCACGAGTATGATTTCCGGTGAAATCACTCTTGAAATCCTAAGAGGATTGTTTCGGTGAAACCACTCTTAAAGCCAAAGCCGCCATACCCTATAGCTTCCTCTTGAGCTTCATAAAGGACCCTCGACGACCCTCGAATGCCTTCTCTTGGGCTAACAATACAAGGACCCTCGATGACCCTCGGATGCCTCCTCTTGGGCTAATAATAAGGACCCCGAGGCTTAAAAGCATCCCCAAATCAATCAATTTCTCGAGATTTAGACATTTATCATCTCTATGGAAGAAGTTTCTCATCTATCACATCACATATAATCAAATACTTTTCAAAGTCTTTTCAAACAAAAACATCTTTTAATCGTAAGTGGTAATGCTTGTATACTAAAGCAAAACACCCATGCTTACAATTAAAAGATTCAATCATTTTCAAACATCTTTCTTAACTCGTAAGTGGTAGCGCTTGTACATAAGCAAAACACCTATAACTTACGATGAAAGATTTAATCAATCAATCCTTTCAAAATATATGTTATGAAATTGATTAGATACATTTTCATTAAGATGACATTTGTCTTTGTCTCTTAATAACATCCGTGCTTCCACTAGCATAAGTGGGAACTACGATTGCTCACGACTTTCTCAACATCCCTTTGAGAATATGTAGGCACAAGGTCTCATCCTTGGCGAGAAAACTTCTTTCTCCCTCAAACAAAACAAACCATAGATCCCTTTAGATCGAGCTACAAATGCTCGATTCCCATTAAGGGATATGTATGAGAAGATCCCAACGATCTTTGCGAGCACAATAATAATAAACCTAAGGTCCCACATAATCATCCTTCTTAAAAAGCAAAGGAGAAACTTTCCCAACAATAGAAATAGCAATTTAAAACACACAAACATATCAAACATATTCATATATAAAGCTATAGATAACTATATATATTTAGGGTGCCACATCTATTCCCTTTATATAACAAACCCCCTTGCCCGGAATCTCCCCAATGCGTTGCGTCTAGTTCGCTAGTCGAATGCATATCATATCAATCGAGGTATTGCAGCTTTACCCTTTTTCATAATCATTGTTCTTGTGTTGGAAAAATAAAGCTTGATGCTCGCGGCATCTTTATAAACAAATCAAAAGAGTAAATAGTTTCGAGCCAGAGAATCCGGATTTAGATTTCATACCCTCGCGCGTCACTTTTTAACGTGAATAATACCATGCTACCGGCTTCAGAAAATTTAAAAGCCTTCTCCATTAGGAACTTTGAAGTTAGTCCTAAGAGTTTTCCTTTGGTAGTCAGGTTTTTGTCTATCTCAGATTTCCTTAATTGAGTCATTGCTGCAATGACTGGTGGGTGGCTTAGGAATGGCTTCCAAACCATTGAAAGGCACCTTGTCTGATACTGAGATACCTAAGATGTGTGCATAATCTTCCAAAGTAGGAATCAACTAATAATCAGGGAAAGTGAAAGCTTGATAAACTAGATCGTGGCGAGCGAAAGTTTTGAGAAGTCCTTCATCAACGTTAGTGTTTAGGACGATTAAAAGAGTTCCATAGCGTTTTAATCAGGGATCTTCTACCAAGGATACTAACTCTTTAACTTTCCTAATCGAAATTCTAAAATTGTATTTCTTGGTATGTCTTCTTCGGCGTCCATCACTCTAACCTAAAATGTTTACAAAGAAAATCTCTAATTTCTTTGGAAATGGGAAGAGAAATGAGAATTGAAGTTTTTGAATGAATGCATGAATGCCACAAAGATGCAAACATGGTTAGTGGTTATACACACGTTGGCGTTTGAAGTCACAAGCATGAGACGATAAGAACAAAGCGTGGTTAAGTTCTAAGGGCTTATTCACACCAAAACATGTTCTACGATAATACAGTTTCAACGCTTCTCTTTGAAATATTATCGGTTTGTTGAATACTCAAGTCCATAATATTTTTCAAGAAAAACTACTTTGATCGTAGTCTCGCATGACAAATATTCAAGCTTACACCTAAGTAGCTTTTCACATCCTAAATGGCCAGGATGGGTTATGTGTTCTCTGACCACTCGACTTCGTTAGTTCCTTGAAAGCAAAATGTCATGCAAATACTTGTTAAACACAAATACTCCCAAGAAAACCTCAATGAGAGAGGATCTCAAATTAACTTAGTAAGTAATGAAACTTCCCACAAGTTAATAGATCTATACCACCACCTAGATCTTAAAATGTTTCTTAAATTCGGGTTAGGATTTCTTTCCATCAGATGCAATCGAACGAAAACACACAATAAAGAAAACAAACATATGCAAATATGAAAGCTTAACCCCTTTTTCCTTATTTTGAAAAACAAAAAGCTTGGTGCTCTTTGGCGATACGTTTTGTTTTTGAAAATAAAAGTTTAGCGATACTCCACAACAGCCATTTTTTTCGTTCGCGTTAAAAGTGATGCGGCGAGGAATCGAATCGAATTGAATCTCTAGCTCAAAACGATTTACTCTTTTGATTTGTTTTAAAGATGTCATGAAGCATCAAGCTTTATTATTTCCAAAACAAGAAAAATGAGATGATAAAGGGGAAAGTTGCAATACCCACAATAGATATGATATGCATTACGACTAGCGTGAACTAGACGCAATGCATTGGGGAGATTCTAGGCAAGGGGGTTTGTTATATAAAGGGAATAGATGTGGCACCCTAAATATATAGTTATCTATAGCTTTATATATGAATAGTTTGATATGTTTGTGTGTTTTAATTTGCTATTCTATCTTTGGGAAAGTTTCTACTTTGGATTTTAAGTAGGGTAGATTATGTGGGATCCTAGGTTTTGTTATTATTGTGCTCGCAAAGATCATTGGGATCTTCTGCATACATATCCCTTAATGGGAATCAGAGCATTTGTAGCTCGGATCTAAAGGGAGCTATGGTTTTGTTTGGTTTGTGGGAGAAAGAAGTATGCTCGCAAACGATGAGACCTTGTGCCTACGTATTCTCAAAGGGAGGTTGAGAAAGTCAGAGCAATCGTAGTTCTCACTTATGCTAGTGGACGCAACAGGAGTTTATTAAGAGACAAAGACAAATGTCATCTTAATGAAAAATGTATCTAATCTATTTCATCACATACATTTTGAATGGTTGATTGATTAAATCTTTCATCATAAGTTATAGGTGTTTTTCTTGAGTGTACAAGCGTTACCACTTACGAGTTAAGAAAGATGTTTGAAAGATGATTGAATCTTTAAGTGTAAGCATTAGGTGTTTTGCTTAAGTGTACAAGCGTTACCACTTACATATTAAAAGATTTTTGTGTTTGAAAAGTGTTTGAAAAGTTGATTGTATGTGATGTGATAGATGAGATACTTCTTCCATAGAGATGATAAATGTCTAAATCTCGAGGAGAAATTGATTGGATTAGGGGGATGTTTTTAAGAATCTCGTGGGTCGTTGTATTGTTAGCCCAAGAAGGCATTCAGGGTCGAGGTCCTTGTATGAAGCTCAAGAGGAAGCTATAGGGTATGGCTGGTTTTGGCTTTAAGAGTGGTTTCATAGGAAACCATCCTCTTAGGATTCAAGTGATTTCATCGGAAATCATACTCTCGGGGTTCTATCTAGCGGGTGATTCTTTGTATTAGAAGCCCAATAGGAGGATGTTAAGAGATTTCAGTCTCTTTCTTGTTTGATGCCCGAGAAGGCTAAACTCAACGAGGGAGTTCTTTGAGCGAAGCCCAAGAGGAGGCTAACTCATCGTGAGTGTTGTCTTATATGAAGCCTATCGGAGGCTAAACTCGATAAATGAATTTTCTTATATGAAGCCTAAGAGGAGGCTAACTCAATAAATGAGTTATCTTATACGAAGCCTAAGAGGAGGCTAAAGGGGAACCTAGTTGTTAGGCTAATTGTTATGTTATTACTGAACAGTTATATAAACAAGTGTGTGATATGTATTCAAGGAAAGAAATATATAGACAAATGTATAAAGCGAGCAATTTAAAGCAAGTGTAACTTGAATATATACAAGGTTTTTTTGGGACTTACACCTTCGGGGAGGCCCATTGGTTTAAGAGCAGTTTCACCGCGAATAATGTTTCTCTTAATACCAATGGAATCGGTGTATAAACAAGCGGATGAAAACAAGCGATGAAGTTTGTTTATGCTTGAATATTACAAAGATGATTTAGTGTACAAAAATGAATATGTACGAAGTGTTTATGTACAAGAAATGAATATGTACATAGGAGGGTTGGGACTTACAGTGAGGGAGCCCATGACCAATTAAATTTAAAGACAAACACGGTTCGGTTTATCTTTAAATTTAATTGATCATGGAAAAATGTGTAAGTTTATTGAAAAGTTTTTGAAAAGGTTTTGAAAATGATTTTGAAAAGTGAAGGATATTCATAAGATGTTTTGAAAAGATTTAAGTTTGAAAGTTGGAAAAAGCATTTTTGAAAAGTATTAAAAATACTTAAAATGTCTCATTTTTAACAATCAAAATATAATCTAAAAGAAAATATTTTGGATTTTTTTATAATCATAAAATAGGCATATTAAATGACAAGTGTGCAAAAATCATCTCAAAATGAAGTTTTGAAAAGTTTTTGAAAATGTTTAAGTTGCTAGAAACTTGAAAACTAGTAATAAAAAAGTTTTTGGTCCTAAGGAGGTTTGAACCTTGGACTTACGGCTTAGAAGTGAATAGTTTTCCAGAGCCATTTGCTTGACTTGTCATTTAATTACCTTGCTTAGAAGGTTTTGAAAAAATAAAGTTTTGAAAATGTTGAAGTTGTGCTTGAAGGATCAGTTGGCTACTTACGGAAGGATCAAAAGCTAGCTTGCTTCTAGAGGGATGAGAGCGTGGCTTACGGAGACTTTAGACTTGCGACAGGGTGTGTAGCTTCGGCTGATTGAGAAGCATGTTGTTTACGGAGGTAGAAACACTAGAAGTGCTTCTAAAGAGTGTAGAAACTAAAAGTTTCTAAGGGTAGAAGCTTGATACTTGGGATAGAAGCATTAGAAATGCTTGAAGAGTGTGAAGTGGGAAACTTCTATGGGTGAAGCTTGAGAAGTATACGGAGGCTACTTTGGAGAAACAAGCTTAAGAAGCTTGTGATTCCTTTATTAAAAAGGTTCGAGGGATTCGAACCACTGGACCTTGAGGCAAAGGAAAGTTTTAAGGTGTTGGCTTTACCACTAGGGTGGCTATACATCCGTTGTTTTAACTTAAACTGCAAATATATATTATAAACCCGACACGAAATTTGAATTTCCACTTCATCTTCTTCGTTGAAGCAGTAGCGACATCCATGGCTTCCAAATTTGAATTTCTTCGTTTCTTCATCAATTTTGGAAATTCAAAATACAAATTTGTCTAGAATTTCATCACGATTCTAACCATGTATCTTGTTAAAATTAATAATCAAAGATGAGCGTGAATTTTGATAATCTCAATTTAAACCCTAAGCGAAAAATGATTAATTCTTTGAACTCGAGTTGATTTTAGTTTAAATTAAGGATCTAGATAGCTTTAGTGATATGATATCTACATTTTCATTTCAAATTTGAAGCTAAAGATGCATGTATGAAGGTATCAAAGTTTTGAAAACTCACCTCTTGGCATGAAATACCGGATCAGTATCGCGACTTCCGTACAAAGTAATGATTGATTAAGCTTCCCGAACCTCCGGTATGTTTCTACTCTTAGATTGTTACGAAAGTGGCTGGAACTCTCGACCAAGTCAAGTTGTAGGTTGCTAGTTTGAAAATGGAAGATGATGATGGACTGTTCCAAAACTTGTTTAAGTGTTTGGGCGTCTCTCTATATATGTATAGAATGTATGAAGTGAGAAATCAAGACAAGCACGAGTAGTTTTCAAGTTTGGAAGTTTTGGCTCAAAACATGCATAAATGGAGTTTTATGAAGAAAACTGTCTCTTAGCTTGTTTTCTGATGGTTTTAAGTTTTAAACAACTTCTAAATGATGTTTAGAATATGTTAGAAACTTAAGTTTACTTAGATTTTGCAAAATTCTCCCTCTTTGAACTTTGAAACTTGGAAATCAAGTAAGAAAGAAGGAAAGCATGGATTATGATTGCTTTGGTGTAGTTTGAAATGAAGAAATGACCTCTATTTATAGGCCAAAAATTCTGAATGACAAGGCAAGGTTATCATTGAGAGAGCTTGCAACTTGGCTCAAGTGGCAAGAAGGAATCTTTTGCATTTAATGCAAATAGTTACTTTCTAACCATGGTTAAAATTTCTATTTGATTCAATCCTCTTCTCAATCATGTCTAACTGATATTTATCAGTTATAACCTATCCCTAAATGGTGACAAGGCTTGTAGAAGAGAGGTTTGTGAAAAATGACTTAAAGTTCTTGAAAAATGACTTATAATTCATGGTTATGGAGCTCTAAGTTTAATTTTCAAAACCTTAGCTAGGAAAAGTGTTTTTTCAAGTTCTTGGACATTTTGGAAAGCTTGTAAAAAGACCTACAACTTTCATGTTTTGAGTTTTTCCTGAATCACAATGGATCTAGGTGAAAAATGGCCAAGAAAGTAAGAAAAAACCATGTTTCTTAACATTTGAAAATTTTTCCAAGTGTTAGAAAAAATTCAAATCTTGACTTTTTGTTGACTATTTCACATTTCTTGATTTTTAATGATCATGATGGATTATTTGAAATGTTTTTATGATTGAAAAAGTTTAGTCTTGAAAAAGTTGACCAAAAGTCAAAGTTTGATTTTTTTGAGCAGATGAATTTTCATTAGATGATTCAGAATTTTTTTGATGAAGAAACATGGATTTTGCAATGTTTTGAACCAAGAGATTAGGTCAAGATGTTGCATTGAAGATAGGTCATCCATTGAGCAGATATGTCATCCATTGAGCAGAAAGTCAATGATTCACTATCTTTGATCAAAACCCTAATTGGCCGATTCAACGTAGATCATGAGAAAAGTTGGAATTTGAAGATCAAATGTTGATGATTTATTAAGATAGATCAATTGAGGTGAGTGGAAACTCGAACCCTAATTGATTAGATCTTGAACAGATGAAATTTTGAAGAAACCCTAACTTTGACTTCTAGAAGCCATGCACGATCTATTACATTACGAAGCTGTTAGTGATGTAGTGATGCATATGTGAATAATGTAAGGTGGTATCTTAGGTCAAAAATTGGGGTATGTGGGGCGATGACCCCCGGCCAGCTTTACTTTCATACTCAGAACGTGATTTCGCTTATATTGTTTTTGTTTCATATACTAACACAAACAGCAGGTTGACTTAGTGGCAAGGCAGCGCGCGTGTGACCTCAGAGGCTTGGGTTCAATCCCTGACTCTGAACAATTCTTTTTTTTACCTTTTGCAAAACTAACCTATTTTTTTATTTTTCTTATTATTTTCCATTTTATTTAATTTCTCTTCAAAACATTTTTAATACATCAAAAATCAGCAAAAATATTTCTTTTCATAATTAGGTTAGAAAAACTTTAATTTAATTTTTGACATAAAAAATATTATTTTTCATCTTTATTTTATTTAATTGTTAATTAATCGGAAATTAACTTTTAAATCATTTTTTCCATATCAAATTAATCCAGAAAAATCCCAAAAAATATTTTCCTTATTTAATTAGGTTTACTAACCCTAAATCCTTGTTCTAACTCAAAACTTTCTTTTTACTAACATTATTTTCCATTATTTACAATTCGATCTTTCTCGTAATATTTTCCGATTATTGTAACTGCTTCCAGGTTGTAATAGTTAGGTTTATTTTCTCGCACATTTTTTTCAATATTATGTAGCTCTCATGGGATGTAATAGTTTAATTAGGGTTTACTTTCACTCCTTATTATGTATCTTCCCCAAAGCCATGTAATAGTCTAGGGTTTTACTTTCCCACACTTTACATTTCCGCAATTTACTTTCTACACATATTAACTGCTAGTAACTAGGCATGTATGGAAAGACTAATTCAATTAACGTATCTAACCTTAATCACAAGATAAAATATTTGAATACAACACTCTTTTCACACATGCACCCACCTTAGGGTATCCTCTCTTATTGCCTTACAAACAATGGTCATGTCCCTCAAACGTGGGGATATCTTAGCTAAGACGCTTACAAATATATTATCATAGTCCCTTTGATACAAGATCATAGTCCCTCAATGAACCTCGATGTTGCCTACGTATATGATCTCGTCCCTCGATTTTGACTACGAAAGTGATGATCGTCCCTACGAATATGCTAAGATATCCTTACAAGTTGCCTTCTATAACCATCCGATGTCCCTTCTAATGTCCCGTTACGAGTAGGTAAATAAGTCTCTTTTCTTGTTCAATCAAAATGCTCTTCACACCTCACACTATTCAAAAACGTTTCAAACACTTTGTATACATTCTAGCGTGAATCATTACAAAGTCTTTCCAAAAACAAAACATTTCGAAACACTTCGTATACATTCCAGCGAGAATCATTACGAAGTCAAAATGAAATGTCTTTTCAAAATTCTTTTCAAACACACACATACAAAAAGAAATTTATAAAGTGAGCTAAGCAATTAAGATCCGTAGATAACTACGGATGGAAAAGTGCTAACACCTTCCCTTTTCATAACCGCCTCTCGTACTCAAAATCTAACGAAGGTCTTTTCCTGTTCTTTTCACCTTCCCTTAATTGGATAAAAGAAAAGTCGGTGGCGGCTCTTTTTATCCGCAACATTTGCGATAAAACGCAAAACAAACAATTCGATTCTCTCACGTATTCTGACTTCCTTGGACGTTTGAATTACATCTCGGGTTAATTTCCCATATGAGCAACATGTGAACTAATCTTCATTTGTTGAAGAAAGATCAAGGTTGCGTTTGAATGATTGCCAAAGGGCATTTGAAAGTATCAAAGAGTATTTGTTCGAGCCTTTTATCCTGCTCCCTCCTGTTGAAGGAAGACCATTGGTTATGTATCTGAATGTGTTGGATAGCTCCTTGGGTTGTATTTTGGGATAGTAAGATGAAACCGGAAGAAAAGAATATGCCATTTATTACCTAAGTAAGAAGTTCAGTGATTGTGAGTCACAATATTCTATGTTGGAAAAGACTTGTTGTGATTTAGCTTGGGATGTGAAGCGTCTGCGACAATATATGTTGAACCACACTACTTGGTTGATATCTCGAATGGGTCCAATCAAGTACATCTTTGACAAGCCTGCTCTTACAGGAAGAATTACCCGTTGACAGATGTTGATATCAGAATATGATATTGAATATCGCTCCCAAAAAGCTATGAAAAGAAATGTGCTAGATGAATACCTGGCTCATCAGCCGGTTGAAGATGATTAATATGTTAGATTTGATATCCCTGATGAAGATGTGATGTATTTGAAAATGAAGGATTATAATAAACCTTTACCTGAAGAAGGTCCAGACCTAGAATCTCGATGGAGAATGGTGTTTGATGGAGCTATGAATACTTATGGAGGATCTCACATTCCTTTTAAAGCAAGGTTGATGTTCGATTCTACGAATAATATGGAAGAATATGAAGCTTGTATCATGGGTCTTGAAGAAGCCATGGATGTCATAATCAAAATTCTTGATGTGTATAGTGATTCAACTTTGGCAATAAATCAGATTAAAGGAGACACAACACCTTGGCTTAATACCTTACAATGATTATGCAAGGAGACCATTGACTTTCTTCAATAAGGTGGAGCTTCACCATATTCCTCAGGATAAAAATCAGATGGCAGATGCCTTAGCAACCTTGGCTTCCATGTACAAAGTAAAACGATGGAATGATGTACCTCAGATCACCATTGGCGTTTGGAAATGCCGTTACATATTTTCCGTGGATGTGGCAAGGATGATAAACCTTGGTATTATGATATCAATCACTTCACGGTGACTCGAGTATCCAGTTGATTCGAGGAAAAGCATAAAAATACGTTGAGGTGATTGATGGTAGCTTTTTCTTAATGAGGGTGTGTTATACAAGAGAAATTATGATATGGTCTTGCTCGGATGCGTGGATAGGCATGAAAAAGACATGTTGATGCATGAGATTCATGAGGGTTCTTTCGGTACCCATGCTAATGGACACTTTATGGCTAAGAAAATGCTAAGGGCGGGTTACTATTGGTTGACAATGGAATCGATTGTTACAAATTTGCAAAGAAGTGCCATAAGTGTCGGTTATCGATATGATTCATGTGCCTCTAAACTTCTCAATGTTATTTCTTCCCATGGCCTTTCTCTATATGGGGTCTTGACATGATCAGGATGATTGAACCCAAGGCTTCTAAAGGACATCATTTCATCTTGGTAGCAATTAATTACTTCCTTGAATAGGTTCGGGCAACTTCTTATGCCAACGTTACCAAGCAAGTGGTGGCCCGATTTATCGAGAATAATATCATTTGTTGGTATGGTGTGCCAAGTAAGATCCTCATGACAATTGTGCGAATCTAAATAATAACATGACGATAGAGATTTGCAATGAATTCTAGATTGTCCATCACAACACTTCTCCTTACGGACCCAAGATGAATGGCGCGATTGGTCGCTAATAAAAACATCAAGAAGATTATCCGAAGATGGTTTTACCTAGAAGGGTTGCCTTTTGCTTTGCAAGGTATCGGACCTCGGTTCAAACTTTAACGAGGTCCTTTATGTCTTGTTTAGGGTATGGAAATAGTGCTTCCATTGAAGTTGAGATTCCATCTTTGCGTGTGATTATGGAAGAAGAATTGTCGGATCTGAATGGATTCAAAATCGGTTTGATTAGTTGAATTTGATTGAGGAAAAGAGAATAGCTGCTTTGTGTCATGGTCGAGTTGTACGAGAAAAGAATGAAGAAAGATTTTGATAAGAAGGTCAAACCTCGTATATTGAGTAGGCGACCTCGTGCTCAAAAAGATAATGTCTTTAAGCTTTGATTCTAGGGCAGTGGACTCCCAATTTCAAAGGCCCATATTTTGTTAAGAAATCCTTCTCGGTGGTGAATTAATTCTTGAAACTATGGATGGCGAGGAGTTACCACGTCCTTTGAATACCGATGTAGGCAAGAAATACTTCGCCTAAATAAATAAAAGAACAAATTACTAAGTTGAAAACCCGAAAGGGCGACTTGGTAAAAAAGAGTGTCTCGGTAGGCTGAAACCCGAAAGGGCGGTCTAGGAAAAAGTTAGAGACATAAGAATAAATTTCGATGAGCGAAATCCCAAAGGGTAGTCTATGCAAGGTTAGGGACTTTTCGACAAGTAACTACATTAGGCGAGACTTGATCGTAGAAGCAACAATCTTCACGGATCTTCTTGCACTCAACTAAAGCCTATAATATAGGAGTTCGAAGTTGTTAGGGAGGATAGTGGTCATTGTTTCTCGATGTAACTTTTCTATGTATTTACCATTTTTCAAAACTTTGTAATTATCCATGGATTCATGCTATTGGCAGGCTACTATTCTATCAATAAAATTTGAGCCTTTATCCAATTTCTTTGCAATCTTATCTTATTAGAAAATAATATTCTTTTATTATTGAAAATACATTTAAAAAAATAGATTCATTATAGTCCCTCGAGCGTAGAGATACCATTAGCAAAAGGCGCTTACGAATAACATCATCATAGTCGCTTTGATACAAAAATCATAGTTCCTCGATGACCCTCGATGTTGCCTACGAATATATGATCTCGTCCCTCGATTGTTGCCTAAAGTGATGACCGTCTCTTGATTTGCTAAGGTATCCTTACATGTTGCCTTATTTGACCATATGATGACTTCGTCGATTGTCACGATCGGAAAATTAGCAAGTGCATTATTTTCGCCGATGTAGCTATAATGAGTTTCCCAGTATCGATCTAGGGGCTGCGTAGTAAATACCTATTCGTGCTCTTAATTCAATTGAACAAAAACAATGGTTGGGTTGATTTTAAAACTTTCAATTACGCTAGTAACAAGTAATGGTGATGAAATATGATGGGAATGATGCTAGGGTGAGTGGTTGATTTAACAAAACTATGATCCGAATTTAGATTTCCTCATTGCAAATGAACACTATCAATTACCTATCTCTAGATTGTTCTTCCTTAAGTCCTTAATGAAGACAACTATTAAAACCCTAATCCTTGTTTAAATGTCCATTCAAACAAATCTTAGTTTTAACCATAAAAATATCAAGAATTCAAGTGATTAAAGAGTCCCTAGTCCTAGGTTACTCTAATAACCTTATTGGTAGAAACCTAACAATCACGTCCTGCCAATTGTTAGTCATAGGTCTACATGTATTTGTCCGATACATGATCATAAGAACACTACAATTAAATTGAAATTTAAAAACATTGCATTAAGGAAATCAAGTATTGAATTCATACAATAATCAAATCGGGACCACCCCTAGCATTGGGGGTTTAGCCTCTCATAGTAGAAGAAAACATCGAATAAGAGTTAAACATTACAAAGAAGAGTGATGGCTTTGATCTTCAATGGTAGCTGCCCTTGAATCTCGCCGTCTCAATTCCTCTCTGTAGCTCTCCTCCTCGTGGTATTTTTCCCTAATTTCAAAAGTGCCTTCTCTTTTCCCAAAACCTCATTCTAATAGTCTCATACATCCCAATATTAGCCATCGTCCAAAATACCCTTAATGACAAAGAAAAGATCCAAAACTCAAAAATAAAGTTTCCTCGGCGTCCATCAACACGGGCGTCTTGATTAACACGGTGCCCGTGTTGGTCTCTAAATGAGAAAAAGCGACTCCAGGCCATTCAACACGGGCCGTGTTGATTAACACGGTGCCGTGTTGATCCAGACTTGCATTTTGCGCTTTCGGTTGCTTTTCAACACGGGCGTGTTGATGAACCTGGTGCCGTGTTGATCCCTCTGTAGCCTCTAATATTCGGTTTTTGCACTTCTTTTGTCCGATTTGTTACATTTCATTCTTGACCACGAAAACACTTAAACACATAACCAAAGCGTAAAATGCGATAAAAGACATATAACACTAGAAAATGAAAGACGATACGAAACTCAATGCTAAATAGCGTGTAAAACCAGATCAAATTCCCCAAACTTAAGCATTGCTTGACCTCGCGACGATTATGAAACTAATGAAAATTAAAGCGGATCGGTACTCATATGCGCGAGTTCGATTCTTATTGCTCGAGTAGTCGCTCGGCATTCACATGACACTAAAACACCTTCCAACTATGCTTCATAAATACTCTCTTTCGCTTTTCCTCCTCTTTCATTCGCACAATCAGTTAAGGCCTTGGAATTATGATAATCATCACATGCATATGACTAGCCAAGAATTTCACTTATTTAGGCACCAAACGAACAGCATTTGCCATTTTCTAATATCGATGAAATTTTCAAACCTTTTGGTTATTTATTGTCCTTTCTTTGAATGACGTTTGGGGACCAACCCTTTGGGCTGAATAACTTTGTGAGGTTACCCAACTTAGCGCTGGTTGCCTTTTAGTCTTTTCATCATCCACTGCCATTTTATTTGATTTTCAACCAATCATACACGCATGAATCAAAATTATGCGGTGTATAGATAAACTATTCAAAGTACTTAGCGGACCTTAAGCACTTTGGTATGAATCGACCGCGTTGGATTTGTATCAATGTCACATTATTCCGACTTTCCTACCTTCAAACAATCATCCACCATCTCACATAATATCAACCCGACCTTTGTTGAAATACAAGCTCTTGTGTAAAACAAAACAAAATTTTAGTCAAGAACTCGGAAGATTTAGGAGGATTTCTACTAGTGTTATTACACATCATTTATCATCAACTTAACAAAAATCAAACAAAGCAATAAAACCTCCCCAAACTTGAACTAAACATTGACCTCAATGTTTGGATCAAACTTCGAGAGAAGTGACTCATAAAGGGTGATGCAACACCGGTTGCTACCTCCTAGCTTCGCAAGATAGGATCCCTTTTATTACCAAACAAAACACAAAGGAAAACTAAGTTAGGAAGCGTGGGTTGCCTCACGTGGCGCTTGTTAACGTCGCATGGCTCGACGGGTCATCCCTACGGGTACTTTCTCTTCCACCTTGGTGCTTGTACTTTCATGACCCAAAATTCACCCCCTCGAGCCGAACGCTGCGTGATTCACGTTACTTCTTTCATCTTCTCACCTTTGTCTACCTTCTTCTCCCTGCTTGGCTTCTTGGTGAACTTAGGAACTTTAATTGATGCCACACGAGATTCTTCTGAGACTTCTTGAGGTGAATTTGAAATTTTGCTCTCTCCTCAATTTTGACCGGACCAACGGAAAATTTATTATTTCCACTGCACTTGTTCTGGACCTCGAACACCTTCATGGTTATCTCCTCTTCAAAATACTTTAGCGTTAGATGACTGTCTCAATATCAAAATTACTGCTAGTCAATAAAAGATTCGACCAAGAATGATCGGGGTCTCTTCATCTTGGTATGTCCATGATTTGGAAATCCACGGAAAAAATTTTTCAATCTCTAACACATCTTCATCTATCCCATAAGACTTCTTGATAGTGTGATCGGCAAATTTTAATTTTGTTCCACTCCGCTTATCTTTTCAATGCGAAGCCTCTTGAAAATTGATAATGGCATTAAACTCACACTAGAGCGGAATCAATTAGAACCTTTTCGAAAGTTCTATCTTTTATGGTGCATGGTATTGCTCCAGATCGAGGATCATACCTTGCGGTATTTTTCTCTCGGGTGCGATTGCACATAACTTCTCATCAGCGGTACTGTTTATCATCTATCCGCCTCTTTTTGATAGGATCTCCTTCATGAATTTTTGGTACAAAGGCATCTTCTCGAGTACTTCAAATAACGGTATATTGATCTCTAGCTTCTTGAACAATTAGGCAAATTTATCGAACTCTTTCTCTTTTGTGTCCTTCTCTGCCCTTTCATGAGGATATGGAAGCCTAATCACGGTTTACTCTTTCCTTGGTGGCCAGCGAGCGCCTCTTCTTCCTTTTTCCCTTGTTCTCTAACTTCTAATTCCACTTCTATAAGTTCATCATCAACTTTTACCTCATCTTCTCTTTCTTTGGCAACATTTCCCTCCTTGTTGTGACATTCACATTCTCATGGTTCTTGACTACCACAGCTTGCATTGCTACTTGTTGCTAATTTGCCCATTTGAACTTCAAATTTTTAATTGCAGCCGTGGTGTTCTGTGATTGCTTTGTGTTTCTTCTTGGGCCGGGAAGTGTGGGCAGCCATCTTTTCAAGGCCACTTCCACTCGCCTTTTGAGGAGCTTGTTGTTGCTGATCTTTCAAGCAAAGTTCGGATGATTCTTCCGGGTTATAGGTGTTAGAATATGGATTATTACGCCTCAAAATTTTATCTCCTCAATTTGTTTGGAGTTGCAAGACATTGTGCGGTCATGTGGTCCACTACAAATGTCACACACCATTTTAACTGTGCTACTGTTGAGTTCCCATATTCATAGCTTTAAGCTTTTCTCCACTTAACAGCTATCGCCTCTTGATTTTGAGTTGTTTATTCACTTCCAACTTTAGATCAATCACTCCTCTCTTTCGATCTCAGTTATGAGTGGGTTGAGACCCAGAGTGCCAGTGATTCTCGGAGGATCATATCCCAGTGAGCACTCTTTGGTTGGGGAATCTTTGTTTCCATATCTTCCCAGGCGTGCTCTGACTGGAAGGGTAGAACCAACTCTGCCTTCATCGCGAGGTGAGCGGAAACATTCGCAACTTTTACGTTCTTGATGTGCCCATCAATCTTGGTGGTGCTCATAGTCGATTGTTGCAAATGCTTGTTAGCATCTTCATTAACCCTTCGAGAAAAGAATCTCTTCTCTAGCTGCGTGATGGTGCTCGGTGGGCTGAAAATTAGGAACATTAGCGGGTTGGTTGGCGATGGTCATTCTTCCCCACATTTTGTCCCTCCATAATCCCCTAGCAATCTCTCTTAAGGTGGATTCATTGGTTCGTCTTCGACTCTAAGCGGTGTGTTGAGTTCCTATCTTCTTCCTCGGCCGTCTTGCTTGCTTTGCTACTCTTCGCCGTAGCGAAGGGTTCTCTCTCTGCGTCAAAAGATATGCTGAGGTCGACCTCGCATACAAATATTAGACACGATATTAGTTCTAATATAATGTAAAAGAAAATAAATAAACAAATGAAAAGAAAAATTTTAATTGCGAGCAATAAAATTTCAAACAAATTAAATAAATCGATTATTTTGGCGGGTCCCGAAGCAGCGCCAAAAACTTGATCGGAAAATTAGCAAGTGCATTATTTTCGCCGATGTAGTTATAATGAGTTTCCCAAGTATCGATCTAGAGACTGCGTAGTAAATACCTATTCGTGCTCTTAATTCAATTGAACAAAAACAATGGTTGGGTTGATTTTAAAACTTTCAATTACGCTAGTAACAAGTAATGGTGATGAAATATGATGGGAATGATGCTAGGGTGAGTGGTTGATTTAACAAAACTATGATCCAATTTAGATTTCCTCATTGCAAATGAACACTATCAATTACCTATTTCTAGATTGTTCTTCCTTAAGTCCTTAATGAAGACAACTATTAAAACCTAATCCTTGTTTAAATGTCCATTCAAACAAATCTTAGTTTTAACCATAAAAATATCAAGAATTCGGGTGATTAAAGAGTCCCTAGTCTAGGTTACTCCTAATAACCTTATTGGGTAGAAACCCTAACAATCACGATCGCCAATTGTTAGTCATGGGTCTACATGTATTTGTCCGATACATGATCATAAGAACACTACACAATTAAATTGAAATTTAAAAACATTGCATTAAGGAAATCAAGTATTCGAATTCATACAATAATCAAATCAGGACCACCCCCCTAGCATTGGGGGGTTTAGCCTCTCATAGTAGAAGAAAACATCGAATAAGAGTTAAACATTACAAAGAAGAGTGATGGCTTTGATCTTGATGGTGGCTGCCCTTGAATCTCGCCGTCTCGAATTCCTCTCTGTCGCTCTCCTCCTCATGGTATTTTTCCCTAATTTCAAAAGTGCCTTCTCTTTTTCCCAAAACCTCATTCTAATAGTCTCAGCCACATCCAATATTAGCCATCGTCTAAAATATCCTTAATGACAAAGAAAAGATCCAAAACTCAAAAATAAAGTTTCCTCGCGTCCATCAACACGGGCGTGTTGATTAACTACAGTGCCGTGTTGGTCTCTAAATGGAAAAAGCGACTCGAGGCCATTCAACACGAGGCGTGTTGATTAACACAGTGCCGTGTTGATCCAGCGACTTGTGCATTTTGCGCTTTCGGTTGCTTTTCAACGGGCCGTGTTGATGAACACGGTGCCGTGTTGATCCCTCTGTAGCCTCTAATATTCGGGTTTTGCACTTCTTTTGTCCGATTTGTTGTTTCATTCTTGACCACGAAAACACTTAAACACATAACCAAAGCGTAAAATGCGATAAAAGACATATAACACTAGAAAAATGAAAAGCGATAGCGAAACTCAATGCTAAATAAGCGTGTAAAAACCACCAATCATGTCCCTTCATCCAAACAAATAAAGTTACACGCCAACTAATGGTATGGATAACCTTATTCTAAAGGAGAAGGAAAAATAACGTAAACGACCCATTAAGGTGGATTTCCTCCAAATACATACATTACTATGCTTGTTTCTTTTCTTGAGACATGAATCCATCACGAGTCATTGATTTATTTGAAGCTTGGTTTTTATGCAGTTATTTGTTGCTTATGTGGTAATCAAAGGATGGGATATGGTATTGGCTCTTGATGTCAAGTACTAGTTTTCTCACCTGGTTAGATCTTTCTTTATCCTTAACTTTTACTTTATGGACTTAGGTTATCCTCTTCATCTCCTCCCATATTCTTTAATTTTCAAAATCTTCCATCTATTTCAAAGGATTCTTGTTTTCAAACCTCAAACCGCTTTCATAAAAACTTGGACTTAGGTCCATGTATTTTTTCAAACTTCTTTTTCTTAATAAACTTTTTATTCATTTAATAATACTTCGACTTTTTCTTTTGTTAAGACTTAAAAACACATAACCTTACTCAAACCTTTTGATCCTTTTATGGCTTTCTTCTTAAAAACCATTTTCTTTAAATAAACCAACACACAACTTTAGCCTTTTATTTTAACCCGAAATACATTGGGTTTTGGTTTCAATATTGCACATTGTTGGCATGTAGGCCTGGAACTCATTGGAAGTTCTATCAAACCAAAAATTGTATAAAATACTTCTTTTCTCCCCCCACAATCCATTTTGTACATATACCCTTTTTAGCGCACATATACAAATTTTCAAAAAGGTTCTTGCGGAGTACCGTAGATGCTTTGGGTGCCTAACACCTTCCCTTTGCATAACTAACCCCTTGTCTCAGATCTATGATCTTCTTTTTTTTAAGGATTTTATTCGCTCTTTTTCCTAGTCATTTGGATAAAATAAAAGCGCGGTGGCGTCTCTTGTGTTATTTTTTGAGTTAAGTCAACTCAATGGCTTATACTTGCAGTTTTTGCTGCTATAGAAAAAAATGGCGACTCTGCTGGGGATGTTTGACCTATTACTAGACCATCTCTAAGGTGGTGCTATATTTTTCTGGATTTCAAGGGTGCTTGTTGATCTTTTGAGTCCTATACCCGAACTTGGGCAAACTTAAGATAGGACGGGCGGTATAGTCATGTTAAATTTTAGGGAGTAATCCCGAAGAAGGATACATGAGATACCCCACTCAGTGGAGACCTCCTTGATTATGGTATTATATTTATCGAGCGATCAGGAAGACATAACTGCTTTCGACACGAGTCATGAAGGTGGTGCCGTAGAACCCTTAACCCATCTTGGCCTTTTTAGGGGTAGTGTAGGGACTATTACGGAGTTATCCAGAAGTAGTCTCTATGCGATACAGCACTCAGGCGAGTTTCACCTAAAGGTATTACTAATTACCGAGTACATCGAGAAGTTGGTAGTATTGGATGGAGGAATGAAAACTTGGATTCCTTTTAGAACCTTGATCTCTGGTGACAAAGCTTAAAATACCTTATGGGTAGTACCCTCACGCATGATCGTGACGTCGAACCTATGCACCCATGTTTGTGATCTTTGTGTGTGATTGTTGCACCATGCATTCATGCACCCATACATTCTTTTCAAGCAATTGTTCAAGGAAATTAAGGTGACCTTTACAAATATCTTTGGTTTAGTTTGACCATGGGTTATGGATAGAGGAGGACTCGAAATCGGTTTCTAGGAGCGTAATATTGAGGATTGATGAGCTTGATTGAAGAGATTGAGAGTCAGAGGATTTTCGGAAGAAGTAAGGGACTATTATAACTTTGATGGGCGAAGATGAAGGATGGTCTTCTTTATACTTTGGTTCAGTTCTATGATCTGTTGTACTATTTCTTCACTTTTCCTGACTATCAGTTAGTTCTTACCTTGGAGGAGTATTCTTATCTTTTTGGTTGACCTATTACTAGTGTTGTTCCTTTTATTTGTTTGGAGGTGGAACCTAAGTATCATGAGATTCTTCTATTACCCATCGAAGAGGTCGAGATTGAACATAATATGAATACCAAGGGGTGTATCAGAGGATTACTGGCTGCATTTCTTTTGAAGAAAGCTCGTTATTTTGTTGATATGAAGAGTATGGAGGCTTTTGAAGCCATCTTTGGCTTGCTTGCCTATGGTTTGTTCTTATTCTACAACATTGAAAACTTTGTTGACATTAATGCTATTAGGTTCTTCATGATTGGGAATCTAGATCCCACACTTCTTGCTGAGACTTATTATTGATTCACCTTGAAACTTCGGCGAAGGAGATTATTTGTACACCATTGCTATATCGTTGGTTTGTTTCTCACTTACATATAGCTTATGCTTTTTGGGATCCCAGGAGCGGATCTCGTTGGGCACCAAAGATTATGGCTCTCACTCATTTCGATATTGTATGGTATCGTCAGGTTTATTATGATGTAAAGATTATCGAAAATTGTGATAGCTTTACCAATGTGCCTCTTCTTTGTACAAAGGGATGCATTAGCTACAATCCTGTTCTTGCGCGCCGTCAGTTTGGTTACCCAATGAGGGATAAACCTAAGAGTATTCATGTGAGTGGCTTCTTTCTTAAAGAGGGTGAAGGCCACAATGCAGCTAAGAAGGATATAGAGAAAGCTTAGAGTCATATTCATAGGAAGGGAAGAGAATCTAGGAAAATGGGAGATGTTGCATTGGAGCTTTACCTTTTATGGGTGCAACAAGAGCTATTGAGTTGAAGATGTCGTATTCTCGTGAGGAGCCTTTTCTTTGATTTATTCTTGACTATTACTCATGGTTCGGATGACATAGAGGTTTTCGACTTGCTTTAGTTAGGGCCTAACAAGAGAAGGAAGCTTGGAAGAACAAGTATCATACCTTGAAGATGTCTCATGTAGCGAGTTGAAGGAAAATGATGATTTGATTGACATTCTTGAGAGTCGTACTACGAGAGATGGTGGAGAAGCGATTTACTTTCTTCTAGTGTTAGCCAGTTCTTAGTGCTCTGTTTATTCTCACACTCCTCTAGAGTCGGTGCTTGGAAAGATTTTGTTGTGAGTGCGTTGTCATACCCCAATTTGCCCTCCATCTACTCAAGAGATTTCATACATCTATACTCGGATTCCTCGAGTTGATCGGACAAACTCTCTCTAGACAATCAACCCAAACTAGGGTTTGGTATCTCTCAAGTCAAGATGAACTTCCAACATCTCCAATGGCCTTCATGCCTCCTCATGTGCTTCAAGATTCTCCATGTCAAGTTTCAAGCCTCACAGAGTCAAGTTTCCTCAGACGATTGCTCGGATGGTTGAAAATCGGTTGTATTGGACAAAAGTCAGCTGTGGTCAACATACAGTCAAACTTGATAATTTTGGTCAACATCATCATTTTGAAGTTACATTCATCATTTGATCAAGGGTTGATCATGATTCATCAAGAAAACTCAAGATTTGCTCGAAAGTCAAACTTTCTAAATTAGGGTTTCATGTGAAAAGTCAACGAACTTTGGTGATCATAACTTTCTCATACTTTCTCGAAATTTTCCACCACCTCTTGTTTTGAAGGAAATTCAATTCTCTACAACTTCATGTCTCACAAGAATGTCAAAAATGCTTCATTTGAGAGGTATAGCTCAAAACATTCTGGGTCATTTCAAAGTCAACAAAAGTCAACTTTTGTTTTGAAGATATATTGAGCATGGTAACTCCAATTGAGATGAGACCAAAAGGTTGGTTAGAGGACTCTTAGAGCTTTCCAAAAGTCTAAGAACACTCAAAAATGTGGAAAATTGAGCAAGATACACTATTCGAAGTTGGGCGATTTTGACGATTGCACAAAGGACATTTTGGTCAAAATGCAAACTTTTCAAATGGGCCTAAAATCTTTTGATCCAAACTTGTTCATGACATTATTCTTGACCCATAAATGCTTGGCTATGGTGATTTTCTATTTTTATGATTTATATTTGAATTTTATAACATTTAATTCAAAAATAAATTATATAAAATATGAAAATTAAGTATTTTTTCAAAAGGATTGGATTTATATCTTCCTTAAAGTCCAAGAAAGCCCATGATTCATACCAAATTCGTGCTAGCCTTTGCATTCATGAGAAAATCAAATTTTTTCAAAGATTTGATTTATTTTTAATGGAAAATATTTGCACATTGATGGATCAATCTTTTTTCACTCCTTTTGTCATCCCAACCTTTCTCTATAAATGCTCAGCAAGATCACAAGCCACAGGAACAAAAAACCCTAGCTCTAGCCAAACCCTTATTTTGTCAAAAATTTTCAAGGAACTTGAGAAATTGAATTTCAAAATCCGACCTTTCGACCTTCAAACATCATTCCATCGTGCTCGGAGAGTAAGTTTGAGTAAGTATACACTCTTATCATTGATCAAAGCAATGAATCGATCCATATACATTCATACATACTTGAATTTTCTTGAAATTGCATATTATTATTCATGTGTTTTAATGGATTCTAATGCTTGCAATGCGTTCATGAGATGCTAAGGGATGGATCGGGGCAATCGTTCGTGAGTTTGAGCGTCGAATCGTGTTTGGCCATTGTTAGGGTTAGGAATCGAGAAGCTTGAACCGGCTGTCTGGCGATTCGATTAAACCAATGCCACCAATGGATTCGGGAGGTCGATTTAGGTTTACTAGACCTTTCTTTTGCTTTTAAATTTCGTATTTTGCGGTTTTAAGATCACGTCATTTGGAGAAGGCAATAGAGCTAGGGCTCGGCGTCGTTGACAAGCGACTCAACCAATTTGGCGTGGCATAATGGCTTGCTTTGATTCGCTCCTTGGGGGACCATGGCGTGTTTGATTTTCAAATAATCGGTGACACGTTTACACTCAAATTCAATTAATTCGGTTTTCCAAACACCAAGTGCAACATGGCGCGTGATTAAGGCGTTGGATGATGGAGATTCTCTCAAAGGTCTCGAGTTCAAGCCACAGCAAGACCAATCTCTTTTCCTTTTCTCAAACTTGCACTATTTTCATATTTTCTATTTTTATATTATTTAATATTTTTGCATCATTTAATTTCATTTCATGATTTTATTTACGCATTAAAAATTGTCAAAAACATTTTTTCTTTTTACATTATTTTCATAAAATCTTTATTTAATTTATAAAATTAAAAATACAATTTTGCATGCATATTTATTTTTATTCATATTTTGCATTTAAATCATTTTAAATTCATTTTAATTATTAAATTGCATCAAAAATCCCAAAAATTTATTTTAGCATATTTACATTATTTCCACATGTCATATTTTTCCAATTTAAAATTTGCATTTTTCTAACATTTTCTCTTATTTCGATTTCATCATATTTTAGATTTCTCGTTCGTTTCACGAGTTAATCAGATTGAGACGATTCTTAGTTTTTTCATTTTATTTTCAATAATGTAGCTGTATATGGGATGTAATAGTTTAATTTAGGATTTTATTTTCCGCATTTTAAATTATGTATACGCCCCAAAGCCTTGTAATAGCGTGGGACATTTACCTTTCCGCACTTTACATTCGCATTTTACTTTCCGCCCTATAAATTGCTAGTAACTAGGCGTGTATGGCAAGACTAAAATTGAACATAGCCCACTAACTTCAAGATAAAATATAAAATCAACACACTTCTTTCACACACGCACCTTGGGGTAATTCCCTCTCGATGCCTTTCGATTTCAAATGGTCAAGTCCCTCGAACGTAGAGGTATTCTAGCACCGTTGCCTTCCAAACAAATCATCATAGTCCCTTGATACAAAGATCATAGACCCACGATGTAGCCTCGAATACATGATCTTGACCCTCGATTGTCGCCTACGAAAAATGATGATAGCCGCGAATGTGCTAGGATACTTTCTACAAGTTGCTTTCTATGACCATCAGATGTCCCTTCGAATGTCGCTTACATCCAGCGATGGAGCTACCTACTAACTAATGGTACGGCTAGCGCTATTCTAAAGGAGCGTGAAGTATGGCGACCAATTACGGTGGGTAAATAAAGTCTTTTAGTTGCTTGCTCTAAACCAAATGCTTTTCACACCACACTCTTTTCAAAGTTCAAATTCTTTTCAAAGCGAAACATTTCGAACACTTTGTATACACTCCTACATGAGTCATTATAAAGTCAAGCGAAATGCCTCTTTCAAAACATCTTTGTCAAACACACGAAAGCAATTTTAAAAAGTGATCTAGAGCAACTAAGAGCCCGTAGATAACTACGGATGGAAAGGGTGCTAATACCTTCCCTTTTCATAACCATTCTCCGTACTCGAGAATCTAACGAAGGTCTTTTACATTACTTTTACCTTCCCTTAATTGGATAAAAATAAAAGTCGGTGGCGACTCTTTCTATCCGCACATTTGGATACAAAATCCTACAAAGTCGAGTTCAGTATTACATCGTGTTGGAGAATGAGCGGTGAGAGAAAAATCGGGAAGCTCGAGAAGCGTTTGTCAAAGGGTCTTCTACAAATTTGATTCTTTAGGAGTTGTATTTTTATTTTGCCCTCTCTCTTGTACTTGGTTTTGTTGAAACTTGTATAGAAGAGTTGTAATCCTCAAAATATTTTATTAATGATATAAGTTTATTTTAGTATTTAAAATGTGTTATACTTTTATATTTGAAAATTAAATTATCTTTATTAAGTTACTTGAATAATAAAAGAAAAAAATAAATCATATGCATTACATGTTTATGTCTGATTGGGAAGCCGACTTTGGAATTTTTGCATTTGATCGTAAATGTTGCGGATAGCAAGTAGCCACCGACTTTTCTTTTATCCAATTAAGGGAAGGTGAAAAGAACAAGAAAAGACCTTCGTTAGATTATGAGTAAGGAGGTGATTAAGAAAAGGGAAGGTATTAGCACCCTTTCCATCCGTGGTTATCTCACGCTCTTAATTACTTTAGCTCACTTTAAAATTTGCTTTACGTGTGTGTTTGAAAATGTTCTTGAAAAGGCATTTCGCTTTGACTTCGTAATGATTCTCATTGGAATATATCGAAGTGTTCGGAAATGTTTCGTTTTGGAAAAGTGTTTTAATTTTGTGAAAGTGTGAGGTGTAAAAGATGTTTTGATAGAGCAAGCAATTAAAGTCTATTACCTACTCGAGCAGTCGTTTCCGGTGTAATTTTACTTTCCTTTAGAATAGTTCTATCCATACCATTAGTTGGTAGGTAACCCTATTAGTTGGATGTAAGAGGGACATTCGAAGGACATCGGATGGTCATATAAGGAAACTTGTAGGAGTATCCTAGCACATTCGTAAGGACGATCATCACTTTTCATAGGCGCGATCGGGGACTAGATCATATATTTGAAGGCAACCTCGAGGTCATCGAGGACTATGATCTTTGATTCAAAGGGACTATGATTATATGTTTGCGAACAGCGGTGCTAGGATACCTCTATGTTCGAGGACTTGACCATTTATTCGAAGACAACGAGAGAATACCGTAAAGGGGTGCATGTGTGAAGAGAGTGTGTTGAATTCAGATATGTTATCTTGTGATTAGAGTTAGCTATGTTGATTTTATCTTTCCATACACACCTAATTTGCTAGCAGTTTATATGGGTGCAGAAATTAAATTGCGGAAAGTAAATCCTACGCTATTACATGGCTTTAGGCGATTACATAATTGAGGAGTGCGGAAAGTAAATCCTAATTAAACTATTACATCCCATGAGCAGTTACATAATATTGAAAAAAAGGAATGCGAGAAAATTAACTTAACTATTACAACCTAGAAGCAGTTATAATAATCGGAAAAAGAATCGAATTGCGAATAATAGAGAATAATGTTAGTGAAAAAGTTTTTTGAGTTAGGAAAAAAAATTTTAGGGTTAGTAAACCTAATTAGATGAGAAAATAATTTTTGGGAATTTTCTGGATTGATTTTAGTAAGGAAAAACAATTAAAATTCATTTTTTTGATTAATTAACAATTAATTAAAATATGCATGCAAAATATAATTTTTTATGTTAAAAATTAAATAAGTATTTTTCTGACATAAATGCAAAAAGAAATAATTTCATTGTGATTTTTTAATGTGTTAGAAAATTGTTTGAAAAGAAATTAAATTGGAAAATAAAATATGAAAAGAAATAAGAAAATAATGTTAGTTTGGCAAGGTGATAAAAAAGAATGTTGGAGTCAGGGATCGAACCCTGCTCCTCTGGGCAAACACACGCTGCCTTTACCACTGGACCAACCTGCAGATCGTGTTAGTGATATGAAACAAAAATATTATAAGGGCAATTAGTTCACGAGACACAATCAAAACACGCGCCAAGAACATCTTCCTCTTCGTTTGAAATTTCAAACATTTAGCTATGGTTTTTGTCCGTAGAAACAACCTTTACCTACAAATCGTTTATGTAGCTAAATCCACGCAAATCAAGACATCACGAAATATGCAATATAAATGAAATATAAAGCCATGGATCAGCTGAAATCGATTCTAAACACGATGATGCCCTTGGTTCCTTCAATTTGTCCTAAATAAGAAAACCCAATCGAAGCTCACAAACCCTAGCAATGGTGAAGCGATATTCACGGACTTAAAACTCAATTAAACTATGCAAAAGCTTGAGCTTCATGATAAACACAAATGCATGATTAAATTCAATTGATTATGCATAAAAGTATGAAAATGATTTTGAGTTTAAAGTATGCAAGCGTGACTTGGATGTTGTGATTCTACGTTTTGCTTGCTTGTAGTATCACAGGATTGATCGGGGACCTCGAGATCGATTGCAAGGCTTGGAATGCTTTGAATTAAAACAAAATGGTGGCTATTAGTTGCTTGCAAGACACGGTTTTTAAAACTTGTTAGGGTTCTTTTAGGTCGAATTTACGTCCTCTTGTCATATGGGATCATTGTGTATTTATATTGTAATTAATTAGGTCAAAATTGTCAAAAGATATCATGCCAATCAATGGAAAATTATTTGATTTGGAATCAAACCAAATATTTCCATTTGAGCCAATTCAATCAAATCGACTTGCCAATCTTAATTATTTTGAAATAATCGATTAAATGGCTTGCTTGGACCTCGAGAATGAGAAAAATCCATCTTGCATTAATTTTTTTATTTTATATCTTTTATTTTAATTAAATTGGTTTTAAATGATTAAAAATCCAAACTAAATAAAAATAAAAGATAAAAGCGTGGCCTTGGGCTTGGAGGTTCCAATTCAGATAAGGAACATGTTTGAATCAAGAAAAGTTTGGCCCATTTGGAAATATTTTGGTTTTCTCAAGTATTTCTCTTTGTGCACCTCCTCAAAAATGCTCACTTTGCTGGCGCGTGTATCTTGCTCGATTTTAAAATTTTGGATGTTCTTAGACTTTATAAGCTCAAGATGTCTTCTAAACAGCCCTTTTGGTTTCATCTTCATTGATGTTTCCATGCTCATGGAAACTTCTTTACAAAAAGTTGACTTTTTGTTGACTTTTAAAAGGACCTGTAATGTTTTGATCCATAACTTCCAAATGAAGCATTTTCTGCCCAAGCTTGTGAGACGTGAAGTTGTAGAGAATTGAATTCTCTTCAAAATGAGTTGTGGTGGAAAAATTTAATATAAAGTATGTAAAAGTTATGCACATTCTATTGACTTATGTCTAAAAACCCTAATTTAGAAACTTTGACTTTTGATCAGATCTTGACTTTTCTTGAGGAATCATGATCAACCCTTGAACAAATGATGATCATTACCTCAAAATATTTGTGTTGACCAAAAATTATGAAGTTTGATTGTATGTTGACCACAATTGGCTTTTTGTCCATCTGAGTTGATTTTCAACCATCTAAGCAATTGGTGAGCAAACATGACTTGTAAGGCTTGAAACTTGACATGGGTTCTTTGAAGCATATGATGAGGCATGATGACCATTTTAGTCATTGGAAGTCCATCTTGACTTGATAATGGCAAAACCCTAGTTTGGATTGATTGCTTAGGAGAGGTTTGTTTGGTCACCCTTGTGAAATCCTTGAGTATGGATAAGTGAAATGTCTTGAGAAGTGGGAGGAAATTTTGGGGTATATGATTTGCCCTGTTCAATCTTCTTGTCTTGGAAGGTTTACATTGCCATGCTTGCCTTCGTGACACGAAGGTAGAAGATGATTGAACACTCAGTACACAAAATTTGCACTCATTGTTGTATGAAATAGGATCGTCGGTGATGGCGTCTTTGGAATGGGCTTATAAATGCCATTTAAAGAACACTCTTGGAGAGTGAGTCGTATGCTAGACTACTGTATTTGTCTTTTGAATAGGAAAGATGGCGGAGATGGTCTTAAGATGCCATCTGGAGGTTGAGTCATCGCTAGACTACTGTGGTGTCTTTTGTGTAGCGAGACAACGGAGATGGGCTTAAGGATGCCATCGGAGCGGATGATCTTTGGCGAGTGAGTCGTCGTTATACTTCATGCTCGTCTTTGAATGAGGTTATTGGTATGTATTGATTTTTAACCAAATATGCAGCATTCTGGAGGCGGAGAGATGTCAACAAGTAGTCGGAGATGGGTTAAAGATGCCATCCGGGGTGGTTGATAATAAGAGTGAGTCAGGATAAACCTTCGTTTTGGCTATTCTCGAGGTGGATATTTGGCCGGATGTGGATAGCTTTCCCTTATTGCTTCGGGTGTTAAACCAATATCTGTTGCAGGAAGACAACTTGTATAGTCTTTCAGATAGGTTTCCCGTCTTGTTTCGGGCATTAATCTTTGACGGTTATGCGGATGTGATTTTCATGGTCGTTCAGATAGTTCTCCCATCTTGTTTCGGGTATTAATCTTTGACCAGTTGTCTAGAAAATAGCTTTTACCTGTTTGAGGAGATAAACTTTTGACAAGATTTGGTTAGTCTTATCGATTATGATGCATGCAAATGTATGCAATATTACTATGATGCGAGATAGATGTATGGCAATATTACTATGATGCAGATAGATGTATGAATGTAGATGTATTTCAAAACATATCCATCTTGAAGAAGATGGGAACGTCCTACTGGAGATTTATGATGCTCGCTTGGGGATAGGGTTGTTGCAAACCCTAACTCGGAGGGGAAAAGAGATGCTTTTAATTCCTCCAGATGCCTTTATCGACCAAGTTTAGTCACGGATATTAATGTTGTTGGAAGAATAGAAACGATCATGAGATACTCGTCTGGGGATCTTGTGCGTAGATCTTGCTGGGGGATACCCGGTTTCTGCTCGGAGACTGATGTAATGTGGCAAAGTTGATAGGGGCGTTAGAGCTGACGAAGCTCGGAGGGACCACTTGAGGTGATGAATGCGGGTTTGTTGAAACCTCGATTGGGAAATAAGAGATATGTAGGTTCCTCCGATGCCTATCGACCAAGTTTTGAGTCACGGATATTCTTCTTTGTCGGGAATGATAATCATTGGGAGATACTCCATTGGGGATGAATATCTTTGTGTATAAGTCATATTGGGGGACGATGTGATATGGAATGAAAAATTACTGCTTGGAGACTAATGTGATCGGTTGATGATTAGTGGTTGCTCGGGGACCCATGTAACGTGATAACTCGAGAAGGTAGATAAGTTTGATAGGATCACCGCTCGGGGACTAACGTGATAGAGTTGAAGTGTTGGAACACCGTTAAGATCACTGCTCGGGGACTAGCGTGATGAAGTGAGTATTGGAATACTTGTTGGGAGGAGATCAGTACCGTCGGAGAAGGCTTATCTTTGTAGGGAGAGCGGTGGCTCTGTGGGGATTGTACTCTTGTGGAAGTAACCCTGTGAAAGTGACTCTACGGGATATGCATTGGTGACTTTAGTCGTCATCTCAATTCCTAGAGTTTGTAATAATTACTTTTGTTCGTCCGCTTTCATATGTTTGTGAACGAGTGTTTACTGTCAAATGCATATAATCATTCAAAGCAATCATTGGACTTTGTGCAAAAACAATAAAAATTAACACTGTAAAAAAAAGAATTTGCATTAACTTTGAAAATTGGCGTATGGCCAAGCAGTTTGTATACAAGAGATGAATAAGAGTAAAAGCTATGCGAAAATAATCTCGTCGAGTTTCAACTATGCTATTGCTCATATATTTCGACTATCTCATCTCCTTCTTTGTCGATGAAAGCGAGTGAATTGATTTTCGCCATTTGAACCTTGAATGTTGACAATAATGTAGTCTGTAGGTAGGTTATCTGGATGAGACATAGTCGTACGCTTAAATCTCTAACTTTTGCCTAGACCACCCTTCGGGTTTTCGGTCTACCAGGATACCCTTTTTTGCCCAAGCCGCCTTTGCGGGTTTTTGACTTGGGTGTACATATTTTGTATATATCCTTAACTTATGCCGAACCTTTTGGTTCGCGGGATCTTATTTTTGCCTAGGTCAGTCGACCTAGCGGGTCTTGTTCATGTGTAGTATTTTTTGACTATGTCTGCGTTCACAGGGTGTGGGAAATCTTCTTCATCCATGGTGATGAGTATCATAGCTCCGCCAGAAAATAGTATTTTGACTACAAACGGTCCCTCATAAGTGGGAGTCTACTTGCCCTTGGGGTCACCTTGTGGAAGGATGATGCGCTTGATTACTAGATGACCGACTTGGTAGACTCGGTGCTTGACTTTCTTGTTGAATGCTCTGATCATTCGCTTCTGGTATATCTGTCCATGGAAGATGGATGCGAGCCGTTTTTTGTCGATCAAGTTGATCTGGTCAAGGCGATTTTGGATCCATTCATCTTCATCTAGTTACTGCGTCTGGAGGACTACGGTTGAGGTATCGAAATTCGATCGGCATGGCCCTTCCATACCATATCGAGAGAAGGGTTGCCCATGTAGATGTTGTAGTGCGGTGGCCGTGGAGAGAAAATGGCAACATCTCGTGCCAATCCTTGTAAGTCCTTGTCATCTTACATATGATCTTCTTGAGATTTTGTTGGCGGCTTCCAAGCTGCGTTCATCTTAGGCCGATATGGAGAAGAGTTGTGATGCTTAATTTTGAACTGCGTGCAGAGTTCGGTGATCATTTTGTTGTTGAGATTGGTACCATTGTCCGTGATAATCCTTTCGGGGACGCCGTATCGATAGATAAGATCATTCTTGACAAATCGAGCCACAACATTCTTGGTAACAAATGCGAGTGAGGCTGCTTCAACCCACTTGGTGAAGTAGTCAATTTCCACAAGGATGAAGCGTTGTCTATTGGGCGGTGGGTTTGTTTTCTCCGATCATGTCGATGCCCCACATTGCGAAAGGCCAAGGAACGGTCAGAACATTCAACGATATTGGAGGTACGTGCACTTTGTCTGCATATATCTGGCATTTGTGACGAGACCGAGCATGACGGTGATAATCAGCTTCCATGGTGGACCAATAATAACCTGCTATCAGAATCTTCTTACGCCATTGTATGTCCCTTTGGAGTGGGTACCAAATGTGCCTTCATGTAATTCTTCCATGACCCGTTCATTGTTTTACGGTTCACAGTAGATAGCTTCTAAATCGTGATTAGCGCTTGTATAAGATGCCATTCTTTGAGAAAAATTTGGATCACGAATCTCCTCAAATTTCTTATCATTGTGGATGCCCTTGTGGGATATTCACGAGTCTCGAGATACCTCTTCGCCCATTAGAACCAGGTTTCTCTTACGTATCAAGTTCACAGCAGTATCTTTGGTTAGTCAAACTTTTCAATGATGATTTGGGAGCTTCGTTGTCCGTCGACTTTGAGCGTAGATGCGAGTAGCTAATCGTCTGCGGTGATTCTCTTCTCGTGGAATATGATCGAAAATGATATCTTCGGAATAGGGGATCAGACTCAACACATGCTCCCGGTACGGAATGAGATTCGGATGCTTCGTATCCCAATCCCCTTTAATCTGATTGATCACTAAAGCTAAGTCTCCATACACTTGCAAGAATTTGATTCTTAGGTCGATAGCAGCTTTGATACCCATGATGGATGCTTCGTATTCGGCCATGTTATTAGTGCAGTTGAAACAAAGTCTGGTGGTGAAAGGCGTGTGTTTGCCTATAGGATATGTAATGATGGTGCCAATGCCATTTGCCAAGTGCGTTCGGGCTTCATCAAAGACCATGGTCCATCGGGATCCGGTTGGGTCCTTAAATGCGGTCACAGTTCTTATAATCAATAACTAGTAAAACATCTTAAATGCGGAAATTCAAATTGCATAGGTATAGTCATCTGACGATGAGCCAAATGATCGACTACTACACTTCCTTTGATCGCTTTCTGAGTAGTATACTGGATGTCATATTCGGTCAAGATCATTTTCCATCTTGCTATTCTTCCAGAGAGAGCAGGTATCTTGAATATGTATTTTATCGGATCCATGTTGGAGATCAACAAGGTAGTGTGAGTCAACATATACTGTCTTAGTCGTGACCCAAAAGCCAATGCATGTTTTCTCGAGTTGTGAGTATCTTGTTTCACAGTCGGTAAACTTTTTGCTAAGGTAGTATATTGCATACTGTTTTTGACCAGACTCGTAATGTTTCCCCAACACACACCCCATTGAGTTCTCTAATACTGTCAAGTACATGATAAGAGGTCTTGCTTCGGCAGGCGGCATCAGGATAGGAGGATTTTGTAGTTACTCCTTGATTTTGTCAAAAGGCATCGGCAATGGTCATTCCATTCCACTACTTCATCTTTCTTCAATAACTTGAAGATTGGCTCAAATGTGGCAGTTAGATGTGCAATGAATCTGGAAATGCAGTTCAATCATCCCAAGAAACCTCTGACTTCTTTCTCGGTGTGGGGAGCTGGCATTTCCTTGATAGCTTTAACCATGGCAGGGTCTACCTCAATACCTTTACTACTGACAATAAACCCCAGGAGTTTACCGGATCTGACTCCAAAGGTGCACTTGTTGGGATTACGTCTTAGTGCATGCTTCTTGATCTATCGACTTAGCAAATGAACGAGATGCTCTTGTTTAGTCTATCAAATAGCTTCCGCAAATGATCGAGATGCTCTTCTTCAGTCTGTGACCGAGCTATCATGTCGTCGACATAGACCTCTATCTCGTGATGAATCATGTCATGAAACAATGCCACCATGGCACGTTGATATGTGGCGCCAGCATTCTTCTGACCGAACGGCATGACCTTGTAGAAGAAAGTGTCCCACTGTGTAATGAAAGTAATCTTTTCCATGTCTTCACGAGCCATTTTGATCTGATTGTAACCGGAGAAACCATCCATGAAGGAGAAGACCTTATGTTGAGCAGTGTTATCGACTAGAACATCAATATGAGGAAGTGTAAAATTATCTTTCAGACTCGCTCTGTTCATATCTCTGTAATCCACACACATCCGTACTTTGCCATCTTTCTTAGGTACGGGCACCACGTTCGCAACCCATTGGGGATAAGAGGTAAAGGCTAGGAAACCGGCATTAAACTGCTTCATGACTTCGGCTTTGATCTTCTCAGATATCTCAGGAGGCATACGACGAACTTTACCTTCCAGAGGAAAACCTTCTTTTGTTGGTAGTCGATTGTACCACAATGTCAATGTTTAGACTGGCATGTCTTTGTAGGACCAAGAAAAACCTTGATATAGTCTCGTAGCATCTAGACCAATCTCTCTTTGATCTTGTTTTCAAGACCGCTCTATCTTAATTTCTTTTACGCCGTTAGTACCTAGATTCCTGACCTCAGTGGCTCTTAGATGCGGTTGTATGACCCGTTCTTCTTGCTATAGTAGTTTGACAAGTTCTCCTGGCACTTTAAAATCTTCCTCACCTTCATCTTCGGTTTGGCAGATCGGATTATTGAAGTCATATTTAGCAATAGCAAAGCTCTTATCAACGAGATTCAGAGTGAATCTGCAGTGTATCACGTGGGTGAGTGTAAGAATACATAGCTTTTGAAGGGGTAGTACAGTAAAAGAAAAGAAAGGAAACAATATTTAAATGCAAAAGTCCAATGATTTTATTGAATGAAAATATGCAAATGACAGATGATAACCCTCACAAACGAGCCGTGATGCCCCGGGTAAGGCACTAGGCTTTTAAGTTTATTGTTGAAAGTGTAGGAAATGAAAAGCATAACAGAAAACAAGAAAACAATTACTCCTGTGTAAAGGAAATTGGTATGACGTCTTCGGTCTTCCAATTGCTGAGCCCGTTGTCTGGACTTGGGAAGATCTGGTTGCTTATGTCGAAGTCGTTGTCGTTATCTTCTATAGGATAGACTCCATTCTTGCTGATGTGGAAAGGAATTTTGCCGTATCATCTTCTGCGGCGTATCATCTTCTGACCTTTGGTGGTGAAGCCTAAACCAGTCTTGTCACATTTGAAAGGAAGATCGAGGCGGCCTATATAGTATGACCTCCTTGCTGCGACTTGGCGTCCTTGATGAGGCCATCCTTTGTGTAACCGGGGGTGCGGGAGAGTCGGCGAGGCATGACTCGTGGAGCGCTTGAAGGCTTAGCGAGGATTTTCGAAGAATTCACATTCAATTTGAGGTATTGGAGCATTGCAAATGGCTTACCATGTACTCTTCCTCACTACATCGGTAACAATCTTCCCTTCATTGGGTACTTGACACGATGCAAGGTAGAGTGTGACACTTGCTCCATGTATCAAGGGCGTCCAAGTAGGCAAGAATAGTGGGCGAATATCCATGACGAAAAGGTAGAGTCAAAGTGGGAGCCGACTTTATGAGAGAATAGCTCTCCAATCTTGTTCGTTTAGAACCATCAAGCGCTCTCACGATTATGTTCTTTGGGCTTCAGACCACTCCTTCAACATCAGTCGTTGAAAGCACTTTTTGTAGGATGTTGAGGCGAGAACCGGTATCCATCAATCGTGAGACAATGTAGTGCCCTTGCATTCCACGAGAGATGTGCAAGGCTTTGTTGTGTTCCTTCGGAAGGAGTTAAATCGACTTGAGAGAAACCTAAACCGTTGTTGTGACCGGGCTGCAATACAACCTTCAAATTGATCGTGATAGTGTCTTGTGGTATGTGAGCATTCTTAAGGAATTTCTCTAAGGCTTTAGCATGAGCCTTAGAGCAATAATAAACAACATGGATATCTTGGATGAGAGTTGTCCCAATTGCTCCACAACATTGTAGTCACTCTTCTTGATGATCTTGAATTTCCTCCATTTCTCGCTTGGAGATGTCTTGACAACTTCCTTTGGTATACGTATGAGTAGGATGAATTCTTGGTTCTTTCCCTCAGCTTTGGGAATTGGTTAGATAGATGGAATGCGAGTTGGAGTCGCGATGTCTTTTGGAGGACGGATCTACGGAGAAAATACTCTTGGGTTCTAGCTACATTGCTTGATCTTGTGATGTTGTTGGCGTCGAGTTGGTGGCTTCAGCTGCAATGTCTTCAAGGGCCAGCGGGCCTTATCGCATGCCATGATAGTAAACTTGACTCCATAATTCCATGGTATCGCTTTGTCGGAGGAATATGGAATTGGTCTAGGAGAAGTAATGATGAGAGGTGTCACTCTAGGCGCGGGATCGTGAGAGAGATCCTTGTTGTGTTAATCGGCATAGTCTTAAAATCGTCTCCCCATCCGATTGCCTTGACATCTTCATAGAATTTTGTAACTTCGGGGCGGTGTATTTCACCATGAAATCGAACTTTCACTTGGCTTCCCCAAGGTATCCTAGACTTCTGGTAAGGCTTCATCTACATCTTCGACCTTCAGATTCTTAGAAATGTCTTCACAGAGGTTCTCCACAGAAGGAGATTTCAGAAATAGCCCTTCTCGGTTGTCCATCATGCGCTGAATACGCCTTATCAACCAAGCACATGTCAGTTGATGCGCACCAACGACAATCATCCGGGCATCCTGGAAATACACCGGCTTGCAGCAAATCATTCTTGACAATCATCAGAGGAATAGTCATATTGTTCACATCATACACATAGGAGACTTCGTCAATAGCATTGTAATATTTACCGTGGTTAGGCATTGGTGCGTTGACCACATTCGGAGTTTCAACAGGAGGTCAAATTCAATTTCACGGCTTTAATCATGTCTTGAGTCTTGTTCTTGAGCCCAACAATTGTCGATTATCGTGCCACGAGGTGTTGGAGTGATATACACACTTTGCATTAGGATTGTATTTTAGAGAGGAATTGTTGGCGTCTTGAGGAGGATCCTCAAAGTAAGCTCTCTTTCAACATGTGTTGCAATGCTTGCAAAAATGGCATGTTAATCTTTGTGAAGCTGTCTTTGTGGCGCATTACAGCTCTGCGTTGTCTCGTTAAGGTTCTTGTTGGAGTAGGATTGGAATAACAACTTCCCCAGTTGAGTCGATCAATTTTGACCGGCTCTTGACCATACACCACATTGGCTTCTTTCTTGCCAAAGATCTCTTGGCGTTTGAAGATGACTCTACTGTATTTTCCGCTCTTGATTCCGGCTTGAATCGTTAGCTGTCGATGTCATTTCGGTGAATCCGTGAAGAGTTTCAATCGGATGATTGAATAATGGGCTGTCGGTGTTCCATAAACATATAAACAAATTTCCACTTGGACAAGGGTGGTTGAACTCTGCATGCTAGATCTCTCATTTACGAGCATATTCTTTGAACTTCTCGTCACGACCCATAGACATGCTCTTGGTTGCATGCGGTCGGTGCTAATTCAACATTGTCTTGTCTTGCTTGTAGAAAGTGTATCGGTGAAGACGACTTTGTAGGTTTTTGTATCGCAAATGTGCGGATAGCGAGTCGCCACCGACTTTTCTTTTATCAATTAAGGGAAGGTAAAAATGCAGAAAAAGACCTTCGTTAGATTACGAGTAAGGAGAAGGTTATGAAAAGGGAAGGTATTAGCACCCTTTTCCATCCGTAGTTATCTACGGGCTCTTAATTGCTCTTAGATCACTTTAAAATTGTGCTTTGCTGTGTTTGACAAAATGTTTTGAAAAGGCATTTCGCTTTGAATTTCTAATGATTCATGTAGGAATGTATACAAAGTGTTAGGAAATGTTTCGTTTTGAAAAGAGTTTGAACTTTGACAAAAGTGTGTGGTGTGAAAAGTATTTTGATAGAGCAAGCAACTAAAGTCTTATTACTACTCGAATTGGTCGTTTTCGTGTTATTCTCGTTCCTTTAGAATAGCGCTATCCATACCATTAGTTGGTAGGTAACCTATTAGATTGGATATGAGGACACTCGAAGGGACATCGGATGGTCATAGAAAGCAACTTGTAGGAAGTATCCTAGCACATTCGAAGGACTATCATCATTTTCGTGGCGACAATCGAGGTCAAGATCATGTATTCGTGGCGACATCGTGGGTCTATGATCTTTGTATCGAAGGGACTATGATAATTTGTTTTGAAAGCAGCGGTGCTAGAATACCTCTACGTTCGAGGACATGACCATTTATCGTAAAGGCGCGAGAGAATTACCTAAGGGGTGCATGTGTGAAAAAGTGTGTCAATTCGGATATTTTATCTTGAAAATTATGAGTGGTCTATGTTCAATTTTATCTTGCCATACGCTAATTACTAGCGGTTTATTAAATTAAATGCGGAAAGATAAATCCTCGCTATTACATGGCTTTGGGGCAAATACATAATTGGAAGTGCGGAAAATAAAAGTCCTATTTAAACTATTACATCCATATGCAATTACAAAATATGAAAAGCGATAAAATTGTCAGAAGCGGAATAACTGTGAGGATGAAAAATCGGAAAATACGAGAAATTGAATAAGAGGAAAATGTTAGTAAAAATAGTAATTTTGAATGAGAAAAATGTTTTATGTTAGAAATAACATCAATATGCTAAAATAATTTTTGGGATTTTTGGAGTTAATTTAATAAATAAAAATCAATTAAAAGTGATTTAAATGATAAAATAAATTAAATTAAATATGCATGCAAAAATAATATTTTAATTTTGTAAATTAAATAAACATTTTTCTGATGTGTTTGCAAAAAATAAATATTTTTGGTATTTTTTAAATGCATGATAAAAATTATGAAAGATAAATTAAATTGTATGGAAATATTAAAAGAAAATATGAAAATAGAAGAAACTTGCAAACTTGTAAAAATCAAATGCCATGGCTGGGAATTGAACTCAGGACATCTGGGTGAAAAGCGCGCAGCCTTGCCAACTGAGCCACCGTGTACACGTGTTATGGAAACGGAGCGAATGGCTTGTAAACGAGTGTCACCCCCTGATTGCCCAGAATCATGCGCCAACCATCATCTTCTTCGTTTTGAATTTTTGAAAAGATAGCGTCGGCCTCAATGCGACGCTATAGTCCCTGCATTTTCCAAAATCAAACACAAGCAATATAAATGACATTCAAGGGCATGGTTCGATTGGAAACATCGTTCTGAACACGATGGTGGTGGTCTTTTGGTCCAATTTATCCGTTTTAAGGAAACCCTAATTCGAGACCGAAAACCCTAGCAATGGTAATTCGTGTTTTAGGCCATGGAAATTCAATCAAACTGCCCAGAAAGCTTCCAAGCTTCGTTCTAAACACAAAAACAACAAAACATGTAATAATGCATGAGAATTGAAAATCGATTTTGGAAAAAGTGTGACAAACCAAAATCGTGTTCTTGTGATTCTTGATGTTTTTGGACAATGTAAAGGTCTGGAACGCTTCAAGGGATGTCAAGGCGTGTTTGGATCCTTAAAACCAATTGAAACAAAATGGAACAAGGGCTCTAGTTACATGAAAGGCACGGTTTTTTGACTTTTAGGTTAGGGTTTTTGAGGCAATTTTTCTGTTCTCATTCATGTGATATGCTTTGTATATTTATAATGGATGAAAATTGAGCTGATTTGAGGAACAAATAATCATCAATCAATGCAAAGATAATTTGATTTTGTACAAAATCAAATATTATCTTTTTTGATCAATTTTCATCAATTCCTTGCCAAATCAAACCAATTTCGAAATTGCGGCTTTTGGTGAGTTTCTTGGACCTCGGATGAGAGAAAAATCAATTTGCATTTAATTTTGATTTTATACCTTATTTTTAATTTAATTTGTATTTAAATGAATAAAATCCAAATTAAATAGAAAAATAAAGTTAAAATCGTGGCATTGGACTTGGATGTTCCAAATTGTATAAGGAACAAGTTTGAATGAAGAAAAACTAGGCCCGTTTGCAAAATTTTGATTTTTACAAGTATCTCTCTTTGTGCACTTCTTCAAAATTGCCCAACTTGCACAAGGTGTATTTTGCTCAATTTTCCACATTTTTTAGTGTTCTTGGGCTTTTTGGAAAGCCCTATGAGTCCTCTAACCAACCTCTTTGGTTTCATCTTAATTGGAGTTTCCATGCTGAATATATCTTCAAAACAAAATGTTGACTTTTTGTTGACTTTGAAAAAGACCTGTAATGTTTTGGTCCATACCTTCCAAATGAAGCATTTTTTGAACATTCTTGAGAGACATGAAGTTGTAGAGAATTGAATTTCCTTCAAAACAAGAGCTGGTGGAAAAATTTCTGAGAAAGTATGAAGAAGTTATGCTCAGTCAAAGTTTGGTTGACTTTTCACTAAGAAACCCTAATTTAGAAAGTTTGACTTTTGAGCAAATCTTGAGTTTTCTTGATGAATCATGATCAACCCTTGATAAAATGATGAATGTAACTTCAAAATGAGGATGTTGACCAAAAATCATGAAGTTTGATTGTATGTTGACCACAGTTGACTTTTGTCAATACTTGATTTTCGACCATCGAGCAATTATGCGAGGAAACTTGACTTGTGAGGCTTGAAACTTGACATGGAGAATCTTTGAAGCATATGAGGAGGCATGAAGACCATTGGAGATGTTAGAAGTCCATCTTGATCGAGAATCACCAAACCCTAGTTTGGGTTGATTGTCTAGGAGAGGGTTGTCGATCGACCCTTGAGGAATCCTTGGTATGGGTGTATGAAATGTCTTGAGAAGTAGGAGGAAAATTTTGGGGTATGACTGCCCTGTTCAATCTTCTTGTCTTGGAAGGGTCATATTGGCATGCTTGCCTTCGTAACACAGAGGTAGAGATGATTGAACACTCGGTACACGAAAATTTGCACTCATTGCTTGGTGATGTGAGGAATGGGCTTCGGATGCCATTCGTAGAAGTTAGAGACTCCTTTGGGGAATGAGTCGTGCGCTAGACTCGATATTGTTGATAGGAGGCGGCGGGGATGGGCTTAAGATGCCATCTGGAAAGACGATCTTTGGGGGTGGTGTATGCTAGGCTCGGTAGATGTTACGAAGTGGAAGGAGCATGGAGATGGGCTTAAGATGCCATCTGGAGAAATCGTATGTTGACTTCGTGCTCATCTTTGAATGAAGTTATTGGTTTGTATTGGTTTTTAACCAAATATGCGACGATACGAAAGTGGAAAAATGTTGACAAGTAGTTGGAGATGGGCTTAAGATGCCATCGAAAGCCCAGATAAATACGTTAGACTACTGTAGTTCTTTGTTGATAATAAGAAGAGTCGAATAATAGATCTTCGTCTTGACTACTACGAGGATAGTAGTTGGCAAAGGTGGATGACTTCCTGTTGTGCTTGGTATTGATCGATACACATTATCGGAGGATAACTTGTGATCGTTCGAGATAGTTTTCTCGTCTAACTTGTATTAATCACGGATCCGTTGTCGGTGGACAGCAAGGCGATCGTTCGAGATAGTTTTCCGTCGGCCGGGCATTAATCTTGGACCTGTTTGCGTCAGAAGTGATTTTCACCTGTTTTGGAGAAAACAAGAGAAACTTTGATAGAATACTGTTAGTCTTATGCAAAGTATGATGCATGACGATGTGTATGAATGACATATGCATATATTATGACTTTATGAGAAATGTATGAATGATAGATGTTGTGGTATTTCAAAACATATCCATCTTGAAGGAGATTCAGATGTTACGCGAGGATTTCGACTTACATTTGGGGGGAGCGGATGGAGACCCTGAGAAGAAAGAAAACTTTGATTCCTCCGATGCACTATCTGACCAAGTCTTGGGCCTAGATATTGTTGAGGATGGTGGAGATCGAGAAACACGTTGTCGAGGATCTCATACACAGACCCTGATGGGGAGAGTCTGGGAGGTACTCTGTTGGGGATCTTGCGTGTAAATCCTGCTGGAGAGTATTTGATAGTTGCTTGGAGACCGGGTTAGAAGAATCTGGAGCCCGTTGACATCTCTAGCTGAGGAATAAAAGATGTAGGTTTCCTCCGATGCACTATCTGACCAAGTTTCAGGTCTGGACACTGCTGCTGGAGAAAGGGGAATTATTGAGAGATATCTTGTTGGGGATGAATCCCTCGGTAGGGATGAAATGTTATTGCTTAGGCGATGTAACCTGACTTTAGTTGAGTGGATTCCTTGCTCGAGTTCACCTCTACTCATTGGGGAAGGTTTATGGTGGTGACACCTCTGTGGGGATCATGTTACGTGGGAAATGTTGGTGACTTTCGTCGTCATCTCGACTCCGGAACTGTAATTACTTTGTTATGTTTACTTTTAGCATGTTTGTGACTAGATTTTTATTGTCAAATGCATCTAATCATTCAAAGCAAGCGTTGGACTTTATGCAAGCGACAACGACAAAATTGTAAAGGGAAAGAAACTTGTATTTATTTGAAAGGTGGCGTATGGCCAGTAGTGCATATCAAGAAGTAAAAGCTATCGCGGAAACAATCTCGTTAAGTTCCAACTATGCTAGTACTCATATATTTCAACTATCTCATCTCCTTGTTGTCGGTAGAAAGTGAATGGATTGATTTTGCCATTTGAATCTTGAACGATAGTAGTGCGGAAGAAAGTGATCTAGGCGAGACATAGTAATGCGCTTAAATCTAACTTTTGCCTAGACCGCCCTTTGGGTTTTGATCTACCGGGATACCCTTTTTTGTCAAGCGCCATTGCGGGTTTTGACTTGCAGGGTGTACATTTTTGTATATATCCTTAATTTTGCCCGAACCTCTTTGGTTCGCCGGATGCTCTTATTTTGCCTAGGCGATCGACCTAGCGGGTCTCGTTTAAGCGTAGTATTTTTGACCATGCTGCGTTCACGGGGTGTGAAGTCTTCACCATCCATGGTGCTAAGTATCATAGCTCCGCGAAAATCTTGTTTTGACTACAAATGGTCCCTCGTGGGTGGGAGTCCATTTGCCCATGGGATCACCTTGTGGAAGAATGATGCGCTTGACTACTAGATCACCGACTTGGTAGACTCGGTGCTTGACCTTCTTGTTAAATGCTACGATCATTCGCCGATAGATCATCCATGGCGGATGGGCGAGTCGCTTCTCATCAATCAAGTTAATCTGGTCAAGGCGATGGATCGATCGCCTTCGCCTAACTCTGCGTCTGGAGGACTACGGTTGAGGTATCTGAACCTCGATAGGTGGGGCCCTTCCATACCGTATACAAGAGAGAAGGGGTTGCCCACTGTTGATGTTAATCTTGTAGTGCGATAACCATGAAGAAAAATGGTAACATCTCATGCCAATCTTTGTAAGTCACTTGTCATCTTTTGTATAATCTTCTTAATGTTCTTGTTGGCGGCTTCCTGCGTCATTCATCTTAGGCCGATAAGGAGAAGAGTTGTGATGTTTGATCTTGAGCTGCGTGCGAGTTCGGTGATCATCTTGTTGTTGACATTAGAGCCGTTATTGTGATAATCCTTTCGAGTGTGCCATGAAGCGGATAAGAATGTGTTTGAAGAATCGAGCCACTACATTCTTAGTAACGGATGCAAGCGAATGCTTCTACCCTTTGAAATAATCAATTGCCAGGATGAAGCGATGACCATTGGAAGGTGGGCTTGATTTCTCCAATCATGTCAATGCCCACATTGCAAAATGCCAAGGAGCATTAGAATATTGAGTCTTTGAGAACGTGCACTTTGTCGGCATATATCTGGCACTTGTGACAAGATCGAGCATAGCGGTGACAATCAGCTTCCATGGTGGACCAATAGTAACCAGTTCTCAGAATCTTCTTAGCCATCGTATGTCCACTAGAGTGGGTACCAAATGCGCCTTCATGTAACTCTTCCATGATACGTTCCGCTGTTTTCCGGTCTATACAGCAAAGTAAGCACAAGTCGTGGTTGCGCTTGTATAAGATGTCGTTGCTGAGGAAGAATTTTGATGCAAATCTTCTTAAGAACTTCTTATCGTTGACAGATGCCCCTGCGGGATATTCCTGAGTCTCAAGATACCTCTTCACGTCATAGTACCAAGGTTTCTCTTATGTGTCAAGTTCACAACAATATGCTGGTTCGTCAAACCTCTCAATGATGATCTGGGGAGCCTCGTTGTCCCATCTGACCTTGAACATGGACGACATAGTAGCCAATGCGTCTGCCTACTGATTCTCTTCTCGTGGAATATGATTGAAAGTGATCTCTTCGAAGTAGGGGATCAGACTCAGAACATGCTCTCGATACGGAATGAGATTCGGATGCTTCGTATCCCATTCTCCCTTAATCTGGATGATCACTAAAGGTGAGTCTCCGTATACTTGCAAGAACTTGATTCTTAAGTCAATAGCAGCTTTAATACCCATGATGCACGCTTCGTATTCGACCATGATGTTAGTGCAGCTGAAACATAATCTGGCGGTGAAAGGTGTGTGTCCACCTGTAGGAGATGTAATGATGGCGCCAATGCCATTGCCAAGTGCGTTTGAGACTCCATCAAAGACCATGGTCCATCGGGATCCTTGTTCAGGTCCTTCGTCGGGGCCTGGTTCTTCACAATCCATAACTAGTAAAACATCTCCGTCTGGAAATTCGAACTGCATAGACTGATAGTCATCTACGGCCTGATGAGCCAAATGATCGGCTACTACACTTCCTTTGATCGCTTTCTGAGAGGTGTACTGGATGTCGTATTCGGTCAAGATCATTTTCCATCTTGCTATTCTTAGGAGAGCTGGTTTCTCAAATATGTATTTTATCGGATCCATCTTGAAATCAACAAGGTAGTGTGGTCAACATATCTTGTCTTAGTTGGCGAGCAGCCCAAATAGCGTTGCAAGTTTTCTCATTTGTGGTATCTTATTTCACGATCGGTAAACTTTTGCTAAGGTAGTATATTGCGTGCTCTTTTCGACCGGACTCGTCATGTTGCCCCAACACACCCCATTGAGTTCTCTAATACGGTCAAGTACATGATAAGAGGTCTTCCTTGATGCGGCATCGAATGGGAGGATTACATGGGTATTCCTTGATTTTGTCAAAAGCGATCGGCAATCGTGGTTCCATTCTACCACTTGATCTTTCTTTAGTAACTTGAAGATTGGCTCACAGTAGCGATTAGGTGTGCAATGAATCGGCAATGTAGTTCAATCGGCCAAAAAACCTCTTCCTTCTTAGTGTGGTGGCATCTCTTGAATAGATTTAACCTTGGCGGGTCAACTGAATACCTTTTCCACTAACGACAAACCTAGGAGTTCGGATCGACTCGAAGGTGCACTTGTTAGGATTAAGTCTCGATCTGTACTTCTTCAATCATCAAATAGTTTACGCAAATGATCAAGATGTTCTTCTTGGTTTGTGATCGAGCTATCATGTCGTCGGCGTACACCTCTATCTCGTGATGAATCATGTCATGAAATAATGTCACCATATGCGATAAGTGGCGTCCGCGTTCTTTAGTCGAGCGGCATAACCTTGTAGAAAGTGCCCGTATATGTAGTAGTCTTCTCCATGTCTTGAGGCCATTTTGATCGATTGTAATCGGAGAAACCATCCATGAAGGAAAACCTTATCTTTGGCGGTGTTGTCAACCAGAACATCAATATGAGGAAGTGGGAAATCGTCTTTCGGACTCGCTTTGTTCAGATCTTTGTAATCCACACACATTCGTACCTTGCCATCCTTCTTGGGCACAGGCACCACATTAGCAACCTTTGTGGATAAAGTATGACTAAGCCGGCGTTGAAGCGCTTCATTGACTTTGCTTTTCTCGACATCTCGGGGCCTCACTGCCAGACATACGCTTCATAGGGAGAAATCCTTCCTTTGTCGGCAACCGGTGCACCACAATATCAATGTCTAAACCCGGCATGTCTTCGTATGACCAAGCAAAAACCTCAATATAGTCACGTAGCATCTGAACCAATCTTCCTTTAACACTGTTCTCAAGACCTGCTCCTATCTTGATCTCTTTTCTGTCTTCGTCAGTACCCAAATTCACAACCTCAACTTGCTCTTCGTGTGGCTATATAACTCATTCTTCTTGTTGTAGCAGTCGGACAAGTTCTCCTGGCACATCACAATCTTCCTCACCTTCTTCTTCGGCTTGGTAGATCGGACTATCGAAGTCATATTTAGCAATGGCATATTTTTATCAGCGAGATTGAGTGATTACGCGATTGTATCACGTGGGTGTGTAAGAAACACGTAGCTTTTGAAGGGGTGATAAAGAAAACAAACAACAATTGAATGCAAAAGTCCAACGATTTTATTGAATGAAAATATGCAAATGACGGATAATAACCCTCACAGCGAGCCATGAGGCCGGGCAAGGCACTAGGCTTTAGAGTTTATTGTTCAAAACCTAGAAAATCTGGTGCAAAACAAAACAAGAGCAATTACTCTGTCTAAAGGAGATTGGTATAGCGTCTTGATCTTCCAATTCTTGAGCCCATTTACGGGTTGGGAAGATCCACTTCGATGTCGAAGTCGTTCTTAGCATGGATTCCACTCCATAAAGGAAGTTGGATTCCGCATCTTGACCTTTGATGGTAAAGCCTAAACGGTAAAGGAAGATCGGGGACCCCATAGTACTATTTCCTTCTTCAATGACGAGCATCTTTGGTGAGGCCATCCTAAGCGGACTTCGTAACTTTCGGGAGTGCGGGAGATTCCAGGCGTGACTCGGGAATTGTTTCAAAAGCTTGAGTCTCGTAGAATTCACCCTCCACCTCGAGGTATCGGAATGGTTGTAGATGACCATATACTCTCTTCACACATCTTGTGACAACCTTCCCTTTCACGGGTACTTGATTTCGATGTAAGGTAGAAGTAATAGCGTCCCCGTGTATCCAGGGTCAAGTAGGCAAGAGTAAGGGACGGATGTCCATGACAAAAGTAGAGTCGAAAGTGCAGGAACCGACTTTGTGGTAGAAGTGAGCTCTCAAATCTTGTTAGCTTAGAACCATCAAAAGCTCTCACAATTATGTCCTTTGGGTTTGAACCAACCCTTCAACATCAAGTCGATCAAAGCGGTCTTGGAAGGATATTGAGAGCAAAGCGGTATCAACAAAACATGCGACAATGTAATGCCCTTGCACTCAACGAGAGATGTGCAAGGCTTTGTTGTGTTCCTTTCGGAGTCAAATCGACATCGAGAGAAGCCTAGGCCATTGTTGGCGGCCAGGCTAGCAAACTTCAAGCGGTCGATAGTGTCTTGCGATGCGTGAGCATTCTTCATAAACTTCACAGGCGTTAGCATGAGCCTCGAAACCTGAAGCGAGCAAGCATGGAGATCTTGGGCGGGGTTTGTCCCATTGTTCCACAACATTGTAGTCACTCTTCTTGATAATCTTGAATTTCCTCCATTTCTCGTTTGGAGGTGTCTTGACAACTTCCTTTGGTACTTATGGTGGCGGGATGAGTCATTGGTTCTTTCCTCTAGCTTGGGGAATGGGTTGAATAAGCGGAATGTTTGATCGCAATGTCTTTTGGAGGAGATTTACGGAGAATACTCTTCCGGTTCTGGTCACCTTACTGGATCCGGTGATGTTGTCAATATCAGGAATGATAGCTTCAATAGTAAGATTTTCAATGGTCAGAGGGTCTTGCTTGACGCCATGATAGTAGACATCAGATCCATAATTCCAAGGAATAGCTTTGTCAGAGGAATATGGGCTGGTGCAGGAGAAGTAATGATGAGAGGTGCCACCAGCGCAGGATCAGTGAGAGGAAATCCTTCTAGTGTTAACATCAGTGTAGTCTTCTGGGAAGTCGTCACCCCATCCGGTTACCTTAACATTTTCAATAGGAATCTTGTAGCTCTCAGGAACATTGTATTTCAACGTGTAATCAAACTTTCCACTTGCCTTCCCCAAGGTATCCCATGGACTCGGTGTAGCTTCATTCACATCTTCGGTCTTCAGTTTCTTAGACATATCTTCACACAGACTCTCCACAGGCGGTTTTAGGAATAGTATTTCACGGTTACCCATCATGCACTGAACACGTCTTCTCAACCAAGCACAACCATCAGGTGCAGATGGGCACCAATGGCAATTCTCTGGCATCACAGGTTGACACGGCTTGTAAAATTCTTCTTAAGTCATCGGAGGAATGGTCAGTCATCTATGTTGAAAACATAAGTATCTTCTCCAACGACATTGGAACTCTTGTCATGGTTAGGCATGGGCGTTGATCACATTTGGAGTCTCAGCGGGAGGATCAAACTCAATCTGCTTAGCTTGATCATATCTTGAATCTTGTTCTTGAGCCCAACGTTGTCGATGTCGTGCCACAGGCTATTAGAGTGGTAAGCACACTTAGCATTAGGATTATATCTCGGAGAGGAAGTGTTGACACTACGAGGAGGATCCTCAGTAATCGACTCGCTTTCAACATGTGTTGCAAGGCTTGCGACAATGGCATGTTGATCTTAATAAGCTATCTTCGTGGCGCGTTACGCTCTGCGTTGTCTCGAGGTTGTCTTGATGAGTTGGAGATCTGGCTGCCCCACAGTTGAGCACGGTCGGTCTTGGCTCGGCTTTTCGACCATACAGCATTAGCTTCTTTCTTACCACCAAAGATCTCTTTGCGGCATTTGAAGATGACTCTACAGATCTTTCCGCTCTTGATACCGACGATGCGCTCTCTATCCATATCATTCGGTGAATCCGGTGAAGAGTTTCCAATCGGATGATTAAAGAATGGGCTATTAGTGTTCCGTAAACATATCAACCAACTCCCTATTGGACAAGGGTGGTTGAACTACTGCTAAATCTCTCCATTTACGAGCATACTCTTTGAACTTCTCGTCACGACCCATAGACATGCTTTGTAGTTGCATGCAGTGGGTGTCAATTGACATTACTCATCATGCATGAAAGCATCGCTAAGTCACTCCAATGCGGATATGGTCATTCTCTGGCGATAATACCACTCAAGCGAGTTCGGACAAACTCTCTTGAAAATAATGCATCCTGACCTTCATCATCGATTGGGGTTGATCCTCGAACATAGGACTTCAAATGCGACTTGGACAAGAAATGCCATCATACTTGGCAAAAGTAGGAACCTTGAACTTGGGAGGAATCACCACACCAGGGACGAGACTCAAATCATCAAAATTCAGCCCGGACATCTTCAGGTTTTCCACAGCATTCAGACGGTCTTCAACTTGCTTGTACTTGTCATCTTCATATGAGTACTGGCTATAGTCAGAGCGATCCTCTCTCTCCTTCTCAGGCTCACGCTGGTCATCTTCATTACCCTTGACCTCCCTCATCCTTGACACTTCCTTAAAGGCTCTGTCCGGCTAACCACTTTAGGACCACCTTTGTAGCGTCGCCCATGTTGAGAAGACCAACAACCTTCTTCTTCATTGATGAGCTTCTTGGATCTTCTTGGCCTTGGACCAAGCTAGTGAACATCTCTTGGCCCAGGCATTACGAGCACGGAGATCTTTGTGAGGCATTCGAGAGCCATTTACGCTAAAATAAATAGCGAGAGAATGAGAAAACCAATCTTCGATGTACCTGTGATGCAATGCTATGCTATGATATGCGATGTTTATGCAAATGCAATGCAATGTTTTCAAGGACCTTAGAGATTTAAATTTGTTAAACAAGCAATGAACAAACATTTATTAGTTCTCTTTTTATTCTTTTTCTTTTTAAGTACAAAAGATAGTTTAAAATAATAAAAGAAAAGCATAAAAATCCTAAAGCTCTAAGTCTCCCATGGGCGCTTCCTCTTGGTGCCGAGGTAGGCGTTGATGTTTCGCTCCTCGTGAAGTAGCTTGGTCAACTCTAAGACTTTCTTTTCACTTGCATAACACTGAGCTTCAAAAGTATCCCTTTCTTCTTTGAGCTGAATCCAGGATCTCTTCAAGTCTTCAAAATCGGTAGGCATGTCGGGATGAAGAATAGTATAGGTCGTCACCTATAACAGTTCTATAATTCTTGGTAAAAGCAGTGAATGGCATCATGAGGTTTTGAGCTCGAGCTCGCACCCATTTGAGGTAAGGTTCCCAAGGAATGGAGTTACGGTGCCCCAAAGTCTTGGTATCGTCTTCTTTACCATGCCCCAGCATGTATGAACCTTAAATCGGTGATGCAGGAGATCATGGTTGTGTCGAACACAACATCTTGGAGAAGCATATCATGAGGACCATCTCTTGAGCAAAACCAAAGCGATGTAGAGCTAGAGAAGGGTTGTAAGTAATACCTCCCTTATACCAAGTAGTGGTACATTAGAAATTCTCCTGGCGCTCAATGAAGGTGAAATCCTTTTGAGAGAAAATATTCCAACGGATATCTGAATGAGAGAGTGACATTAACCTCTGAGACCACTTCAATCTTTGTTCGTTCTTCAAAACTGATGGAGGAAGGTGCGAAATAAACCACCTGGAAAGTAACGGTATGCAACACATGAGAGTTCCTTGTCTCTTAGTAGTACGAGTGTGGAGAGAATGTAGGATGTCTCCAAGTAAGGTAGGCACCGGATTACGGGTAAGAAACAACTTGATGGCGTTGACATCTATGAATTGATCCGAGTTAGGAAATAGAACCAAACCATAGATTAGCAAGGACACAATATCTTCAAATGCATGGAAACTCATAACTTTGAGGAATTCTCGGGCTTTCTTAATTAGGAACTTAGCAAGTAAACCCTTAACTCCGCTTCTATTTTCCCAATTGGCTTCAATGTCTGAGCGCTTAAGATGTAAGGTGGATGCAATGTCTTCGTACCTAGGAACCTTTTCTAAATCGTTGAATGGCATTTGGTCAGAATAGGTATCCCAGTAGCTTAGAGAACTCTTCAAGGTAGGAAAGCGATAATCAGGAATGTAAAGCAATGGTGTTTCGGATCGAAGAACTGGAATAGGACGTGCATCGTATCTTCTTCAAAACCGGAGATAACCAAATCAAGCAGATAACCATGTCTTTTGATGAACTGAGCATGGTCGGGAATCTCTGAAACCAATTCTTTGAGTTGAGAAGGTATACCCATAAAGTTGATTCGGATAGTCTTTCTAGAAGCCATAATCCCTACAAAATAGAGCAAAGATAAAATCCCTAGGTCCTTGAAATAGTTAGAAATGATATGCAATGTGATGATGTCATGATGTCATGTTTAGCACACACAAACAATTCACGCAATGAGCCTAGGTTTAAGGCTTGCAAGAGGTATAGGTGATTACCCACCAAAAGTTTGAGTTGGTTCATCACCTATAATAGTAGGGTTCTAGGAATCTCATATCATTGATCTTTCTCGTGGCGTTTATTTCAATACGACTACCAGTGGTCGACGAAAATATCCCAAAGTCGATCTTAATGGCGTAGCATCTAGTATCGACCAACCTTGGTCTACACCAAAGCCGACCATCTCACTACCTTCTAATGGCCAAGATGGGTCAATTAAGGTTCTAAAAGTTTAGTTAGTGCTTGATGACACCACGAAAGCCAAATACTATCCTAACTTGGAAATGAAGAGTATCGGGACATCAAGTGTCACACTAACGTAGCCATCATGTTGACCATTTCGATATCGTCTAGCAGTGCATAGCGATTTATTGCTACTTACCTAAAAGAAATCGGATCGGGTGTAGGATCCCACAAATATAATACCCAAGCAACCCTTAAAAGTAAAGCATACGTCAAGAAAAGTAAAGGTGATCTAGAAATCCCTAAGGCATTCTCTCTTTAGGGTGTCTCCCAGTAGTCGCCGATTACATGTCTGGTGAAGCCCGACTTTGTAGGTTTTGTATTGCAAATGTGCGGATAGCAAGAGTCGCCACCGACTTTTCTTTTATCAATTAAGGGAAGTTAAAAAGTACAGAAAAAGACCCGTTAGATTAAAGTAAGGGAGAAGGTTATGAAAAGGGAAGGTATTAGCACCCCTTTCCATCCGTAGTTATCTACGGGCTCTTAGTTGCTCTTAGATCATTTTTTAAGAAGTTTTTTCTGTGTGTTTGACAAAAATGTTTTGAAAAGGCATTTCGCTTTGACTTTGTTATGATTCATGTAGGAGTGTATACAAAGTGTTCGGAAATGTTTCATTTTTGAAAAATGTTTGAACTTTGACAAAAGTGTGAGGTGTGAAAAGTATTTGATTTGAGCAAGCAACTAAAAGTCTTATTACCTACTCAGAATGTTCGTTTTCATGTTGTTTTCGTTCCTTTAGAATAGTGCTATCCATACCATTAGTTGGTAGGTAACTCCATTCGTTGGATGTGGAATGGACATTCGAAGGGACATTGAATGGTCACAGAAGGCAACTTGTAGGAAGTATCCTAGCGCATTCGAAGGGACGATCATCACTTTTCGTAGGCAACAATCGAGGGACAAGATCATGTATTCGTAGGCGACATCGTGGGTCTATGATGTTTATATCGAAGGGACTATGATGATATGTTTGCAGGCAACGGTACTAGCATACCTCTACGTTTGAGGGACTTGACCATTTGTATTCGTAAGGTAATGAGAGAGAATTACCTTAAGGGGTGCATGTGTGAAAAGATTGTGTTGATTCAGATATATTATCTTGCAAATTATAGGTGGTCTATGTTCATTTTATCTTGCCATACATGCCTAGTTACTAGCAGTTTATAGGGTGCGGGAAATAAATTACGGAAAGTAAAGTGCGGAAAGGTAAAGTCCTACGCTATTACATGGCTTTGGGGCAATTACATAATAGGAGTGCGGAAAGTAAAAGTCCTAATTAAACTATTACATCCCATAGGAAGTTACATAATATTGAAAAGAAAAGCGAGAAAAATCGTCCGAAACGTTACAACCTGTAAGCAGATACATAATCGGAAAATGCGAGAAAATTGCATAAGAGGAAAAATGTTAGTAAAAACATGATTTTTGAATGAGGAAAAAAGTTTCAGGTTAGTAATGACAATAAGATGATAAGATTATTTTTTGGTAATTTGCTGAATCGATTTCAATAATTAAAAGCAATTAAAAGCAATTAAAAGTCAATTTAATGGTTAATTAGGAATTAATTAAAATATGCATGCAAAAATATTAATTTTAATGTCAAAAATTAAATAAGCATTTTTCTGATTAAAATGCAAAAGGAAAATATTTTTGGTGTTTTTTAAATGCATGAAAAAAATGTTTGAAGATTAATTAAATTGAATGAAAAATATTAAAAAAAATAAGAAATAGAAAAAGTTAGTTTGTAAAGCAGTAAAAAGAAACTGTCACAGCCAGGGATCGAACTCACGCCCTTTGAAGAAATCCATCAACACGTTGCCAACTGAGCTAGGCTGCTTTGGTATTAGGAATCTAGAATCAGTGGTTTATAAGCGCAAACGTGTCATGATTCTGGAATTTCAAAGCACAGTCAACGCGTGGACCCCAGGTATTATGAATGGACGAATCAGAACACGAAGAAGCGCCACGCATGCCTCGCCGGTCTCCGTTCGATCAGCAGCAGCTGGAGCCTAACTCGATCGTCTTCTCCGGCTAGCAAAACTTCAAACACGCAAAATAACAAAATAAATGGCAAGGGATACCTACCCCTAATTCGACCAATGCGAGTTCAATGGTGGTGTTAGTTCTGCCTGAAAGTTCCTGGATAAGCCGGTTCAAAGCTAACAGTGCAAGAAACCCTAAACATGGCAAAACGCGATTTGGACGTTCAAGCTTATGAACGATGGCCCAGATACTGTCTATCATGTCTCATGATCACATTAGAATGGTTAGTTTCGATTAAAACACACAGATATTAAAAATTCGAATTCAAGAAAAATATGATTATGTATGTTCATATATGGCTCGATTCATGCAGTTTCAACCATGGATAATGATGTGTACTTACTCCAAATTACCTCAGGAACACAATGGAGTGATTGAGAGTGGCTGAAAATAAGAATTTGATTTTGCCAACTTTTGAGAAAAATTTGAGAAAATAGGGTTGTTTCAAGAGGCTAGGGTTTTGTCCTTGGTCTTTGTGAATGTGTTGTGTATTTATAGAGTGAAGGATTGAAGCAAACACAATGAAAAAAGATATCATCTTCAATGCAAAAATATTTTCTCTTTAAATTCAAATCAAATCTTTTCAAAATTTGATTTTTCCTCCCTTGAATGAGCTAACACAAATTTGGCAAGTTGTGTGGGCTTCCTTGGTCCTCAAGCTTGATAAAAAACCAACCCAACTTAAATTATACCTTGTTTTCATATTTTATTTAATTTAAATTTGAATTAAATGCTTTTAAATTCAAAAATAAATCAACAAAATAGCAAGTGGTCGTGGCAAGGCATCAAGTGCTCTCAAATAATATTATGATCAAGTTTGGATCATAAAATAATAGGCCCATTTGGAAAAAATTGGATTTTGTCAGATATTTTCCTTTGTGCAATTCTTCAAAAATGCCCAACTTGTACAAGGTGTATCTTGCTCAATTTTTAACATTTTTGAGTGTTCTTGGAATTTTTGGAAAGCTCTAGATGTCCTCTAAACAACCTCTTTGGTTTCATCTCAGTTGGAGTTTCCATGCTCAATATCACTTCAAACAAAAAGTTGACTTTTTGTTGACTTTGAAAAGGACCTGTAATGTTTTGATCCATATCTTCAAAATGATGCATTTTCTGACCATGCTTGTGATACATGAAGTTGTAGAGAATTGAATTCTTTTCAAAATGAGAGGTGGTGGAAAAATTTCTGATAAAGTATGAGAAAGTTATGCTCAATCAAAGTTTAGATGACTTTTCCCTAGAAAACCCTAATTTGGAAAGTTTGACTTTTGATCAAATCCTGAGTTTTCTTGATGAATCATGATCAACCCTTGATCAAATGATGAATATCAATACAAAATATGGATGTTGACCAAAAATCATGAAGCTTGACTGTATGTTGACCACGGTGACTTTTTGTCAATCTGTGATTTTCAACCATCGAGCAATTGTTTGAGTAAACTTGACTTGTAAGGCTTGAAACTTGACATGGGATTCTTTGAAGCATATGAGGAGGCATGGTGACCATTGGAGATGTTGGAAATCCATCTTGATCTGATAATTGCCAAACCCTAGTTTGGGTTGATTGTCTAGGGGAGGGTTTGTCTGATCAACCCTTGAGGAATCCTTGAGTATGGATGTATGAAATGCCTTGAGAAGTGGTAGGGAAAATTTTGGGGTATGAAAGCTTCCCCTGTTCAATCTTATTGTACTGGAAGGGTTAGATTGGCATGCTTGCCTTTCGTGACCCGGAGGTAGAAGATGATTGAACACTCGAGTACACCTGAAAATTTGCACTCGCCGTTGATTGATGATGCGAGAATGGGCTTACAGATGCCATTTGGAGAAGCTGGAGACTTTACTGGGGGATGAGTCGTACGTTAGACCCAAGAATGTCGCCTGAATAGGAGATTCGTCGGAGATGGGCTTAAGATGCCATCTGGAGAGATTGATGCCAAGGATTGAGCCGTACGCTAGGTTCTGCAGATGTTCCTGAAGGTAGAAAGGAGCACGGAGATGGGCTTAAGATGCCATCCGGAGAGAGTCGTACGTTAGACTTCGCGCTCGTCTTTGAATGAAGTTATTGGTTTGTATTAGTTTTTAACAAAATATGCAGCATTCTAAAAGTGGAGAGAGATCGACAAATAGTCGGAGATGGGCTTAAGATGCCATCCAAGGCAACTGAGTCGTACGCCAGACTCTGTAGTTGCTGTTGATGATAAGAGAGAGTCAGAATAAATCTTCGTCTTGATTATTCTGAGAGGATAATAGTCGGCAGAATGTGGATAGCTTCCCTGTTGTGCTTCGGGTGTTGATCCAATGCTTGTTGTCAGAGGACAACCTGGGTGGTCGTTCAGATAGTTTTCCCGTCTTGTTTCAGGTGTTAATCTTGGATCTGTTGTCGGAGGACAACTAGGGCGGTCGTTCAGATAGGGTTTCCCGTCTGGCTTCGGGTATTAATCTTGGACCTGTTGTTTCAGAAGTGATTTTCACCTGTTTTGGGGAAAACAAAAGAAACTTTGATAGAATATGGTTAGTCTTAGATTTATGATGCATGATGTAATGTGTATGAATGATATATGCATAAGTTATGGCTTTTATGAAGAATGTATGAATGATAGATGTTGTGGTATTTCGAAACATATCCATCTTGAAGAAGATGAGGATGTTCTGCTTGGGGATCCCTGGCTTCTGTTTGGGGACGAAATGGATGGAAATCCTGCTTTTGAAGGAGGAGAAAGATATCCTTGATTCCTCTAATGCACTATCTGACCAAGTTTCGAGCCTAGATACTATGCTGCTGAGGATGGTAGAGGCAAGGATGTACCTTCTGAGGATCTCGTGCTTAGACCTATTTGGGAAAACTTAAGGCGCCTCTTGGGGATCTTGCGCATATATCCTACTTGAGAGTATTTGATTGTCATTTGGGAGACATGGCTAGAAGGATCTGGAGCCCGTTGAAACCTCTGACTGGGGAATAAAAGATGTGGATTTCCTCCGATGCACTATCTGATCAAGTTTCGAGTCTGGATATTGTTGCCGCCGGAGGAATGATGATTTCTGAGAGATATTCTGCTGGGGATATATATCTCTGCTGGAGATGAACCGTTATTGCTCGGAGGCCCGATGTAGAGGTTCAAGCTGGTTGGGATCACTGCTCGGGGACTAACGTGATGAAGCTTGGAATGTCTGGACTAGTGGAGGAAAATGTGTACTCCACTGGGGAAGGTTTGTAGTGAGCGACACCTCTGTGGGGATTGTACTCTGCAGGGGAACGTATTGTTGACTTTCGTCGTCATCTCAATTCCTAGAGCCTGTAGTAATTATCCTTGTTCGTTCGCTTTTCGCATGTTTGTAAGTAGATATTTATTGTCATATGCATATAATCATTCAAAGCAAACGTTGGACTTTATGCAAACAACGATAGTGAAAATTGTAAAGAGAAAGAACTTGTATTAATTTGAAAGGTGGCGTATGGCCAAGTAGTTTGTACACAAGAAAAGTAAAAAGCTATGCGGAAACAATCTCGTTAAGTTTCAACTATGCTAGTACTCATATATTTCGACTATCTCATCTCCTTGCTGTCAGTAGAAAGTGAGTGAATTGATTTTTGCCATTTGAATCTTGAATGCTGATAGTAGTAGTCTGGAAGTAGGTGATTTGGACAAGACATAGTCGTACGCTTAAATCCCTAACTTTTGCCTAGACCGCCCTTTTCGGGTTTTTAGTCTACTGGGATACCGTTTTTTGCCCAAGCCGCCTTTGTAGGTTTTCGACTTGCCGGGTGTACATGTTTTGTATTTATCCTTAACTTTTGCCCGAACCATTTTGGTTCGCCAGGATGCCCTTATTTTTGCCTAGGTCAGTCGGCCTAGCGGGTCTCATTTATGCTTAGTATTTTTTGACTATGTCTGCGTTCACAGGGTGTGGGAAGTCTTCGCCATCCATAGTGCTAAGTATCATAGCTCTGCCGAAAAATACTGTCTTGACTACAAATGGTCCCTCATAGGTGGGAGTCCATTTGCCCCTGGGATCACCTTGTGGAAGAATGATGCGCTTGACTACTAGATCACCGACTTGGTAGACTCGGTGCTTGACCTTCTTATTGAACGCTCTGATCATTCGTTTCTGATAAATCTGTCCATGGCAGATGGAAGCGAGTCGTTTCTCGTCGATCAAGTTTATCTCGTAAAGGAGAGTCTGGATCCATTCGTCTTCGCCTAACTCTGCGTCCTGGAGGACTCTGGTTGAAGGTATCTGAACCTCGATTGGTAGGACCGCTTCCATACCATATACAAGAGAGAAGGGAGTTTCCCTTATTGATGTTCGTACTATAGTGCGATAACCATGGAGAGGCAAATGGCAACATCTCATGTCAATCCTTGTAAGTCACTGTCATCTTCTGTATGATCTTCTTAATATTCTTGTTGGCGGCTTCCACTGCGCCATTCATCTTTGGCCGATACGGAGAAGAATTGTGATGCTTGATCTTAAAATGCATGCAGAGTTCGGTGATCATCTTGTTGTTGAGGTTAGAACCGTTATCTATGATAATCCTTTCGGGAGTGCCATATCGACAGATAAGATTATGCTTGATGAATCGAGCCACAACATTCTTGGTAACAGATGCGAACGAGGCTGCCTCTACCCACTTAGTGAAATAGTCAATTGCCACAAGAATGAAGCGATGTCCGTTGGGCGGTGGGCTTGATTTCTCCGATCATGTCAATGCCCCATTCGAAAGGCCAAGGCGGTAAGAACATTCAATGGTGCTGGAGAATGCGTGCACTTTCTGCATATATCTGGCATTTGTGACAAGATCGAGCATAGCGGTGACAATCAGCTTCCATGGTGGACCAATAGTAACCTGTTCTCAGAATCTTCTTAGCCATGGTATGTCCACTAGAGTGGGTACCAAATACGCCTTCGTGTAACTCTTCCATGATACGTTATGCTGTTTTTTGGTCTACACAACGAAGTAAACACAAGTCGTGGTTGTGCTTGTATAAGATGTCGTTGTTGAGGAAGAATTTGGATGCAAATCTTCTCAAGAACTTCTTATCGTTGTCAGATGCCCCTGCGGGATATTCCCGAGTCTCAAGATACCTCTTCACTTCGTAGAACCAAGGTTTCTCTTTGGTATCAAGTTTACAACGTATCCTTGGTTCGTCAAACTTTTCGATGATGATTTGGGGAGCTTCGTTGTCCCATCGACCTTGAACATAGATGACATAGTAGCTAATCGTGCCTTGTTGATTCTCTTCTCGTGGAATGTGGTAAAAATGATCTCTTGATAGGGATCAAACTCATAACTGCTCTCGATAGGGAATGAGATTCGGATGCCGTATCCCTCGCCTTTAATCTGAGTGATTACTAAAGCTGAGTCTCCATATACTTGCAAGAACTTGATTCTTAAGTCAATAGCAGCTTTAATACCCATGATGCACGCTTCGTATTCGACCATGATGTTAGTGCAGCTGAAACATAATCTGGCGGTGAAAGGTGTGTGTCCACCTGTAGGAGATGTAATGATGGCGCCAATGCCATTGCCAAGTGCGTTTGAGACTCCATCAAAGACCATGGTCCATCGGGATCCTTGTTCAGGTCCTTCGTCTGGTCCTGGTTCTTCGCAATCAATAACTAGTAAAACATCCTCGTCTGGAAACTCGAACTGCATAGACTGATAGTCATCTACGGCTTGATGAGCCAAGTGATCGGCTACTATACTTCCTTTGATCGCTTTCTGAGAAGTATATTGGATGTCGTATTCGGTCAAGATCATTTGCCATCTTTCTATTCTTCCGGAGAGAGCTGGTTTCTCGAATATATATTTTATCGGATCCATTTTGGAGATCAACAAGGTAGTGTGAGTCAACATATACTGTCTTAGTCGGCGAGCAGCCCAAGCCAAAGTGCTACAAGTTTTCTCGAGCGGTGAGTATCTTGTTTCACAGTCGGTAAACTTTTTGCTAAGGTAGTATATTGCATACTCTTTTCGACCAGACTCGTCATGTTGCCCCAACACACACCCCATTGAATTCTCTAATACTGTCAAGTACATGATAAGAGGTCTTCCTTCGGCGGGCGGCATCAGGATAAGAGGATTCTGTAGGTACTCCTTTATTTTGTCGAAGGCGATCTGACAATCGTCGTTCCACTCCACTACCTGATCTTTCTTTAGTAACTTGAAGATTGGCTCACAAGTAGCAGTTAGATGTGCAATGAATCTGGCAATGTAGTTCAAACGTCCCAAGAAACCTTTGACTTCCTTCTCGGTGCGGGGAGCTAGCATTTCTTGAATAACTTTAACCTTGGCGGGGTCAACTTCAATACCTTTACCACTAACAACAAACCCTAGGAGCTTCCCGGATCTGACTCCAAAGGTGCACTTGTTGGGATTAAGTCTCAGTCTGTACTTCTTCAGTCTATCAAATAGTTTCGCAAATGATCTAGATGTTTTCTTGATGCGTGATCGAGCTATTATGTAAATCGACATAGACCTCTATCTCGTGATGAATCATGTCATGAAATAATGCCACCATGGGACGCTGATAAGTGGCGCCAGCGTTCTTTAATCCGAACGACATGACCTTGTAGTAGAAAGTGCCCCATTGCGTAACGAAAGTTGTCTTCTCCATGTCTTCGGGAGCCATTTTGATCTGATTGTAACCAGAGAAACCATCCATGAAGGAGAAGACCTTATGTTGGGCTGTGTTGTTAACCAGAACATCAATATGAGGAAGTGGGAAATCGTCTTTCGGACTCACTTTGTTCAAATCTCTGTAATCCACACACATTCGTACCTTGCCATCCTTCTTAGGTACGGGCACCACGTTTGCAACCCATTGCGGGTAAAGTAACAGCTAAGAAACCGATGTTAAACGCTTCATAACTTCGGCTTTGATTTTCTCTGACATCTCAAGATGCATGCGACGAACCTTCTGCTTCACTGGGAGAAAACCCTTCTTCGTCGGCAATCGGTGTACCACAACGTCAATGTCTAGACCGGGCATGTCTTCGTATGACCAAGCAAAAACCTCGATATAGTCTCATAGCATCTGAACCAATCTCTCTTTGACACTGTTCTCAAGACCCGCTCCTATATTGATCTCTTTTACATCTTCATCGATTACCCAATTCCAACCTCAATGACTCTTCGTGTGGGTATAACTCGGTCTTCTTCTTTGTAGCGATCGACAAGTTCTCCTGGCACTTCACAATCTTTCTCACCTTCGTCTTTGGCTTGGTAGATCGGATTATCGAAGTCATATTTAGCAATGGCATAGCTGTTATCAACGAGATTCGGAGTGAATCTGCAGTGTATCACGTGGGTGTGTGTAAGAACACATAGCTTTTGAAGGGGTGATAAAGTAAAAGAAAACAACATTTAAATGCAAAAGTCCAACGATTTTATTGAATGAAAATATGCAAATGACAGATGATAACCCTCACAAACGAGCCATGATACCCCGGGCAAGGCACTAGGCTTTAAAGTTTATTGTTCAAAGCATAAAAACGAAAAGCAAAACAAAAAACAAAAGCAAATACTCCTGTCTAAAGGAGATTTGTATGATGTCTTCAGTCTTCCAATTACTGAGTCCTTTGTCGGGAGTTGGGAAGATCCACTTGCTGATGTCGAAGTCGTTGTCGTCGTCTTCTATAGCATGGACTCCATTCTGGCTAATGCGGAAAGGAAGTTGGCCGGCACGTTCACAGCGTACCATCTTCTGTCCTTTGATGGTGAAGCCTAAACCAGTCTTGTCAGATTTGAAAGGAAGATTCGGGAGCTGACCCCAAATAGCACTACCTCCTTCAACTGCGGCTTGAGCATCCTTCAACGAGGCCATTCAGGGCGGAACTTGTGTAATTCGGGAGTGCGGAGAGTCAGCGGGCATGACTCTTGGGCTGTTTGAAGGCTTGACGAGAGTCTCAAAGAATTCACCTTCCATCTCGAGGTATCGGAATGCTGAGATAGTGACCATGTATTCCTCTTCACCGCATCTTGTGACAACCTTCCCTTTCTTGGGTACTTTAGCTTGGTGCAAGGTAGAGTATGGCCTTTGCCCCATGTATCCAGGGGTGTCCAAGTAGGCAAGAGTAAGGCTGGACGGATGTCCATGACAAAGAATGTGGTCGAAGTGGGGCCCGACTTTAATAGGCGAATGAGCTCTCAATCTTGTTCGTTTAGAACCATCAAAAGCTCTCACAATTATGTCCTTTGGGCTTCAAGACCAATCCTTCAACATCAAGTCGGTCAAAAGCAGGTCTTGGTAGGATATTGAGGCGAGCCGGTATCTACCAAAACATGAGATAATGTAATGCCATTGCATTCAACGAGCGTGCAAGGCTTTGTTGTGTTTCCTTCGGCGAAGTCAAATCGACATCAAAGAAGCCTAGGTCGTTGTTGGCGGGGCTAGCAATACAAACTTCAGTGATTAGTAGTAGTGTCTTGCGATGCGTGAGCATTCTTGAAACTTCACCAAGGCTTTAGCATGAGCCTCGAGAACACAAGCGAGCAAGCATGGAGATCTTGGGCCAGTCATCCCAGCTGTTCCACAACATTGTAGTCACTCTTCTTGATGATCTTCAGAATCTCCTCCATTTCTTGTTTGGAGGTATCTTCAGCAACTTCCTTTGGTACTTCTGTCTGAGCAGGATGAGTTATTGGTTCTTTCCCTCGCGCCTCGGGAACTGGTTGAATAGCTGGGATGCGAGCTGGATTCGCAATGTCTTTTGGAGGAGAGATCTCTGGAGAAAACACTCTTCCGGTTCTGGTCACCTTATTTGATCCGGTGATGTTGTCAATGTCAGGAATGGTAGCTTCAACTGTAAGATCCTCAATGGTCAGAGGGTCTTGCATGACGCCATGATAGTAAACCTCGGCTCCATAGTTCCAAGGTATAGCTTTGTCAGAGGAGTATGGAAGTGGTCTTGGAGAAGTAATGATGAGAGGTGCCACTCTAGGCACAGGATCAGCAGAGGAAATCCTTATTGTGTTAACATCAGCATAGTCTTCTGGGGAATCATCTCTCCATCCGGTCGCCTTAACATCTTCAATAGGAATCTTGTAGCTCTCAGGAACAGTATACTTTACCATGTAATCAAACTTCCCACTTGGCAGCCCCAAGGTATCCCAAACTTCTAGTACGGTTTCGCTCATGTCTTCGATCTTCAGATTCTTAGACAAGTCTTCACACAGCTTCTCCACAGGTGAAGGTTTCAGAAATAGCACTTCATGGTTATCCATCATGCACTGAATACGTCTTCTCAACCAAGCACAACCATCAGGTGCAGATGGGCACCAACGACAATTCTCTGGGCATCCTGGATTGACATTGGCTTGCAACAAATTCTTCTTAACAGACATCAGAGGAATGGTCAAGTCATCTATATTAAAAAAATAAGAGTTCTTGTCAATAGCATTTGCACTCTTTCCATTGTTAGGCATAGGTGCGTTGATCACATTCGGAGTCTCAACAGGAAGATCAAACTCAATTGCTTTAGCTTCAATCATATCTTGAATCTTGTTCTTCAGAGCCCAACAATCATCAGTATCATGGCCAGGGCTGTTAGAGTGGTAAGCACACTTAGCATTAGGATTGTATCTCGGAGAGGAAGTGTTGATGTTTTGAGGAGGATCCCTCAAGGCAATCAGCTCGGCTTTCAACATGTGTTGCAAGGCTTGCGACAATGGCATGTTGATCTTTGTAAACTGTCTTCGTGGCGCGTTCTGGTTACGCGGGTTGTCTCAGTGAGGTTATGCTGATGTAGGATTGGAGATCACAATTGCCCCCACAGATTGAGCACGGTCGGTCTTGGCTCGGCTTTTCTGACCATACACAGCATTAGCTTCTTTCTTACCACCAAAAGATCTCTTCGCAGCATTTGATGATGACTCTACATAAATCTTTCCGCTCTTGATACTAGCTTCAATACGCTCTCCTGTCAATATCAGCTCAGTGAATCCGGCTGAAGAGTTTCCAATTAGATGATTGAAGAATGGGATGTCAGTGTTCCCATAAACATATCAACCAACTCCCTATTGGACAAGGGTGGCTGAACTCTGCCTGTTAGATCTCTCCATTTTTGAGCATACTCTTTGAACTTCTCATCACGACCCATAGACATGCTTTGTATTTGCATGCGAGTGGGTGCCAATTCAGCATTGTACTCATATTGCTTGTAGAAAGCATCCGCTAAGTCACTCCAAGTACGGATATGATCACTCTCTAGCTGATAATACCACTCCAATTGAGTTCCGGACAAACTCTCTTGGAAATAGTGCATCCTGACTTTACATCATCGGTGTGGGGTTGATCTTGAACATAGGACTTCAAATGCGACTTTGGACAAGAAATGCCATCATATTTGGCAAAAGTAGGAACTTGAACTTGGAGGAATCACCACACAGGGACAAGACTCAAATCATCAAAATTCATACGACATCTTGATTTTCCACGCATTGACGGTCTTCAAGTTGTTTGTATTTGTCATCCTCATAAATCTTGATCATTTCATAATCTTCTTCCTTCTTCGGGCTCACGTGTCGTCTTCGTTGCCCTTGACACTTTCCTCAGTTTTGACACTCCCTTTTGAGAACTCTATCCGGCTGACCACCTTAGGACCCCCTTTGTGACGTCTTCCAATATTGAGAACACCAATGACCTTCTTCTTTTTGTTGATGAGTTTCTTCAGATCTTCTTGGCCTTGGACCAAGGTGGTGAACATCTCTGGGCCGAGCATTACGAGCACGGAGATCTTTGTGATCGTTCGAGAGCCATTTTCTGCTAAAATAAATAGCGAGAAAATGAGAAAACCAATCTTCAATGTACCTATTATGAAATATTATACTATGATATGCGATGTTTATGCAAATGCAATGCCATGTTTTCAAGGACCTTAGGAATTTAAATTTGTTAAACAAGCATGAACAAACATTTATTAGTTCTCATTTTATTCCTTTTCTTTTTAAGTACAAAAGATAATTCAGAAATAAAAGAACAAAATCCTAAAGCTCTAAGTCTCCCATGGGCGCTTCCTCTTGGTGCCGAGGTAGGCGTTGATGTTCTGCTCCTCGTGAAGTAGCTTGGTCAACTCTAGTACCTTCTTCTCGCTTGCATAGCACTGAGCTTTGAATGTATCCCTTTCTTCTTTAAGTTGAATCTAGGATCTCTTCAAGTCTTCAAAATCAGTAGGCATGTCGGGATGGAGAACAGTATAGGGTACGTCACCTATAGCAACAGGTTCTATAATTCTTTGGTAGAAGCAGTGAATGGCATCATGAGGTTTTGAGCTCGAGCTCGCATCCAATTGAGGTAAGGTTCCCAAGGAATGGAGTTTTGGTGCCCCAAGTCAGGTATCATTCTTTTTATCATGCCCCAGCGTGTATGAGCCTTAAATCGGTAATTATGGAGATCATGGTTGTGATCGAACACAATATCTTGGAGAAGCATATCATGAGGACCATCTCTTGAGCATAACCAAATTGACGTAGAGCTAGAAAGGGTTGTAAGTAATACCTCCCTTATACCAAAGTGGTACATTAGAATTCTCCACAATGCTCAATGAATGTGAAGTCCTTTTGAGAGAAAAGACAACAAATATCCGAATGTGAGAGTGACATTAGTCTTTGACACCACTTGATCTTTGCTCGTTCTTCAAAATTAACGGAGGAAGGTGCGAAATAAACTACACGAAAGTAACGGTATGCAACACATGAGAGTTCCTTGTCTTTTGATAATGCAGTGTGGAAGAATGTAGGATATCTCCAAGTAAGGTGGCGCATGATTACGACTAAGAAATAACTTGATGGTGTTGACATCTATGAATTGATCCGAGTTAGGAAATAAAACCAAACCATAGATTAGCAAGGCCACGTCTTGAATGCATGGAAATGCATAGCTTTGAGAATTCTCGGGCTTTCTTCACTAGGAACTTGGCAAGTAAACCCTTAACTCCACTTCTTGTTTCCCAAATGGATTCAATGTCGATCGTTTTAGATGTGATGCAATGTCTTCGTACTTAGGAACCTTTTCTAGGCGGTGAGTGGCATTTGATCAAGAATAGGTATCCCAGTAGTTTAGGGAACTCTTCCAGGTAGGAACTAGCGATAATCAGGAATGTAAAGCAATGGTGTTTGGATCGAAGCTGGAATAAGGCGTGTATCATATCTTCTTCAAAGCAAGATAACCATGTCTTTTGATGGCCCGAGCATGATCGGGAATCTGAAACCAATTCTTTGAGTTGAGAAGGTACACTCATGAAGTTGATTCGGATAGTCTTTCTAGAAGCTATAATACCTATAAAGAGCAAAGATAAATCCTAGGTCCTTAAAATAGTTAGAAATGATATGCAATGATATAATGTCATGATGTCATGTTTAGCAAGCACAAAAAAATCACACAATAGCCCTAGGTTTAAGGCTTGCATGAGGTATAGGTGATTACCCTACCAAAAGTTTGAGTTGGTTCATCTGTCCTATAATAATGCAGGGTTCTAAGAATCTCATATCATTGATCTTTCTCGTAGGCGTTTATTTCAATACGACTACCAAGTGGTCGACCGAAAATATCCCAAAAGTCTGATCTTAATGAGCGTAGCATCGAGTATCAGCCAACCTCGGTCTACACCAAAGTCGGCCATCTCACTACCTTCTAATGACCAAGATGGGTCAATTATGGTTCTAAAAGTTGAGTCGATCTTGATGACACCACGAAGCCAAATACTATCCTCAACTTGGAAATGAAGAGTATCAGGACATCAAAGTGTCACACTAACATAGCCATCATGTTGACCGTTTCGATATCGCCTAACAGTCGCGACAATCTATTACTACTTACCTAAAGGAAACACGGATCGGGTGTAGGATCCCCACAATATAATACCCAAGCAACCCTTAAAGTAAAGCAAGAAAGTCAAGCGAGAAAGCGTAAAGGTGATCTAAAATCCTAAGGCATTCTCTTTTTAGGGTGTCTCCCAAGCAGTCGCCGATTACATGTCGGTGGGCCGACTTTGAGAATTTGTTTTGCTTTTTATCGCAAATGTGCGGATAGCAAAGTCGCCACCGACTTTTCTTTTATCCAATTAAGGAAGGTGAAAAGAACAGGAAAAAGACCTTCGTTAGATTACGAGTAAGGAGAAGGTTATGAAAAGGAAGGTATTAACACCCTTTCCATCCGTAGTTATCTACGGCTCTTAGTTGCTCTTAGATCATTTTTTAAAAAGTGCTTTCTGTGTGTTTGACAAAAATGTTTTGAAAGGGCATTTCGCTTTGACTTTGTAATGATTCATGTAGGAATGAATACAAAGTGTTCTAAAATGTTTCGTTTTTGAAAAATGTTTGAACTTTGACAAAAGAGTGAGGTGTGAAAAGTATTTGATTTGAGCAAGCAACTAAAAGTCTTATTACCTACTCAGAATGGTCGTTTTCATGTTGTTTTTCGTTCCTTTAGAATAGTGATATCCATACCATTAGTTGGTAGGTAACTCCATTCGTTGGATGTGGAAGAGACATTCGAAGGGACGTCGAATGGTCACAGAAGGCAACTTGTAGGAAGTATCCTAGCACATTCGAAGGGACGATCATCACTTTTCGTAGGCAACAATCGAGGGACGAGATCATGTATTCGTAGGCGACATCGTGGGTCTATGATCTTTGTATCGAAGGGACTATGATGATATGTTTGCAGGCAACGGTGCTAGGATACCTCTACGTTCGAGGGACTTGACCATTTGTATTTGTAAGGCAACGAGAGAGAATTACCTTAAGGGGTGCATGTGTGAAAAGAGTGTGTTGATTCAGATATATTATCTTGCAAATTATAGGTGATCTATGTTCATTTTATCTTGCCATACACGCCTAGTTACTAGCAGTTTATAGGGTGCGGAAAATAAATTACGGAAAGTAAAGTGCGGAAAGGTAAATCCTACGCTATTACATGGCTTTGGGGCAGTTACATAATAGGAGAGCGGAAAGTAAAAGTCATAATTAAACTATTACATCCCATAGGAAGTTACATAATATTGAAAAGAAAAGCGAGAAAAATCGTCCGAAACATTACAACCTGTAAGCAGATACATAATCGGAAAATACGAGAAAATTGCATAAGAGGAAAAATGCTAGCAAAAACATGATTTTTGAATGAGGAAAAAAGTTTCAAGTTAGTAATGACAATAAGATGATAAGATTATTTTTTGGTAATTTTCTAAATCGATTTCGATAATTAAAAGCAATTAAAAGTCAATTTAATGGTTAATTAGGAATTAATTAAAATATGCATGCAAAAATATTAATTTTAATGTCAAAAATTAAATAAGCATTTTTCTGATTAAAATGCAAAAGGAAAATATTTTTGGTGTTTTTTAAATGCATGAAAAAAATGTTTGAAGATTAATTAAATTGAATGAAAAATATTAAGAAAAATAAGAAATAGAAAAAGTTAGTTTGTAAAGCAGTAAAAAGAAACTGTCACAGCCAGGGATCGAACTCACGCCCTTTGAAGAAATCCATCAACAAGTTGCCAACTGAGCTAGGCTGCTTTGGTGTTAGGAATCTGGAATCAGTGGTTTATAAGCGCAAACGTGTCATGATTCTGGAATTTCAAAGCACAGTCAACCCGTGGACCCCAGGTATTATGAATGGACAAATCAGAACGCGAAGAAGCGCCACGCATGCCTCGCCGGTCTTCGTTCCAGTCAACGACGCCGGAGCCCTACCTCCGGTCGTCTTCTCCGGCTAGCCAAAACTTCAAACCTGCAAAATAACAAAAATAAATGGCAAAGAGATACCCTACCCCCCCTAATTCGACCATTGCGAGTTCAATGGTGGTGTTAGTTTGCTGAAAGTTCTGGATAAGTCGGTTCGAAGCTAACATTCAAGAAACCTAAACATGGCAAAAGCGTGATTTGGGCGTTCAAGCTTATGAACGATGGCCCAGATCCTGTCTATGATGTCTCATGATCACATTAGAACGGTTAGTTTCGATTAAAACACACAGATGTTAAAAATTCGAATTCAAGAAAAATATGATTATGTATGTTCATATATGGCTCGATTCATGCAGTTTCAACCATGGATAATGATGTGTACTTACTCCAAATTACCTCAGGAACACAATGGAGTGATTGAGAGTGGCTGAAAATAAGAATTTGATTTTGCCAACTTTTGAGAAAAATTTGAGAAAATAGGGTTGTTTCAAGAGGCTAGGGTTTTGTCCTTGGTCTTTGTGAATGTGTTGTGTATTTATAGAGTGGAGGATTGAAGCAAAAACAATGAAAAAAGATATCCTCTTCAATGCAAAAATATTTTCTCTTTAAATTCAAATCAAATCTTTTCAAAATTTGATTTTTCCTCCCTTGAATGAGCTAACACAAATTTGGCAAGTTGTGTGGGCTTCCTTGGTCCTCAAGCTTGATAAAAAACCAACCCAACTTAAATTATACCTTGTTTTCATATTTTATTTAATTTAAATTTGAATTAAATGCTTTTAAATTCAAAAATAAATCAACAAAATAGCAAGTGGTCGTGGCAAGGCATCAAGTGCTCTCAAATAATATTATGATCAAGTTTGGATCATAAAATAATAGGCCCATTTGGAAAAAATTGGATTTTGTCAGATATTTTCCTTTGTGCAATTCTTCAAAAATGCCCAACTTGTACAAGGTGTATCTTGCTCAATGTTTAACATTTTTTAGTGTTCTTAGACTTTTTGGAAATCTCTAGATGTACTCTAAAAAACCTCTTTGGTTTCATCTCAATTGGAGTTTCCATGCTCAATATCACTTCAATACAAAAAGTTGACTTTTTGTTGACTTTGAAAAGGACCTGTAATGTTTTGATCCATATCTTCAAAATGACGCATTTTGTGACCATGCTTGTGAGACATGAAGTTGTAGAGAATTTAATTCTCTTCAAAATGAGAAGTGGTGGAATTTTTTTTGATAAAGTATGAGAAAGTTATGCTCAGTCAAAGTTCAGTTGACTTTTCCCTAGAAAACCCTAATTTGGAAAGTTTGACTTTTGATCAAATCCTGAGTTTTCTTGATGAATCATGATCAACCCTTGATCAAATGATGAATATCACTTCAAAATATGGATGTTGACCAAAAATCATGAAGTTTGAGTGTATGTTGACCACGATTGACTTTTGTCAATCTGTTGATTTTCGACCATCGAGCAATTGTGCGAAACTTGACTTGTAAGGATTGAAACTTGACATGGGGATTCTTTGAATCATATGAGGAGGCATGATGACCACTGGAGATGTTGGAAATCTATTTGGATCTGAGGATAGCCAAACCCTAGTTTGGGTTGATTGTCTAGGAGAGGGTTTGTGTGATCAACCCTTGAAGAATCCTTGAGTATGGATGTATGAAATGCCTCTAGAAGTGGGAGGGAAAATTTTGGGGTATGACACCTATTCGTTGGATGTAAAAGGGACATTCGAAGAGACATCGGATGGTCATAGAAGGCAACTTGTAGGAGTATCCTAGCACATTCGTAGGGACAATCATCACTTTTCGTAGGCAACAATCGAGGGACTAGATAATATATTCGTAGGAAACATTGAGGGTCATCGAGGGACTATGATCTTTGATTCGAAGGGACTATGATGATATGTTTACAGGCAACAGTTCTAGGATACCTCTACGTTCGAGGGATTTAACCATTTATTGAAGGCAGAGAGAATACCCTAAAGGGGTGGATGTGTGAACAGAGTGTGTTGAATTCAGATATGTTATCTTGTGATTAGAGTTAGCTCTGTTGATTTTATCTTGCCATACACACCTAATTTACTAGCAATTTATATGGGTGCGCAAAGTAAATTGCGGAAAGTAAATTCTACGTTATTACATGGCTTTGGGGCAGTTACATAATTGAGGAATGAGGAAAGTAAATCCTAATTAAACTATTACATCCTATGAGCAGTTACATAATATTGAAAAAAAGGAATGCGAGAAAATTAACATAACTATTACAACCTGGAAACAATTACAATAATTGGAAAAAGAATCGAATTGCAAATAATAGAGAATAATGTTAGTGAAAAAGATTTTTGAGTTAGGAAAAAACATTTTAGGGTTAGTAAACCTAATTAAATGAGAAAATAGTTTTTTGGGAATTTTCTGGATTGATTTTAGTAAGGAAAAACAATTAAAAATCAGTTTTTTGATTAATTAACACTTAATTAAAATATGCATGCAGAATATAATTTTTTTATGATAAAAATTAAATAAGTATTTTTCTGACCTAAATGTAAAAAGAAATAATTTTTTGTGATTTTTTAATGTGTTAGAAAATTGTTTGAAAAGAAATTAAATTGGAAAAGAAAATATGAAAAGAAATAAGAAAATAATGTTAGTTTGGCAAGGTGATAAAGAAGAATCTTGGAGCCGAGTTGAACCACCTCCTGCAAACTCTGTATTTGCCTTTACCACTTGACCAACTGCGGATCGTGTTAGTGTTATGAAACAAAAACATTATAAGGGCAATTAGTTCATGAGAACCAATCAAAACACGCGCCAAGAACATCTTCTTCTTCGTTTGAATTTTCAAACCTTTAGCTACGGTTTTTGTCGTAGCAACTTACCTACTGGATCGTTTACGTAGCTAAATCCTACAAATTAAGACATCACGAAATATGCAATATAAATGAAATATAAAGCCATGGATCAATGAAATCAGATCCTAAACACGATGATGCCCTTGGTTCCTTCCAATTTGTCCTAAATAAGAAAACCCCAATCGGAGCTCACAAACCCTAGCAATGGTGAAACGATATTCCTGGACTTAAAACTCAATTAAATTATGCAGAAAGCTTCGAAGCTTCATGATAAACACAAATGCACGGTTAAATTCAATTGATTATGCATAAAAGTATGAAAACAATTTTGAGTTTAAAGTATGCAAACCGTGTCTTGGATGTTGTGATTCAGCGTGTTTTGCTTGCTTGTGAGTATCTGGGATTGATCAGGGGAGCTCCAACAATTGATTGCAAGGCTTGGAATGCTTTGAATTGAAGCAAAACTGTGGCTGCTAATTGCTTGCAAGACACGGTTTTAAAAGCTGTTAGGGTTCTTTTAGGTCAGAATTTCGTCCTCTTGTCATGTGGGATCATTGTGTATTTATATTGTAATGAATTAGGTCAAGAATTGTCAAAAAATATCATGCCAATCAATGGAAAATTATTTGATTTGGAATCAAACTAAATATTTCCTTTTTGAGCCAATTTCAATCAAATCAACTTGCCAATCTTAATTATTTCGAAATAATCAGATTAAATGGCTTGCTTGGAACTCAAGGATGAGAGAAAATCCATCTTGCACTTGATTTTTGATTTTATATCTTTTATTTTAATTAAATTGGTTTTAAATGATTAAAAATCCAAAATAAATAAAAAATAAAAGATAAAAACGTGGCCTTGTGCTTGGAGGTTCCAATTCAGATAAGGAACATGTTTGAATCAAGAAAAGTTGGGCCCATTTGGAAATATTTTTGTTTTTTCAAGTATTTCTATTTGTGCACCTCCTCAAAAATGCTCAACTTGCACAACGTGTATCTTGCTCAATTTTTAACATTTTTGGGTGTTCTTGGACTTTTTAGAAAGCTCCAGATGTCTTCTAAACATCCCTTTTGGGTTAATCTTCATTGATATTTCCATGCTCATGAAAATTTCTTTACAAAAAGTTGACTTTTTGTTGACTTTTAAAAGGACTTGTAATGTTTTGATCCATAACTTCCAAATGAAGCATTTTATGCCCAAGCTTGTGAGACATGAAGTTGTAGAAATTGAATTCTATTCAAAATGAGCTATGGTGGAAAAATTTCTAATAAAGTATGTGAAAGTTATGTCTGGTCAAAGTTCTGTTGACTTTTGTCTAAAAAACCCTAATTTAGAAACTTTGACTTTTGATCAGATCTTGACTTTTCTTGAGGAATCATGATTAACCCTTGATCAAATGATGAATATTACTTCAAAATATTGGTGTAGATAAAAAATTATGAAGTTTGACTGTATGTTGACCACAATTGACTTTTTGTCCAATATAGTTGATTTTCAACCATCTGAGCAATTGACTGAGCAAACTTGACTTGTAAGGCTTGAAATTTGACATGGGGATTCTTTGAAGCATATGATGAGGCATGATGACCATATCAAGCATTGGAAGTCCATCTTGACTTGAGAATGGCAAAACCCTTGTTTGGATTGATTGCTAAGAAGAGGGTTTGTCTGGTCAACCCTTGTGAAATCCTTGAGTATGGATAGGTGAAATGTCTTGAGAAGTGTGAGGGAAAATTTTGGGGTATAACACATGTCATGCATCATGACACACACATTCTTGCATTTTCATACTCTCACAGGTGTCTTATTTGTTTCTCTGCCTCGTTCATACTCCAAAAAAAAGATAGAAAATATAGAGCAAGAGAATCGCGAGCTGCACGAAGAGGTTATCTCCTTTAGGACTAGTATGGACAACTTGGCTGTTATGGTTGAATAGTTGGTGGCTGCTCAGAGTCAGCCACCACCCTCTCCTCCTTCTCCTTTTATCATTCAACCTCAACAGACAACTGTTATCTCTAAAGTTCAAGATACTCATGTTTCTGCGGTGCCGATGGTTTCTACAGTCCAACATCATGTGCCTCCTTGGTATCCTTTGGGAATGCTAGAGAATTTCATGCATGAAGGTTATAACCCTACTTCTCAAATGACCTCCTTGGCCCAACCTGTTGTTGTTTCTGCACCTCCTGTGGTGCATGCTATTCTTGTTTTCAATAAAGAGTTTGATAATCCACTCCCTCCTCTGAGTGAAAGCTTGGACTTCTATGAATGAATGGATGAATTTCAAGAACAATTTGACAAGATCTGAAGAAAGTGAAAACCCCAAAGGGAAAGATTTGTTTGGTGATAATGTCAATGATTTATGCTTGGTCCCCAATGTGAAAGTTCACGCTAAGTTCAAAGTTCGAGAGTTTGAGAAGTATAAGTGCAATTCTTGTCCCGTGATCATTTAATGATGTACTTGAGAAGAATGTCCACTCATACTAAAGATCAACTTATGCTCATTCACTTATTTCAAGATAGTCGGCAGTGCGACTTTAAGGTGGTACATTAATTTAGACAGCAATGATATCCACACATTCAATGATTTAGGTGAAGCTTTTGTGAATCATTACAACTACAACATGTACATGGCGCCCGACCATGATCAATTATGGGCAATGGTTCAGAAAGATAAGGAAGCATTCAAAGAGTATGCTCAGCGATGAAGTGAGCTTGTTGCATAGGTTATACCTCCATTAAGTGAACAAGAAATGACCAAGGTTTTCCTAAAGACTTTGGGTCCTTTCTATTACAGGAAGATGGTGGCCAGTGCGCCTAATGATTTTGCTAAAATGGTAAGCATGGGAGTCCGTTTAGAAGAAGTTGTCCGAGAAGGACGATTGTCGAAGGAAGAAGGATCGAGTGGAGTTAAGAAGCCATCCCTAGCAAACATCCTCAAAACCAACAACTTGTTGTTGTAACACCTTCTAATTTACCCGATATATATAATTTAATCAGAGTTTTAAACATAACATCAAGGGCGCCACATTTTTAAAATTTAAAAATAGCAAAACAGTTGTCACGTCTTTCACTGAAGAACTTATTAAATAAAACAAAATCAAGGATTATGTTTACACAGCGGAAATGACATAAGAATCTAGAATAATTCAAATCATAACTATTCCAAAACATAACCAAAAGAAACAAATTTAAATCCATAAAAATTCCAAACGATCGTTCCCCAGTATTACAACTACCAGAGCATGACACTCACACGCGGACTATCAAAATAGCACAGCTCTATAAGCTGTCCTCACCAATTCCCAAGCAGCTAATCACTTCGAATCTGAAATCATTAAAGTAAGGGTGAGATTTCATCAAGATTAAAATGCATTATACATTTCATTAAAACAATAAAACAACCAATTCGTTATTCCACCCTTATTAACATCATCAGACTATGATTCACAAATACAATCACACATATCATTATGCATACAACAACAATCAATGTAATTATAACACTGGAAACCATCCTAACATGTTATAATTACATATGCAATGCATAATCAAATGCATGTGGTACCAAACGTGAACTAAGTCCACACCAAACACACTCGGAAAACAACGTCAATCAATGATTCTCCCATACACCATTGGGTCAAGAATCTAGCCTCACCACCACTATCCATTGGTACGGTTATTGGCCCGACAAGCTGAATTCCCCACAATGGAAATGAATCATTACCAAAATGCTCATGCATCCACATCAGAAGCATGCAACAATTCAACATGGAATAGAATCACACAACATCATTCCAATTATAATCAATAACCATAACAGCATATGCTAACAACAATCATGAGCATTTAAAGTTAATTACAATCCAAGGAAGTAACATACTACACATATACTCAACAAATGTTTCACAAACTCACAACGAGTTCTTATTATGGAAGCTAAAATAATTCTTCCAGATATCAATTATTGGTGTTGAAAATATTTTTATTAGATAGTACTCGTTCCAAGCTTTCCAACGATACCAACTATGTCTAAATCGGAGTTACGGTCGCAAAGATATGATCGAAATCGTTTTCAGAAAATCCTACCCATTCTTGTCCAGCTTAGGTCGATCCATAAGCTCATGTGTCAATACATGGGCTGCTTGTGTCGACACATAGAACGTATGCATTGATGCATACAGTTATAATTCTGCAATTTTTAAAAACCCCTTCAGTATGTATCAATGCATAAGCCTATGCATCAATACATAAGCGCGTAATAAACACATGCTTCGTATGCATCGATGCATACATGTAAAATTCCGCATTTTTCAAAAATTGTTCAGTATGCATCGATTCATACGCATCATGTGTCGATTAATAACTCTATTCTTTTGCCTATAGGTCGATGCATTGCTCTATGAGTCGATGCATAGCTTTCCAACGCTTCTGGTTTTCAAATTTTCTTCTGCTTGCATCGATACATAAGACTATGTGTGACCCATCTTTGTTTTCATCAAAACTCGGTTTTTCTTCACTATTACGAATTCCCATTATTTCCATTCATCACCATACCTTATAATACATCATAACAGAATTAATTACTGCATTTTTACTTCCAATTAACCACAGAATCAAGTTTTCTAATTAGCCTATATTCATATTACACAAATTCACCGTTCATACCAATTCCAATCAAGGTTTTACGTCGGATTATAATGGTAGGGCACAACCTAGAATCATAATTCGAGATTCCTAACGGATTGAATTATTCTATTGATCATCAAAACCTATAAGGCATATTAATCAGATCAATCCCCCCTTACCTCGCGATGAATCTTCGAATTCTCGGCGTTTGGCTTTTTTCCTCTTTTCTCTTCTCTTCTCCAATCTCACCTAGAATGTAATCCTAATTCCTCTTCTCACTTTTTCCTTTTATTCCTTTATTTATTCCTTTTTATTTGCCAAATAATAGAAATAAATTAATTAGGATTAATTAGAGCTTTTTACTCCATACACCCTACAGTTCAACTTTACACCCCCAACACTTCCATTATTTAATTAATCAATTAAATCTATTAATTCAAAAATGCCAATAATTAAACCTTTAATTAAATTAATAATTAAACTTCTAATTATATAATAATTGAATTAATTTGGGGTGTCATAGTTGTTGTTGTTGCTCCAACTACCATCCCTTACCACAAAGCATCTCAGCAAGGACAAGGCCCAAAAAGAGAACCTTTCGGTCCAATTCCAATGACTTATGCGGAGTTGTATCCAGCATTGATTCAAATGAACTTGGTGAAAATAAGGGCTTCTCCAGTTGTTCCAAATCCTTTACCATGGTACTATAAAGCTTATCAGACTTGTGCCTACCACCAAGGAGCTCCCAAATATAGTATTGAGAATTGTTATCCTTGAAATCAGAAGTGCAAAAGATGGTCATATCAGGACTGCTGTCTTTCAAGGACATGGGTCCTAATGTGCAAGAGAATCTGTTGCCCAAACATGGAAATTCCGTGAATATGATTGATGGAGAGATCAGGTTCTATGATGCAAATTCGATCATTGGAGATCTTGTAAAGATGTATGTGGCCCTCGGTAAAATTGGTTATTGCACCCATAATCATACTCCTTGTAATGTGCGTAGTAATAATGTACGTGGTTGTGATAAGATAAAGTGATCTTAAAGACGTGATGGACAAGAACCTTATTCAGGTTATCAGGTTGAAAGATGAACTTGATAATGAAGTGAATGTTGTTTATGGTCCTTATAGAGAAGTCCAAATCCGTGATGTGAATGAGACTAATGCCGATCTAGTCAACTTGCATTTTGCGTTCAATTTCATTGAAGGCCAAGAGGTGCACCAATACAGTGATTGCTCAGTATGTAGCACAGATCATCGTGGTTGTGATATTGTGAAAAGAGATATTCAACGTATACTAGACGAGGGTATTATTTAAATCATAGTGAGCAGGGTTTGTTTCAACAATGGCATCAATATGATCGAAAGTTTGTTTGATGAATCTGATGATGAATATGTTTCAGCTGATGAATATTTCGTCGCTAATGAATATGAGTTTGGAGAAGAAGCAGGCGTAAATGTCATTGTGCCACACTTTGATATCCCCACTCCCGTGGAGGTGACCTATTATAGCAAACCTCCAGTTTCCCCTTTGGTTATTAACTTACTTGGGTCAGTCCTGTATAGTTACAACAAAGCGGTACCATACAAGTACAATGCCACCATTCTAGAAGGAGATGTTGAGGTTCCGATTCAACCATTTCCTTAGGTGGAAAATATTGTTGAAACTAGTCGAATGACTAGAAGTGTTCGTGTATTTGCTCCTGTGTTTCCAAAGATGAATGATGATGGTAAGAAGATTGTGGAAGCTAGTGCCGAATCAAGAATGTTGAAGGGAAGACTAGTGGGGATAGTCCCAGATAAAGAAATGGATGATTTGTTGAAGATTATCAAGATAAGAGATTATAAGCTCGTTGAGAAATTGCTGCAGACACCATCAAAGATTTCGATCCTGGCTTTGTTGATTAATTCTTCAACTCAAAGAGTCTCTAATGAAGGTTTTAGATCAGGCTTTTGTTGATTGTGATGTACTTCTGGAAACTTTCAATAATGTGGTTGGGAACATCACATCTTGAAATAATCTAAGTTTCAATGATGAAGAGTTGCCCGCTGAAGGAAAGAATCACAATATGGCTTTACAAATTTCCATGAATTGCAAGAATGATGCATTGTCCAATGTGCTTATTAATAACGATTCCGTGCTAAATGCTATTCCCAAAGTACCCTTTGAAGCTCAAATGTCAAGGTCCACCGATCGTCTAATGGTATTATTGTAAAAGCGTTTGATGGTTCTCGTAAATGTGTTATTTGGGAAGTGGATTTACCCATTCATATTGACCCTCATTTGTTTCAAATTACCTTCCAAATGATGGATATATTTCCTGCTTATAGTTGTTTGTTGGGATGACCTTGGATTCATGAGTCCGATGCTATGACTTCTACTCCACCATAAATTAAAGTTTTTCGTGAAGATTACGTGATTATTGTGGAAGGATAACCGCTATTCTAGTTTCTCATTTGTCCTCTTTCTCCATAGTATAAGTTGATGAAGCCCCTGTTGGAACATAATTCTAAGCTTTATCTATTGACAGTGTCCAAAGGAGTGAGGATTCGATCTCTTTATTGAAGAATGCCCGTAATGTAGTTCAGAAGGGTTCTAGCAATGCTTGGCGACAAGTTATTAAGACAAAAGTGAGCGAGAATGGAGTCGGCCTAGGCTTTTCCACAAAGAATAGGAATGAGATGTTGAAGTCAAGTTCTGCCGTTGTCAAATATCCGAATGTTTTCTAAAGTGCTGATTATCTTGATCAGACCATTCGGGAAATCAATGCCATTGTTGAAGATGGACCAGAACGGGAAATGCCCAACTTTGTGACGCTGTTTACTGTGGAAAATAGTAAACAACTGGTCCTCTAAGTCCTAAAACTAAGGGTTACTAGCGAGATCGACCAGTTGATCTCAAGACACGTGCTAAGGTTTCTGGTAAATTACACTACTTCTGTGAACGGAACTGACCTTGGTCCAGAAACGGTTTTCAGAACCTAAGAGAAATAGTGTAATGGTTTTCCACACGAGAAGGATTCTGACTATTGGTGACTCGTGACCAACAGTTTGCGTTAAAATGTTTTGGTAAAATAAGGCTAGTGGTGACTCGTGACCAACAATATAGAAGTAAAAATGAAAAGCAATATAGACGAAGTTAAAGGTAAAATGATTTCATTGAAATAAAAGTATGGTGATTCACGTACATCAAAGCTTGCGTTACTCTTTTATCCTTTAGCGCCGAATTGAGCAGAGTGTTAGCAAATAATTTGGGAGTACAAATGAACACACCTAATTCTAAACATTCTAACTTACTTATAGTAATTACAGAAATAACCGCTAAAGCTAATCAACGGATGAGATTTGATCCCTGGAAGTAACTTCTGCCCACGTTTCACCGTTCATTTAGAATTCATATCCCATGAACATCTGAGGCAACTATCCACGATCTCTTTATTTGACTTTTTCCCGCTTCGTGTCTTCAAAAGCGCCTCGGACTCGTCTACTTCCTTGAGGCACAACAAAATTTCCTAAGTCCACTAGCGAACCACTTCGACAACAGCAACACTTCGACTAGTTCCCTCATTCGCCTTAAATCTCTATCGATTCGACCATCATATAATGTGTCGACATGGTCTTGTTTTCTTAACGTTGTTTTGTTCTGGTCGACATAGCTTGGCCTACGAACCACATTTCCAACTAACAAGCATTTCTTCTATTCTTGAAGAAAACATATAATAACCCTAAGATATACATTACTGAAAATGGTTAGGGCATATTATTATAAAACTGTCACAAATAATTTTATTTAATTAATTAATTTTATTTAATCTAACTAATATTCTTTGAAATTCACTTTAATATCATAGGTATTTCGTCAGGAACCATGTCAAGGCCATTGAAAGACAAGCATCGAATTGATTATATTGCAACACATATAAATTATGTGAAACAAGCACTTGAGTATGTTATTACTTTTACCACATCATGTTTTCATGCGTTATGATTTATGTGGTAAATGATGAAAGTTATCTTACATATTTTTTAATTATAAACTTACAGCGTTGGAGTGAATGTTAAAGGATTCTTTGTGTGGTCTGCATTTGATTCTTTTGAATTTTAGATGGTACAAATGGTTTCTCACAGGAAATACAAACTTTGTTTAGTAGCAAACTCACATTTCATAAAAGAAAATGTAGTTGCTTGATAAGAAAATATTGAGAATATTTTTTGGAATGTATTTAATAGACCCTCTTTCATTAAATAAAATTTAGTATTGTTATTTTGGACTTTTTGTAGTTTATTAATAAAAACTTTTGTCGTAAAATCTACAACTACCATGAAATTGTATTTTTATTAAGAAAGTGTGAAGACATACGTTATTACAAAAATACAAATAAAATAAAGGAATGTGACATATTTACTATCAATTCATTACAAATGAATGGATCTAAATTTTCATCAATGTTCTTTCCAATCTTTCCACTTACCCACTATATAAGGCTAAAATAGTAATCAATTAATCAATAAATTAAATAAATTAAATTTCCGTAGCATATGCAAAACATCACATTCTTTATTAGTAACAAACTTTATTTTAAAAGATAATATTTTTTGGAATTCTAAGCAAATTTTATTATTTTATCATTTAAATAAAATAAAATTATATTTCTTTAAAGTACACTACAAAATTTACATATTTTTAAATAGAAGTCAAAATTATATAAATACTCATTTATTTATATATTTTTGAATTAATGATTACTCATATTTCCGATATATTTTGAATAAATGTAAGACACATTATTAATGGATACGAACAGGGGAGTTCTATAGCCCAATCCTTACTTTATTTGTATTCTCTCTCCAATCTAATAGTCGGTTTTTAGACAAAATCAATAGAAAAATAATTAAAATTAGTGGCAAATATGTAAAAACAGGGTGTGAAAACTAAAAATTTAGCGGTTATACTTTTTGTCCAAACTGTCTAAAATTCTTGACTCTGCCACTAGATACGAATATTCCATATATTTCTATATGAAGTAATTTTAGACTCACTACAATTTTATATTTTGAAAATGACAATTTTACCATGAATATATGATATTCCATGTTTTTTATACAAAGAATATTCCATGTATTTTTATATGAAATAAATTTAACAATATAAAAAAAAAGATAAAATCTAATAATTATTTACCAATTTAAACATCTCCTTATAGTCAAACATACCAAAATTTTATTATAAAAAATAAATAAATAAAATGCTATAGGTTATCACTTTTCTTAAGAATTTTTAAATATTCACCAAATCAAGAAAATTCTTCAAAATTCAATGCATGATAAAGCTAAAAAATAAAATAAAATAGAATATCAAACTGAAAGGAACGTTCAAAATAATGTCACATAAATGAGTTTTCCTTTTGTAGTGTGTGTTTTAAATTAATTTATGTATATATTGGGTATTACATAATTTCCATTTGATTAAATCATAATTTCTCCTCTTAAAATAAAATAGATTTCTAATGCATTTTGACAATAGTTAAATAATTCATCATTTAAAAAAATATGATTCTAAATATTTCTTAAAGAACTGTGATCATAATCTTATTTTAAAAATTATTGAAATTTGGTTAATATTAAAAATACATGTTTTTAAATTAAAATTTTACAATTTTAATTAAAAAATATTTAAAATAACATATTTTAACAAATATTAATAAAAATCACGTGATTTTATTAATATTTATTATAAATAATTATAAGATAATGTTTACTTCAGTTTTAAACAAATCACAATCTTTATAATAAAATTATATTGATATTATATTCACAAATCTTTATTATAATATATACAAAATTCAGCAGAAAATTAGTATAGAAAGTATTAAATTATATGCTTATTGTTTAATAAATAAGTTATAACATAAACTATGAATTTATAATTGATCTCAAAATTTAAAATTTTCTAAAATATTTATTCATATTGTATGTTTTCTTTGATGACATAGCAAGAGAGAAAAGAAATAAATATAGTTATACATAGAAATTTATTGTCTTTTAAAATTAATGATAAATAGTTAATTCTAAATAGACAATGATTTATATATTGTTTTGTGTGAATATTATTTTAGAGCAGTAAATATAATAATTTAAAAAAGTTATTAATGTTTTGTTAAAATAAATAAATAAATATTTTAATATTATTTTGATGCTTTTGAACATATAACACATTAACACATGCGTTTTAGAATTGTTTGATAACTCTCTTAAGTGATTAATTTATATTAGAACCTAAAATAAATAATAATTTTTTTAATCATAGGAGTCACCAACAACACAATAACTTTTTTATTTTAATCAACATTGACCTTTATTTGAGAAATATATCTGTATTTTTAAAAATTATTACTAATTTTTTTTTACTATTTATGAAACTAAAAAAAAAATTAAGTTGTTTATATTACTACACACTACAGATCTCCCAAACTATATCATTTATAAAGTTTAAATTTATTGTTGTTCAATTTGTTAATGTTCACGTAATTACAAATATAGGTTAATAATATGCACCAATTTCTAATCATTAATTCGTATTTATTATAAATTAAATAGTTGGTTCTCTAACTTCAATTATATAAAACCAGCGTTTTAAAAATCGGACCGGACCGACCGGTCGGACCGGTCGAACCGGGAACCGGCCTGGTTCAATAGTTGGATCGGGAATGTCGTTGAACCGGTAAGAACCGGTGAAAATTGGAAAAATCGGCGGTTTTTTAAAACCGGTGGTTCAACTGTATATTTTAATTTTTTTAATTTTTTTAATTTTTTTATTCAAAATTTTTTAATTTAAAAAAAAATATGCAATTTAAATTATTTATTTATTTGGATTATTTTATTAACATATTATATTTAAATAAAAAATAAAATTAATTAATTATATTATTGACAAAAAAAAAATGTTGTTGATGCGGTTGATTTTGTAGATAATTTTGATATTGAAGAAGGATATCTTAATATTAAAATAATCTTTACTCCTTGAATCTAAATAGTAGATAATAAAATTATTTTGTTATAAATTATTCAATTATACTATGTTGCAATTATAGTTTGTAATTTTATACTATTTTATTATATATGATACTTATATTTAAAATTTAAATTTAAATTATCAAATTGTAAATTTATTTATGATATGATATTTTTAAAATATTTAAAATATTTAAAATTTAAATTTAAATTATCAAATTGTGAATTTATTTATGAAATGATATTTAAAAAAAAAAATTAGTTCTAATTATATTTTGTAGAGATTGAGTCATCTGGTTCGACAAGTTTTATACCTATATCGTTTTGTTATAAAGGCCGGTTTAATCAACTGAGTTATCCGGTTTAATCCGATTTAATCCGATTTAGTCATGCGGTTCGACCAGTGATCCAATGGTTCAACCAATAAACCAGTGATCCAGTACCTTCACCGGTTTGATCTCCGGTCCGGTTTTTAAAACATTGTATAAAACAACAATAATTTTTTTTTAAGATAGATATTAAAATGAATAATCTACAATTAATATCTCATATTCTCATATGTTCACATCTAGCCGCGGATATATGTTTGGAAGGACCTTAATTACGATAACAATCTACGAATGTTATATTCAGAAGAAAAAAAAATGATAAATAAATATATTTCTTAGATTAATATATTTGATCAAGAGAATACTGATAATTTAGTCAAAAAATGAATTATCTAATGAATCAATATATATGTGTAGATATGTAGTGTATTAATAATTTTAAAGATTTTTATTAGATTAAATATTTTAATTTATTTAAAAATAAAATATATAAATGGAAGGGTAGTGGCTAATTCCAATATAAACCAAATATATTATAGATTATGTATAGGTAAAATCATTTTTTAATTATAACTAATATTTGTAAAAAAAAATATTTGTCTTAACAATTCATTTTTTCTTGTTTATACAAATATTTTTATGAATATAACACTTTTTACCGTTTATATAAAATAATGTAACAATTACTTTGAACAGTTACTTTTAATTTATTATAAAACAATGCTTTAATTTCTAAATTATGAAGTTAAATTGAAAAGACTTTGTTTTGTTTTAATAATTTTATAAGTTGAAATAAATATAATATCAATATAGAAATTAAACATTATTTTTAAAATAATTATGAGATATTTTTCTTATTTATTTAAACAAATCATATGTTATATTATTAATAATTTATTTTAAAAAATGAAAAACAAAAATCATTTTATATTTGGCATCAAGCATATTTGTCATGTAAACAGATTATCTCAATTAAGTATTTTTTGTCAATACTAATTCAAGGTTACTTTACAAACTTAATCTCTTTTTTTTTTCTCGCATCAAAGAAAAATAATTATTGTACACTTATTTAAATGAAATGCTTGTTGAGAGGACAATATTAGGATACAATTAGGATTAGATTTCAATTGTAACCACCATTACTAATAATCGCATTGGTGCAAACCAGAAACAAACTCGTTTTTGAGATATTATTTTCATGTAAAACATTTAATACAGTAATGATGAGTGCTTAACATGTACAATATCAAATGCCACTGCACTGGAATTTCATATGAAATTGAAAAACCTTTAGTAAACATTAAAGTGTATCCAAAATAGAAGATGGTTTACCATTCACTTTAGATTTAATAGAGTCAAATATTGCGGGGGTATGGCAAGAATAGATTTATCAGGATGATGTGCATCAAAATCAGCTGCATTTTGATCCATAGTTTGTGTCTACAACAGCTTCTTCCTTCATCATAGAAGATTTTAAATTTTAATTATTACTTTCTGTTAGTTAAGTACTTTGCTTCTCATCCACTATATTTGGAATAGACAATTCAGTAATATTAGTTTCCACCACAAGTGCTGATAAATCATGAGTTTCACAATGATTTGAGTCATTAGCCACAGTCAGAGCATCTCTTTGATAAGTAATGTTGAATTCATCATGGGTAAAGAAGGTTGGAATATGCTCAGACATAGGAAATTCAATATTTCGGAACATATCCTTTGCTTCCAGAATACTTGAAGTTCCATCAATGAATAATATCGTTTGGTGACTTCGAGAAGTTCCAGTCTGAGACTGTTTAATACCTACTGGCTTCTTTGACCAAAAAAAACTTAAATGAGTATCACCAAGTGATTATAGATATGTAACATTATCTCTAAATTCATTTCTATCATCAGTTTTTAGATTGGAGTCCATTTGCTTAATTAAGCAGGCCAGTTCATCACAAGCATCTGATTCCTGAATATCAGTTTGATTCTTTTCATACTTCCAAAAATATTTAATAAATTCAATTTTCAAAAGGCATGAGATGTGAAAATAGATACTTCTTAAATACAAAGGTTGCATACAAATATAATGTGTAATTTAAAACTAAAAGATTTTATCTTTATATCAATGTTTCATAAAATTGAATATAATTATAATTTCTTAACTACTACACAATATACTTTTTTAAAACTCATATTTTTGTGCTAATCAAATTAACTTCTTTTTATTCTTTTTTTCTACTTTACCCATGCAACACTATACTTAAAAAACTATAAATCAATTGTTTTTCTTGAACTATTTTTCATTTTATCTATGACTACCTCATAGCTCATTAAATTTTGACTAATTAAGAAAAATTACATTTACCTCAATTTCAAGGATTCTTGAATGTCATATATTGTTTTGTCTTTGTCTACATTGTTTATTTATTAATTAATATCTTAATAATGGTATATTTCTGATATATTTTTGATAACCTGAAAATGTATCGTATATTTGAAATAATTTATATGAATTTTATCCGTATTTTATTTCAATTAAGATACTCTCTATTCGTATTATGCGTGTATTTTCTATGTTTTTAGGTATTTAATGTTTACAAGGTATGTATGAAGAAAGTCGCAAAAAGTGAAGTAAATTGAGCTTAAAAACCACAAAAAGATAAAGTAACCAAGCATTGGGTGTATGAGAAGCAAGGCGTGTAGGAAAAGAAATGGACCAACGTGCAAAGCCCAGCCCATGAAGCTCTTTCACCATCCCTACAGGTGTGACGGTCATCACACCCCCTCAACCAAGATGTAACGGTCGCGATGCATCACAAGGTCAGTCTCAATGGCTGAATACTACAATAGTAGAAATCAGACTAGCAATTCCGATGATTTACGGTGAAACAACCGCTAGTCCTCCAAACTATCGAATAAGCTTTGTGAGTGTTATTCAATTCCTTTGGTAACTTGCAGGATCGACTAGATTGATCTTATGGGGTATTGGTCGTTTGGATAACATTAATAACTAAACTAGTATTCATGTTTAAGACTTCTAGTTTGAGTGTTCTATATATATCCAATGTATTCCGATTGCAGTGTTAAATAACTTAATGACATGATTAAGTAAAGAAATACAAAACTGACTTAAATGAGTAAATGAGTAAAGGTTCGATTTGCAAAGAAATGTGTAAATGTAGGAATACGTAAATGACTTTAAATGTAAAAGACTTTTAATGTAAAAGCATGAACATGAAAGCATGAGATGTAAAAGACATCTGGAATGTAAAAACGTTAATATAAAAGGTTTCTGAAATGTAAAGGGCTTCGAAATAGAAAAAAACGTTTAAATGCAGAAAATAGTTAAATGGCTTTGAATGTAAAAGTATTTAAAAGACATTGATGCAAAGATAAAGGATAAACTGGAAAGATAAAGATGTTTTTAATGAATAATAAAGGTTTGGTGCAATCATACGTACATTGTTCGAACATTCGTTTCCCTAGCCATGTGGTATTTTGAATGTTTACTGAATTTTGTACAATAGATATGACACACGAAATCCTAACACTAAGACTTCTATTTATACTACTTCGACCATAACGGTCTGACTTATAAGATCTTGCCACGTTCAGAACATGCGGAACACTGCGCTTCTCTAGCTTCCACGCGTCTTCGAACCGTCTCCAGCGCATATATTTTAACTTCTAATTATCCCGCTCGCGTTTAAATTTCAAATGCTGTGTCACTTTGCTTCGAACTCACTTCACAGACACAACCTTGTTACTACTTCGAAGCTCCTTTTACATATATCATCATAACTGCCATTCGAAGCTCCGAGTTTCAGTACGTCCATTCGAAGAGCCATTTCTCCCATTCCGAACTGTGACATTCACTTTGTTCCAACAAACACTAACATCATTTCGTTTCGAACTTGAGATTTCTACTTCGAGTCATACGTATCAAAATCTTCAGCTAACAAAATGCCCCTTTAAAATATGTATTTCGGACCTCTTTCTGAGAAATACTTATTTTAAACATATTCTAAGATTTTGATGTGACTTTGAGTAATCATGATCTGTGTATGACTTCCACTACGTCGATCACGGCGTCTCTTGGGTTTCGAACGCTTCAAAGCGATCGCCACGGCAGTGCGGTTATTAAAGACAATGATTATCTTTAATCACGCTTGTTACCAATGTTCACTTTACGCCACCTCATTCCATATCCAACCCACGATCCACACGTATCTTGGCTTTAGTTGATGAGTGCTTCAACTTCCTCACTATAAAACTAAAACAACTTAGTCTTTTATTCTTTTTCCACATTCTGAACTCTTTCTTCTTCTCCTCTCGCTGAAAAACCCTAAAAGCTCTCAACGATTTCCAACAATGTCTTCAACAACATCCCAAATGAAGAAGATTTCCAAGAAGAAAAGCAAGAACGCAGGACCGATCATGGAAAGCAAAGTCGGTATTCACCAAGGTCAATCTGTACTTATCCCCCAAGGAATCTCCAAGGAACAAGAACTTCTATACTCCTCTCAGGTACTAATTCCAACCAATGCTGCTGGAAAGAGGTTTGCTCTAATGGGCCCTCTTACAGTTTTTGAAATCCTGAAAGATACCAGAACAATCTTCCCTGTTTGTTATGACTTTAAACCTCTGTTTAGTAAGATAGAAATCCCTAGGTTAGGAACTGAGAATATGACTGAATCCTCTGCTTCGAAAACTATAGAAACCCCAAACGTTCCCCCTAAAGACCCTTTTATCTTGGATTATGTTAAGAGTAACTTCAAGCCGTTTCGATCTTGCCCTACCCCTGACGTAGCTTACCAGAACTGGTTTACTAAGGTAGAAGCTAAGAAATCCCATCAGTGGGAAGAACTAGGGATCTATAATTTGATTAAGTTATCGAAACCGGGCTTCACTCTCCCTTGTTATTTGCATCCTTGTATTTTTGGGATAGTACTTATAACACCTTTCACCTTCTGAAGGAATGATCACACCCACCTTCTTGATATAGCGACTATCACGGGCTTATCACGATAGGAGAAACTTATATTCGACTCGAGGAACACTCAGTATCATTGACTTGACGTCAAATTGGCACTTCTCAAAGTTTATTAGTCATTATCATCTTGAAAGTAATAGTGTGTCGAGCGTGGAGCATATTGCCTTCCTCACCCGTGGTTGTCTAGATCGTGTTTTGTAGCGGTCTTTACAAGTAGCGATGGGTTTATTCCTCTAGCGAGACCTACATGAAAATAGGAGAGTTTGTTTGAGTGAGCTCTTACTTGTTGATCTCTGAGCTTGAGATCATTGTTTCAAGTGCGAAATCTCACACTCCTAAGAACATCTTGCTAGTGGCCCTTAGTTACTCGATTATGGCTTAATGCCATGTTCGAATCTTCATTATCCACTGTTGACACCATTGTTGAGCAAGATCCAAAGATAGCGGATCGAATTGTTGAAGGCACAAAGTGAGAATGACTCAAATGATGATAAAGGTGACTTCAAGTTCTATTCTCACGATACATCATGATCTTCTCTAAAGGCATAAATTTGAAGAAACTATGGCACCTTTTTCTTGAGGACTCATGGACCATCATGGTTCACTATGTCCCTTCGAGGCTGCTAAAGCAAAGAGATCCAAGACATCTGAAAGCCTTCTTGATCCCAAGATTAATCTCCTCGAGAATCACTCCATCCAAGAACCAAATCCTTACATTTGCCTATCAACCCAATTTTGTTTCGGACAATTCGGTTTATGTCAGTTAATTCCTGAACCCCTTTTTCAAACCCAGAGTGCCATTACTTCTGGTCGAACCTTCAAGGCCAGAGAAGCTAAGCTACAACAGGAACAATATCAAGATTTCGCTCTGTTTGAATTAATTTCTTTTGAACCAACCTATTTTTCATCAAAGGGTTTTCTGGATTGGTGGACTAAATTCTACCAGTCTTATATGTTCGATACTTTCACCATCCAAAAGAAACTAACTAATGCGTTCGATGTGCAGGTACACAAAAAGAAAGGTATGTTCACTCACGCTCAAGAGATTAAGGCTTTTCAGAATTACTTCGAAACTACTTATGATCCTACGCGCTTGCAAACCACTGTGTATCGAGCGTCCGAAACCTTGAAGGAAAAATTTAAAGAAAAAGTCTCTAAGTTTAGACTTCCTTCAGGGTTGTCACCTGAGGATAGGTATAGGTTGGCACTCGAAATGCATCCACCTAAATTTCCTAGATTACCTACCTGCGGCTCGGCTTGGTTTCCCCATACCCTTGGTGGTTAACTTGCAAAGAGATGTTCAAATACAAATCTCAAAACTAAAGCCATCGAGGCGTGGCATAGGCTCGACATTGGCTCCATAATTTCCAGGGGCATCTTCGCTATGACCTACGCCATGTCGATTGTTTGAATGAAGCGCAGTGCGAATGCTTGGGAAATCCTCAAATAATTCTTACTTTCTTTATTTTAACATTTTGTCTTAATTGTTTCGATATTCAGCCATCAGGATAAAGACTATTGCGTCGAAGACCAAGGAAGAAAGTAGTTCCCAACAAACTATCGAGGCGATGACAATGTGCCCCGAACAATTTCAACAATTACTCACAACAACAACAACAACAACCATCAACTCAACAATTGCTCCAACTCCAACAATTGCTCCCTTCAAAGGTAATCAATTTATCTGACGTTTCAAATGGGCTACTTTATGATTGAAGTTTAACTCATGTTTTATACTTTTCGGACTAATAAACTCCCACCAACCACTCCAAAAGCGAAAGCCTAGTACCGATGGGAAGAATCCCAAGGTTGGGGAAGTTCACCAACCGAAGAAGAAGCAAAAGAAAGATGTTTCAAGGACACTAATGTTTACGGACTCGATTCGGGGATGTTGCTCCCTACCAAAATCCAAAATCCACCTTGACCTCCAACGTAATGTTGGAACATATAGATAACAATATCTCTTGGATAATCCACAGGTGAGTTGAATTCGAATTTTTTAACAAAGATAGTTATTCGTACCTTAGCGCCAGTTTTTAATCTTTCTTTGTTTGTGTAGGATGATTCAAATCCAATCCCTACCACTTCGACTCCTCCATCCAAAACATTGCTCAATCCATTCCTCTCCTCATGGGATTCGAGTAATCTGGTGCAAAACAAAGGATCCTCTAATATGGCGGTTCCAATTGGGGCTTCTGAGCAACGGATGATCAAGGCACTTCTCCTCCTCTCAAGGAAACAAAGCGAAACAACGCTGGAATCTTTGAAGTGCCTCCAGCTTCTCATCAAAATCTCCTCTCGAGATTCCTCAAGAAAGTGAAAAAGTCACCCAAGTTGAAGAGGAAAAGGCTTGCCTTTCTCAAGAAGCGAAGATTCTAGTGAGGAAGGATCGGGAAGAAGGAGAGAAGAGGCTCAAGGTGGTTCGAGTGAAGGAGCAGTCGATGCTCACGATAATAAAGACAATGACATCGAAGTGGTGGACACGGTTGGTGATGAAGAAGATGATGAGGCGAGAAAATAATGAAGGTGATGGTGTCCTACCCATGAGCCAATGGAAGTCGAGATGGATGTTACTCCATTGCGCATGGAACTTCAGAGTCCTCTCAACCCCAAACAAGCGAAGAGAATTAGCCCTCTTAAAGCGAAATGACCCTATTGGGTATATGAAGGCTAAGCTAGCTCGAGAGAGATACTCCTCTTCCTAAAATTTGTCTTGGTTGACTCTTGATTCAATGCCTTCGATGATAGGGTTGTACTTCTTCACAAGATTAGGAAGACAATCCTTGATGTGGATCTATTCGAAGTGCTCAAGAAAGATAGTCTGACTGCTATCTTATGAAGGACTTCTTAATCAAGTTGACCTCACCACATTTCTAGAAGTTAGCACCATCCTATTGAACTTCAATCTTTGCTTGACAACGTGTTGGTGTCTCCTCCAGATGAATCTGCTACCAATAAGGTTCAAGAAAGCGCAATGGGCCAGCGCTTATGAGCATGCTTGAAGCTTTCTAAAGAAGATGAAGAGCAAGCCATGCATATCAAGCGAGCTAAAGCGATGAGCTTTGAGCCCAATCCATTCTTCTGGGAGAAGCGATTCAAACTTCAACAAAAATTAAGGAGGCCCAACAACAACAAATGGCATATGCGTCAACATTCTTGGCACACAATTGAAGAACTCCTCAATAAAGGACTTGCGAGAAATGGAAGTAGTTGAGAAACTTAAAGGTGAATTTCCACCTTAGAAGGAGCGAGGCGCTTTACTCGTGAGCTTGAGTCCTTTCGGAGTATCTTGACAGTTAAGGAACAATGCCCATTTCTAGATTTTGTTTGTTTAATTTGCTTGGAATATTAATTTAACTTTGATCATAATACCCAAACAATGCCATTTTGGCAATTTATATTACCATTTTGGCATACCTTTACTATATTTCAATTCTGTTATTATTGAATCTCCTATGGTGGCTTATATTTCTTTAAATATTTCCCATTAACCTTTAAGATTAGTCTATCATCATTCAATTCTTCAATCTCATATGCATTGTTTGAAAATGTTTTACTATTCGAAAGGTCCTTCCCATGAGGTGACCATTTCCCTAACGCTTTATTCTTCTTATCCATGGGCAATATAACTTTCCAAACTAAGTCATTAATATTGAATGTTTTACCTTTCACCCTTTTGTTATATGCCACGACTACTCTTTCCTTTTGCCTCATTAGGATTTCCAATGCATGCAATCTAACCCGTCTAACTCAACTAACTCATTCATCATCATCTCCCAATACAACGGTGGGATTTCGTTTTGTCTTTGAATTGAGGCGATTGTAGATGAATTTCTCTGGTAGAACTGCATCATGACCAAATGTTAGTTGAAAAGGCGTGGTATTAGTAGCTTCCTTAGGAGATGTTCTGAGCCCATAATATTTGGTCTAGAGTCTTATGCCAATTCCTTGGCTTTTTACCAACATGTTTCTTAATTAAACCTATTATCACTTTATTGGCTGCTTCGACCTGACCATTTGCTTGAGCATAATATGGTGTAAATGTTAGTAATTTGAACCCCATCTCTTGGGCAAATTCTTGCATCTTCTTACCGATAAACACGAACCTTACGTGGTTATGCTCTCGGCAATCGAACCTATAGATAATTTGTTTCTGTATGAACTCAATAATAGCCTCTTGATCTACAACTATTAATGGTATTGCTTCGATCCACTTGATAAAATAGTCTATTCCTACCAAGATATATTTCTGACCTTTAGATGAAGCAGGATTGATTTATCCTATTAAATCCAATGCCCACCCTCTAAAGGGCCATGGCTTAATGATCGAATGCAACTCACTTGCAGGAGCATGTTGAATCCCTGCATGTTTCTGGCATTCCTCACATCCTTTAGCAAAATCTATACAATCTTTGAGCATGTTGGGCCAGTACATACCATATCGAAATAGCAACCATTTCATTTTATGGCACCTTGATGTGCCCGCATGCCCCATTGTGGACCTCGATAATGCTAAATATACCTCACTTTCTCCTAGGCATTTGAGTAATACGCCTTCTTGGGTCTTTTTGAACAATTCATTTCCCATAAGGACATATGATAATGCTCTATATTTTATTTTTCTGTCAACATTCCATGTTGGATTTTCTAAATAACTTACCAATGGACTTCACCAATCTATATCTGATAAGGTGTTTATGGCTAATACTTCGAATCCATATTTATCACCACAACCTAATTTAATATTTTCCAAATCTGATGGTATGAGTCTAGTAGTCATAACCCTGCCTCTTATTTCGATCAAATCCTCAAAGTTTTTGGCAGAAACTTTATACCCTGACTGAAGCCAATTGTGCTAAGTCATTTGCTTCTTGATTTTCTATTCTTGGTATGTGTTGAATATCCATGTATTCGGATTTTTGAGTAGCCTGTTAACTATGACAAAGTATGTCATCAGATTTTCCTTTATGCATTTGTATTCCTTTGTTATCCTTGACCACTAACTCGAGTCACCTTTAATTTCGACTCTAGTTGCCCCAATTCCAACAAAGCTTCAGTCCAACAATGGCGCTTCGTATTCGACCGTTGTTCGATAGGACCATCCAACTTATACTTGAATTTTGTTGGAATTCCTTGGAGAAATTATGAGAACTCCAACACCACTACCCTCTTTATGGGTCGAACCATCAAAGTATAGTTTCAAGGTTGTGTTTCAAGCGTAACCTATGACAGACTTTTCAACCAATGAATGGTCCACGATGAAATCGAATCACTTGGCCTTTCACGACTCTTAAAGGCATGAAAGTCAAAGAATATTCATCAAGGCTAGAGCCCATTTACCAACTCTGCTATGCATTATTGGTTTTGAAAGGATGTGTTTGATAACATCGAAATGAGATGAAACATAAACATCAACAGGCTTTATATAATACTTAAGTTTCATACAAGAAAAGTATAAACAAAGACATAGTTTTTCTATATTGCTATATCTAGTTTCTGCATCATTCAACACCCTACTTAAATAATATATGGCTCTTTCAATGCCATTACTATCTTCTTGTGCTAACATACTACCTATAGTAAATTCAGAAGCAGATATGTACAGTCTCATGGGCTTTCCCCATGAAGGTGGAGACAAGATAGGAGGCTGAGAGAGATATTTTTTGATCTTGTCGAATGCCTCCTTATGTGCTTCGTCCCACTCGAAGGCTTGGCCTTGCTTTAAATGAAGTAGTGGAGAGAAAGCTTGAGTTCTTCCACTTAGATTCGAAATGAACCTCCTGAGAAAGTTAATCTTCCCAATGATTGCGACTCCCTTTTTGATGTGGGTGCTTTTGTCTCCATGATGGCTTTGGTCTTATTACGGTTGATTTGATTCCTTTTTATGAACCACAAAGCCAAGGAAATCTCCATTGCACAAAAATGCACATTTAAGGGGTTCATTTTAAGCCATGTTTTCTCATTCTTTCGAATGATTGGCTCAAATGATGCAAATGGGTTTCTGCGATATAGATTTGATGACTATATCATCAATATACACTGCAAAATGTCTCAATAAAATCATGGAAGATTGAATTCATTGCTCTTTGGTAAGTTGCTGACATTTTTAAACCAAGAGGCATCACTACCCATTCGTAGGTGCCTAAGGCTCACAGGCGAAATCTTGTCTTAGCAACATCTTCTTGACAATAAAATCGATTATAACGAATATCCATCTAGCATACTTAGGTATTGAATCCTGCGGTGAGTCTATTAACATTTACGCCACGGGCATAGAATATTCATCTTTGGGGTTGCGATATTTAAATCCCTAAAGTCTATGCATATTCTCGAAGAACCATTTTCTTAATAACGGGTACTATATTTGCTAACCATTCGACATACCTTATGGTTACGATGAATTTGCAACGCGACAACCTTTGACCTCGGCTTTGATCTTTGTGAGAGCTGGCGTGGCGATCTTCGGGAGTTTTATTGATGGGCTTCTTGCCATCCTTAATTGGAAGTCGTGCTCCACTAACTCTCTCTTTAAACCGGGCATTTCGTTATAATCACCGAAGAAATCTTTGTTTCTCTTGAGGACTTGATCACCTCTTCTTTGGAGACTTGGGTTGAGTTTGCGCTTATGTAGGTTATTCTTTTGTATTGTCATACCCCAAATTTACCTCTTGACGGATCTGTGCTAACATTTTGCTTTGAGTTTGTAGGATCCTTCTGAAGCCAGTTCCTTGTCATAGATGGCATCGAGCCTTTGATCTATTGTTCTTCATAGGGTGAGTCTTTCGAGCCATTCCATCTATTCGTTCATTTCAACTATATTATCTATATCACCTCTGACCGCTTTCCATTCATTCGACCATGTAGGTGAAATCCTTTCGAAGGGAGGACTCGATCATGGCGAGGTTGTCGAACTCGGCTGCTGGCCGTCTGCGAAGTGCCTTGACTCCTTTGTCTCCTTTGATTATCTTCTATCCCGATTACATGCCATCATGGCGAAGGGTCATATAATAGTGTGCATCCTTGTTTCGTTCATTTCGTCACTTGGGGTACAAGGGGCTATTCTTTCAGTACTTGTCATAATTCCTTTTGTTGACTAAATTATGCTCATAAAGTAACTACGGTCCGCCGATATTCTACACTATACCATTTTCTCTCCATAGAACCAACCTCGATGCATTGGCGAAGGAACCGCTCCTCGCCATGGATCCACTCTTCTAGCAACAATTTATAGTTAGCTTTGGCGATCACCATGAACATGGTGGGCTGCCTTCGATCCTACGGTTAGATCAACTTGAACTACCCCGTCGACCCACTTTCCCTTCATAATTGGATAGGACCATGTTGTGGGTTTGACATCACCTTCTTGTATTCTAACTTTTCAGCATGAATTGAGGCATTAAATTAAGCTGCGGCGCCTCCATCCACTAAGACTTTGTTCACACCATGGGCTCCAGCCTTTGCTCGAATGAACAATGGCTTCAAATGATTCTTCATTCTTGGCTCGGGTGTTGAAGAATGCGTTACGCTCTTCGCGCGTTATCCATTTCATAGTAGCAAAGCGGTCTATGCTTCATCAAATCTATGGTATCCTTTTCCTCATGCTCTTCGATTTGGTCTCTGTCCGAACTCGGAAAATGTCTGATACCACATAATTTAAGTTGAGTGAGGACTCCCTCTCGATTCGAAGTTGTCTGTCAGCATATTCTCGTCTTCTTCTGGACTTGGAGTGTACTCTTTCGATTCATCTGGTTGTGTTTTAGAGAAGAGTCTCCTATTAACTGGAGGTTTGTGTTCAAGTTGATTGTTTGTTGTTGGCTTGTTGGTACTTGACACTTCTTTGTTCTTTGGTGGCTCCTTTATGCCAAAGCTTCCTTTGACTTTCCGAATTCGATGTTGCCTTCGCCATTGGGATCTGGACATGGGGTTTTTTCCTTTGTAATTTTCCAGTCTCAATTCTTCCCTCTTCGCAGTGTTGAATTGCCTCCTATATACCATGGCGTGACGTGCATTTCGTTCCTTGCCTTTTCATTTATCTTTCCCTTATCGGCTCGACTTGCGGTCATTTGTGCATTGGTATCTCGGTAGGATTTTGAGCGTCACCCTTGAGCACCTTTAGGATAGGGGCATCGGGCTTCGTTGAGTATGATTACCTTGGTGTTGACTCATCGACCAACTTCCTTGTGATTCGGCGTGGGGCGAAGGAATAGTTTGAGCGCTCGACCATATTACGGTCATATCTTCTTTGAGCACCTTGGGCCGTCGGGCACTTGGTTGCCCTTTGTGACGAACTAAGAACTCAACAAACTCTCCCCAACTCTAGGGTAACATCTGAATAATTGATTGTCTTGGCGCCAGTTGATTCCATTCGAGCCGTTGTTTCCTCTCGAAATATGCAGCAATTCTCTGGTTGCAGATGATGCTGCATCTGGGACATAACATCATTTCAGCATTTCCCTTGTGGCACAACATGATATACTCTTTGAGGCTGGTATTTGCAGCATAGCTATCCTCCATTTTGTATTTTTCCTTTTCTAGGTATCTTTCCATTTCCTCCATCTCAGAACGAGGTCTCTCCATATCCACCATATTGACATCTACATCTTCCCCTTTTTCATCATCATCTCCCCATCCTGATGGTTTGACATCTTCGATTCGGATCTTTGAACTTTCTGGGGCAGAGTATTTTACCAGGTAATCAAATTTTCCACTAGGTTCCCCTAAGGTATCCTAGACTTCCTTCTGAGGAATGTTTCCATCTCCATCCTTCCCTTTTTTGTCATCATCTTCCCATCCTGTGGGTTTGACATCTTCGATTGGGATTTTCGAACTCTCTAGAGAAGAATATTTCACCAGATAATCGAACTTCCCACTGGGTTCTCCCAAGGTATCCCAGATTTCTTTTTGAGGGAGGGTGGCTTTGTGATCTTCTCTCTCAATTTTAGCCTTAGGCCTTGGTGGCTGTGTCGACTCTTACGGTCCTCCGGCCCTCGGTGGCACGGATCTCTTCGAAACAACGGATGGCCTTTGTTTGATCAGACCTCTAGTTGTTTGTGGGCGTCCTCGGTGACTCCATTGTTGACCTCGACTAACACCCGATTTCCATCCTCGGTGCTTTCTTCTCCTAATGGGTGGTCTCTTGATGCCTTCCACCATATTGATTTCCCCAATGCACGAAGGCTCGGGTGGTTGGTGTACGCAACATCGGAGGGTCTTCGATACTTTCATTTTGGTTTGTCGATAAACTTGATCTGCCTTCTTTAATTGCATTTTGAATTAGATCCACGAAAGAAAACATGTGAGGTCTTGTGGCCTAGGAAACTATGATATTTGCAAAACCCTCTTTTCTTTCTTTGATCTAAAGGAGGTATTTTGACATTTGATGGCACAATTAAGCGGCCATCTTTGACAAACAAATCGAAATCTCGTCACACTTTGTTACATCAAGGTATATACCTTCTTTGGAATTTGTCGCTTTTCTCATTTCAACAATTTCTTTCCTTTTGTGGGAACTAGTAGTTTACAAGTAAGGTGGAGCTTGTTTTAATTCGAGATCTATTTCGACCTCTTTGAATTAGGATAGTCTTGACTTCCTCGGTTTCGACATAAGAATTCTTTCTTTCTTATTACTTTTAAAACCACGGCCTTTCGATTTAGTCTTTCGACTTGTCGAACTCTATCTAATGAGCCATGTCCCTCAAGTATTGTGTGTCTAATTTCTTTCGAATAGAATAGTCCGACCACCGTGACCATTTCGACTAATTCATGTTCGGGAACTCTTGTGAAACATCTAGATTTCAAAGTCGATCCTATTTAAGTACTCATCTATGGGTTCGATAAACTTCCTCTTAACACTTGCTAGTTCCTTTAGACTTATCTTGGATTGTCCCATATAGAATTGTTCATGGAACAATCTCTCCAAGAGGGTCAAGTATCTATGGATCCGAGGAGGCAAAGTTGTAAACCATGTGAAAGCATTTTTAGTGAGGAACTTGGGAAATATTTAATCCTAAGGTTCTCATTATTTGCTATGTCTCCTACTTTAGTCGGTGCACGGCTATGTGTTTATTTATTGATTCATTGGTATCTCAACAAACTTTGTAAACTTAGGGATCTTGTATCCTCTTGGCAAATCATTATGCATTACATAATTTGCTATAGGAGGCATAATTTGGCCTTCTAATCCACAATAAGACCGTTTTGGGCCATAATCCTTTCTATCATGGCGGTTAGATTATTTTACCAAGATATTGTCATTTAATTCTATGGACAATGCATCAACATCTTGGTTTGACCCACCATGACAACTCCTCCGGTTGTTCTTCTCCAGCAATGGGACTTCTAGACTTTCGACCCTTGCCCTGGTTCCATAACTCCTTTGTGGTTCCTCTCGAATCACTAGGGCATCTAATCTTCGACCCTCGCCAATGGTTCTATCAATCCCTTTGTGGTTCTTCTCGAATCAACGGGCATCTACCTTTGTGCCCTTGCCCAGGTTTGACCCCTCGGTGGCCTATGGGTGGGTCATCAACAATTTGTTCTATGATACGTTCGCTCGAACCAATGCACAGTTACATCGCCTTTACGGCGGAAGAAATCGCTATTCGACTCATATTATGCATTTTCTGTTTGTCACGATTCGTTTTGAACTATTGGGTGAAGATTTCTTGCATAGTTTGTGCTAACACTCCTATAATATTATGGTTACTATCATCCATTAGCGCCTAAAAGCCAATTGATTTTACGTGGTTAGGATAGGCGGTGTACTATAACCCTCTTGACCCTTGGTTATTTGTCATGAATTGATTAGCCCTAGATCCGACCCTAATTGTAGTGACATGTTCGAAGTTTGCAATCCTGCCATCAAAGATGTTGGCATCCCATAAGGGGTTATGGGCCTATTACTATCGGCGAGTGGTCTAGTTGGTGGTGGGGTAGAAATGGGTTTGTGCCCACGATGGAGACAAATCCCCGAGATACCGATGGTTCTGTATTGCCTAGGATCGAATTTTTGTTGACATGCCACTTGTTCCGTTCGTGGCCACATTACTAGTAGAAGATACAACAGACTGTGCATTCGAAGGGATCGCGCTGGACGTTCCCGTCGAAACAGACGCATTAGTGCCTGTTCCATGTGGGGCATTTTGTTCCCCTTGTTGATTGTTTGGATTAGACATCCTATTATTTGTTTTCTTACGGGTAAGGGTTGGTTGCTATTAATTATTCTACCACTCCTAAGGTTCATATAACAACGCACTTAACACTCAGAAAACACTTTATAATGATTATATCTTAACAATCCTTATTTATTTTAATTTTGTAACGACCAATTCGATCCTTTGGGCGTGCCAATTTATTCACAGTGATTTTGGTGAAACAACCGCTAGTCCTCAAACTACAAATAAGCTTTGTGGTGTTATTCAATTCCTCTGGTAACTTGCAGGATCGACTAGATTGATCCTATGGGGTATTGGTCGTTTGGATAAAATTAATAACTAAACTAGTATTCATGTTTAAGACTTGTATTTTGAGTGTTTTATATATATCCAATGTATTAGATTAGGTGTTAAATAACTTAATGACATGATTAAGTAAAGAAATACAAAACTGACTTAAATGAGTAAATGAGTAAAGGTTCGATTTGCAAAGAAATGTGTAAATGTAGGAATACGTAAATGACTTTAAATGTAAAAGACTTTTAATGTAAAAGCATGAACATGAAAGCATGAGATGTAAAAGACATCTGGAATGTAAAAACGTTAATATAAAAGGTTTCTGAAATGTAAAGGGCTTCGAAATAGAAAAAAACGTTTAAATGCAGAAAATAGTTAAATGGCTTTGAATGTAAAAGTATTTAAAGACATTGATGCAAAGATAAAGGATAAACGGAAAGATAAAGATGTTTTCTTGAATAATAAAGGTTTGGTGCAATCATCGTTACATTGTTCGAACATTCGTTTCCCTAGCCATGTGGTATTTTGAATGTTTACTGAATTTTGTACAATAGATATGACACACGAAATCCTAACACTAAGACTTCTATTTATACTACTTCGACCATAACGGTCTGACTTATAAGATCTTGCCACGTTCAGAACATGCAGAGCACTGCGCTTCTCTAGCTTCCACGCGTCTTCGAACTGTCTCCAGCGGATATATTTTAACTTCCAATTATCCCGCTCGTGTTTGAATTTCAAATCTTTGTGTCACTTTGCTTGAACTCACTTCAGACCAACCTTGTTACTACTTGAAGCTCCTTTTACATATATCATCATAGCGCCATTGAAGCTCGAGTTTGATCGTCCATTCGAAGAGCCATTTCTCCCATTCCGAACGGTGACATTCACTTTGTTCCAACAAACACTAACATCATTTCGTTTCAAACTTGAGATTTCTACTTCAAGTCATACGTATCAAAATCTTCAGCTAACAGCAACACACACATTTGAGGGAGAAAAGGATTGCTAGTGATGTTTCACGACAGCGACAAGAATCGACCTGCTCTAATACCAACTGTAACACCCCATACATATATGTCTAGAATAATATGCAGAGATGCTAAATATGGTTAAAATTCTTGGCAGCATATACGTGATGTCATAGAGAATGTTATGACACCGTATCTGACAAACTGTTTAACAATTCACACAGTAATGTAAAAACAGTAAAGAACACAAACAATTGTTTACCTAGTTCAGTGTGTAACTACACCTACATCTGGGGGATACCAAGTCAGGGAGGAAATCCACTATAAGCAGTATTAATTCAGGAATAAACCATCCAGTTTATTTCCTTCACTTAAGACCTACCCAATGCAACTTCAATCTAAGTCTCACTTAGACGACTTCTACTCACTCCCCTCGATCTGCGATTGATATCAACCTATTGATTAATTGAATTGTGAAGACACTCTTCAATAAACCTACTTGATTTTGCTTCAAATCTTTAATCGAGACACAACACTCGTGCTTCAAAGCTTTGGTGATAAGCGACCACCTTAATCAAATCCTAGTCAAGACACTTATCAACTAATAGCTTGGCTCCAAGAGAAACTAGAATACACAAATTAACGATGCTTAATCTTGTACCACGGTAAAAAGTATGATCCGAGGGTTTGTTACCTATTATAGAAGCAGTATTGTAACTTCAATTTGGGCTTCCATAATTATAGCTAGGGTTAACTTAATTTAACCTAAAGACTTGGTCTTTTTAACAAACCAATTTAGGGTTAAACAAGGTTAACCTTAGAGCCACGTGAGCATGTGATCCAATAACATAATCCATAATAAAAACAGCTCAACAGAAATCCTGAAAAGTTTCAGGAAAAGTAAATCTGCAGAACAGAAGATGTTGCACAGAATGTCATAACATTGGTCATGACATCAGTGATTCTTCTTGCAGATTTCCAGCATAGCAGTTAACTCCCAATCTGAGTTGTACCTGTTTTATTCTTCTTCTGCAGAATTTATCTTCAACTCTGAATGTCATGACATCAGTCAAGACATTGACATAAACTAGTTTTACCAAAAATTAAGGGCAACATAAGCTATATAATCAGAGCCTAATAAAGATAAATTCATCCCACAATTTCCCATAAATTCTTCTCCCCCTTTTTAGCCACAAAGGGGCCAAAGGTGCCATTACATAAACTCAAAATTCATGATATTTAAATAGCGGAGTTAAATTTCTGACCAAGTTATGAAGTACAAAATCGAGAACAAACAAAAGCAAAATTAACGATAAAACACAACATCGCAACAACAAGTAATCGCAATTAGGCACTTTCTTCTCACGAAGAAACCGTGGTAAGTAGCTTCCCTGAATGCTTTCGGCCTGACCTCTTGTTCTTCATCGACATCCTTATTCAAATCTTCACCATCATCCTCATCTAGCTTTTCATCCTCAACTTGATTGTCTTCTTTTTCCTTCTCAAGGTGAGAGATCGGCTCCTCGAGTTTGCTTCCTTGCTTCAAGTTCCACAAGTTTCTTTCAACACAATGATGACATCATCCTTAAGAGTTAGCCTTGACATTTGATGTCTCGATAGATGTCATGACAATGTCGAGGACATGTTTCCCGAAACAACTTGTAGTGGAAACCAAGAGCAGGAGCTCTTTTACACATAGAATCTTTATCTACCAGGATGTCAGGGTATTGGTCAGTTATAATACCACACAAGAGGGAGGGAAAGGCTATGGGACCTTTAATAGTATAGTTGTCTGTATGCTTCAAGATTTTCTCAAAGATATAGGTGCCATAATCAAACTTGGTCTTGGTTCCAACAGCAAAAATAAATCTTCCTAGACCAATGGAGATGGTGGACTTGTGGTTTGTGGGAACCCAGTTGGCTGCACCTATCTTATGCGGAATGGCAAACTTGACACTTAGTTTGCTAGCGATCACTTTCCCTTGAGGGCCATTGTGTTACTTGCTTGGCGGTAATGGTTTGGCACACTTGATTATCTGTTATGACTTAAGTTGAGCATCATCGGTCCTTTCCGAAATTTTTGATTACACTTGGAAGAACACCTTTCTTCCTCTCACATACACACTTTTAAAATCAAGCGACTTTCCATCGGCACATCCACAGACAGTTAACAATAAATTCCTTGACCAAAATATCATAGCAATTTGAAAACTTAACCACTGTTTTCATCAGGCCAGCAGCTTTGATTAAATCCATGACATCCTTGCATTCAAGGGCACTCCTGTTCAACTCCCTCTCAAAGGCAATCCTTTTTAGAAAAACATACTTCCACCTGCTAGCATTCTCTGGATGGTGAAAGGAGATGTTATCAATTGCAACCTCAAGGACCTTAGGCAGTTTGCTGGAGGAAGGTTTCTTCCTAGGAGGAATGTTTGAGACATTCCCTTCAAAATCAAAATCAAAATCTGATTCCTCATCAGATTCTGAAGGTTCAGGAGCCTTTCTCTTCTTGGAAATTAGAGTTCTCTTTGGTCTGGAGATACTCCCAATGAGTTTTACCCTTCCTTTCCTTTGGAAGTTCTAGCCTTTTGTCTTTTTGATTTTCTCGACTTGCTTTCAAACTTAGAGTTCTCATTCACATCCTCAGTAGCCTTCTCTTTGGAGGGGCTTTGAACAACATTCTGCTTTCCTTTTCTACTCATCATCCTTTTAGCTATGCTAGGGTTAACATTAGCTATTAGGTCATTGTTAGAAAATTCTTTATCAAGATCAATAACAGGAGGTTCAACAACATTTTCAGTGGGGGTTTGGTGATCAGCAGTTTTCTCAAGAGATTCTTCAAGATTATCATCAGAAGGTTTCTCTGGAGACTTCTCAATGTTTTCATCAACAGATTTCTCAGGAGATTTCCTAACATTGTCATCAGATGTCTTGACATTTTTAGTGACATCTGAATCAGTTGCTAAATTAGGGCTAGCAGTTTCTTGATTCAATGGAACAGATACCCCAGGAACAGAGTGATTCTCATTCAGAATCCTAGTAACTAATCTAGCTATGGCTTGATGAACATATGCAAAGCCCTCCCTATTTGCTATCTCAGGGGGAACAGAGGAAGATGATTCGATAGTCTTACGGATGGAGAAACTTGAGAGCTTCTTGCATATACGGTACAAAGCTTCTTGACCCTTGTAGGATCGATGTATGGCACGAAGAGGTGTGACCTCTAGAACATCGACATACATGGGGTTTCGCCCTAGGTCTGAGTCGATTGGAAGAAGAGGACACGGTAACCTTTGATGATGATGGCGATGACACATTTTGTTGAGACATCTTGAGAGATTAAGAAAACAATTGGCTGACAAGTTTGAGATTTTCTATTGAGGGAATGGAGAGTGGTACAACCAAAGAGAAGAGTGAGATATAAATATGACTATCCTCTTCTTAAACTTTTGAAAAGAAGAGGAAACAATTAATTGGCCCAATCGAAATTAAATTAAATAAAATGTTCCTTCCATCCCTTGTTGTAAACAATATTAGTACTCGACTCTTCATATTGGCAAATACCGAAACGCATAATTCTCAAGCGATTAAGCATCAAGTGCCTTAGTAAAAATGTCAGCCAGTTGTAGTTCAGTGGCTACTTGCTCCAACTTAACCACCTTCTCTTCCACCATGTCTCTGATGAAGTGATGTCTATTGTCAATATGCTTAGTCTGCAGCTGTCTTTGTATAGGATTCTTGGAAATTAATAGCACTTTCGGTTGTCACGATACAATATCATGACATCACGTGTGACATTGCTTTCGATCATTTGCTTCGTCGGATCATTTGAGAACAACTGCTACCAACTGCTATGTATTCAGCTTTAGCAGTAGATAAAGACACACAGTTTTGCTTCTTGCTGAACCAAGAAACAAGATTTTTCCCAAAAAGAAGCATCCTCCAGAAGTTCTTTTTCTATCATCAACACTACCAGCCCAATCAGCATCATAATAACCAGACAGAATTGGTTCACATCCATGAGAATACAGCATACCATAATTGTAAGTTCCACTCACATACTTTAGAATTCTTTTCACGATTGATGTGGCTTACAGGTTCGACTGTTATCTTGCCTGAACACCAGCACCAACAGCAAAGGCAATGTCGGTCTGGCGGCTATTAAATCTGACAAACTTCTATCATATACGTACAAACATTGAACAACATTTGTCCACGTGTCTTTGGACAACTTTAGATGAGTAAGGTCAGGGGGTCCTCTTATGGTGACATTCTCCATCCCAAACTTCTTGACAATATTCTTTGCATACTTGCTTTGAGAGGAAAGTTGAGTCTTCCATCTGTGACTTGTAGTCAAGAAAGTAGGTCAATTCTCCCATGAGGCTCATTTCAAATTCAGCTTGCATTTGGTTGGCAAAATGTCTCACCATTTTATCTGACATTCCTCCAAACCTTATGTCATCAACATAAATTTGAGCTACCATTTTCTTTCCTCCTTCATCCTTGACAAAGAGAGTTTTATCCAAACCTCCTTTCCTGTAACCTTTGTCAGTGAGGAACTTTGTCAACCTTTCATACCAAGCTCTAGGAGCTTGTTTCAGACCATATAGAGCTTTCCTCAATTTGTAAACATGATCAGGAAAGTTAGGATCCACAAACCCTTTAGGTTGTTCTACATATAATTCCTCATTTAAGTATCCATTTAGGAAGGCACTTTTCACATCCATCTGAAATAGCTTGATTTGAATGCAAAGCAACTCCTAGTAGCAATCTGATTGATTCGGCGGCCATGGGAGCAAAGTCTCATCAAAATCAACCCCTTCAACTTGAGTTGTATCCTTGAGCAACATGTTTTGCCTTATTCGGTGGCAACCCATACATCGACTTGTTCTTGTAGATCCACTTTGTGCCAATGATGTTTGTTCATACGGTCTAGGAACTAACTCCACACTTCATGTTGTTTGAAGTGGTTATTCTCTTGCATTGCTCGATCCAATACTCATGGTCAAAGCCTCTTTGACATTCTTTAGCTCGATCTTAGACACAAAACAAGAGTTTGAGATGATTTCTCTAGATCTTGTAATGACTCCTTGTTAGGATCTCAATGATGAGTTCCTTTGGATGATCTTCACGGTCGATGGAAGGATCTTTGTTAGCTACCTACGATTGAGACTTTTGTGGAGTAGGTTGGCACATCATCCTTATGTCCACTTGTGGTGATGTCTCAAACAATGTCTCAACATCATATGGGACATTTGTTTCTCATAGGTGATCATCGACTATGACATTTATAGATTCCATCATAATTTTGGTTACGGAATTGAATACCTATATGCTTTCTGCTGTTTGTAGAGTATCCAAGAAAAATTCCTTCATCACTTTTAGAGTCCATCTTTCTCCTTTGTTCACGATGCATCGAGAATATAGCATTTGCTTCCAAATACATGGAAATTCTTCACGATGGGTTTCTTCCTTTCCATATTTCATAAAGGGTGGAGGATGTTCCTTATTAAGGTGACCACTGTTGTGGACATAGCAATTTGTATTCACTTAGCCAAAAATGAATAGGAAGCTTCTTGGCATGTATCATTGCTCTGGCGATCCTGTATAGTCTGTTTTTTCCTCTCCACAACTCCATTTTGTTGAGGAGTTATAGGAAAGAACCATGATTGATTCATACGAAGAGCAAAACTCATCAAACTTACTATTTTCAAATTCCTTTCATGATCACTTCTAATTCTGACAATGCATCCTTCTTTTTCTCTTTGAAGTCTCTTGCATAATTCTTTAAAGACATCAAAAACATGGATTTTTCCCAGATGAAGTTTATCCGAATGCATCTGGGAAAAATCATCCGCAACAACATAAGCATATCTTTTTCCACAGGCTTTCAACCTGCATGGACCCATCGGATCCATGTGCAAAAACCTAACACCTTAGAGGTGGTCGATGTCTTGACTTTGGATGTGACATTAGGTTTGCTTTCCAACTAACATTCACCATAAACTCTCCTTCATAATGCCAGTCTTGGAATCCTCGTGACTCCATGGATATGATCTTTTCATCCCTCTAAGATGTAAATGACCAAGTTTTTGGTTGCCACGATATCCACTTCCTTTTCTTCTTTTCTTTGTAGAGCACAGGAAAAGTAGTTAATGTTCTCGAGACTCCCATAGGTAATAGTTGTCTTTGATCGAGCTCCTCTCATTAGAACTTCTTGTTTTCATTGGTTACAAAGGACTTTGTAAGTTGACCTTGAATCCATATCACCGCAGTTGACTGATAGTATAGTATTGGCGGTCAAACCATTTACCAACAACACCTCATTTAGGTTTGGAACTCCAAGACATTCAAGTTTCGACACCTTTGATTTCTCT